>CM040122.1:402043755-402541387 GCA_022559845.1 Amorphophallus konjac
GATTCTTTTACATGAATTGCTTCATGAGATGCTCTTTCATATTTTTAATGTTGGTTGTTTTTTTCATATATAATTTTCTATTTTTACTTCATCAATGAATTCTGGAACCACTAACACCGGCCCTTCACTTGGTGAGCTCATCAAGTTTCTGATGGATGAGGAGTATTGGGGTGAAGTTGAACATGTACTTCTCATTCAGCACTTGTCCTCCCACATATATATCCCTAGGACCCCAATGCACACAGATGTTGGGAGAGGTCATAGGTGGGTTAAATAATTAATGACTGGTCATGTGGATAGATCATACTCCAATTTTTGGGTGCACTCAACCTTATTCTTGAGGTTAAGGGATAAATTGATGGAAAGGAGTGTACTCAATAACACAAAAAATATGTCGCCCATTGAGCAATTAGTTATCTTCCTTCTCGAGATTGGCCATGGAGTTGGTAATATGTTGCTCAAAGAATTGTTCCAACATTCAGGCGAGATGATAAGTCGATATTTTAACAATGCACTCAGGACAGTCTTATCCCTACGACATGACTACATTAAGAAGCCCTCCGCTGAAAATCCAATACATCTTGACATGATCCAAAATTTTACCCGTTCTTCTAGGTGACGTGGTGTACCCTCACTTACCAAATACATATGTATTTATTAATTATTACTTATTGATTGTCAATTATTATTAATTGTGTCTTTCTCTTCATTAGAATGCATTGGATGTAATTGATGGCACAAATATATCCGCAAAGGTTCCAACTGTTGACCACTCTCGTTATCAAAATCGGAAGGGTGAAACATCCAAAAATGTAATGGGGTGCGTCAATTTTTATTTAATGTTTACTTATGTCGTTGTGGGATGGGAGGGATCAGAAGTCTTGAGGTGGGCCATTGAAAAAGGTGGATTTACCGTACCAGAATGTAAATGTTACTTAATTAATGGTTGTTGTTCATATTTACTTTATATACTTAGAATTCCATGATTTTCTTGCCTAGGGAAATACTGGTTGGTGGATGCGGGATATGTAAATATCCCTCACTTCTTAGCATCATACCGTGGCATAAGATATCATCTATCGGAGTACAGGTCTAATAGGAGAAGACTTACACATGGGGATAAGAAAGATTTGTTTAACCATAGGCATGCTCAACTACGCAATTATGTTGAACGTGCATTTGGTGTCTTCAAGTCATGTTTCACAATTCTTGTGAAACGTCGTAATTATCCAATTAAGACATAAGTCGGGATTGCAATGGCGTGTTGCTTACTCCACAACTTCATTAGAAATGAACAAGGTCTTGATTTAATTTTTTAACAAGGAGAAGATGATGTGGATAATCTTGATGATGAGGAGGTAGATGAAGAGGACAATGTCAGTAGGACAGAGACTACTAGAGGGGAGAGATTCCGAGAACGTATGTCAACTCGCCTTTGGGCCCATCACAATACACGAGGGTATTTACTAAGTCTAAACCGTTGAGCTAAATTTTATTCATTTGATCGCCTTCACAATTTTACAGTTTGTATGTAACATGTAATTTGTCTATTGCAGGCCTCTTCAAGTGGAAACCCCAAATGATGACTGACATTCTTATGTTGTAATGTTGAATTGGACAATTTTACATGTTGTGTACTTGGATAATTTAGATGTTATGTACCTAGATAATTTTAGTATGATTCTTATTTATACTGTATTTACTTTGTTTACTATGCAAATGTCCGATATAACTTAATTTCCTTGACAGTTTCTTAGATATGGCTTTTGATCCTTCACAGATGACGTTGGGATACACTCTAAACTATACCCTGCACAGTTCTTGAAAGTGACATTTCAAACGCTCACATAGTTTATAGTATCTCGGACCTTTCGGATCCTTCTTCGTGGGTCCCGGATCGGGTTTCTCGGAGTGTCCGGTTCTGTTGTGTCCGGAACTTTGTTTCGGACATCTTTCGTGTTCGGATCGGCGCGATCCGGAGTTGTTTCGGAGGCTCGGAAGCGTTCCGCGACTTTTCAGCGTGTGTTTTCTGATTTCCGGTGTGTGTTTCGGCAATTCCTTCGGAACCTCGTTGCGGGTGAACCGGGCCGTTCACCTAGGCGAGAGTGGTACCGTTGCGATCGGTGCGTTCCGAGGATCCCGGAAATCTAATTTTCTATTTTTCAGTATTTTTTGAAATTTTTGAATTTTCTATAAATACCTCTCATTTTCTCTCTCTCCCCCACCCTTCTTCTTATTCTTCTTCTTCTTCCTCCCCACCGTGAGCTCTCCCTCCCTCTCTCTCTCTCTCCCATTTCGGCGCGGCGAGCCTTCCTCCGGCTGCAGACGGCGGCGGGGCGACGGCGCGGCGACGTGGGCGGCGGTGAGGCGGTCGTGTGGGCGTGCGGTGTTCGTGGGAAGCGTGAAGGAGCGGGGTTTTCAAAGCGTTCTTTACGATCTCGGCAACGATTCGGTGGAGCTTTTGCTCCATTGAGGTAGGGTGACGTTCCCTAGCCCCCCGCCGTTCATTTCCGTGATTCGTAGGCCGAGGGGAGGCCGAGAGGGGTGTGTTTGAGTGGGTTTGGGGTTTTCCATGATTTGGGGAGAGCTCGCCCTATCTATGGATTTAGCCCGCAATTTCGTGTTTTGGTAGCCTAGTATCATGCAAGGGGTCCCCAGGGGTCTTCCCCTTTGATTTCCCCCTCTCCGGAGGAGGTGTCGGGGCGTGGTTGGATTTTTGCGTGTTTTCCCGTCGTTCCGACCTCGGGCGGGTGTGACGGTCCTTCCAGTGACCGTCACATCATGTAACGTGCCTAGGTGGGTGCGTTACAGCCCTGTGATGCCAATTGGGGGTCTGTGGGCTGTGACGGCCCCTCGATAGACCACCACAGGCGTGTGGCGCACCTGGGTTGGGCCATCAAAGGCGTCCCGACTGTTGGTATGACCGTTGATTTCTGACCGTTGGGGCACAGGCGTGTGATGCGCCAGGCTTGGTGCGTTACATCCTTGTGACGCCCCAGTGTGGGTGTGTCAGAGCTGATGAACCCCACATCATGTAACGCTCCAGCGTTGGACCGTTACATGCTGTGACTCACCGAGTGGCATGCGTCACAGTTGGTTCTCACTGTCTTGTGACGCACCAGGGTAGGCGCGTCACAGACTGTAACGCACCAGGGCAGGTGCATTACACATTGTTTTCCACCCAGAGTGTGACGCTCCTGCGTTGGGCCGTCAGGTGGCTGTGACGGTCCAGCCTAGACCGTCAGAGCCTGTGATGCGTCTAGGGTAGACCGTCAGAGCCTGTGACGCGTCTAGGGTAGACGCGTCAGGCTCTAGACTACACCGGGAGGTTCGCAGTCCCGTTCTCTTGTCCGACCGTGGCCGCCGTGCGACGGTGCCGATACGTGGGGCGGTCCCCATACGTCGTCGGATGCGGACGTGGTTTTCCGTTGACTTGAGAGTCTACTCCTTCAGTGACCCTCCACTAGTTGTAGCCCACCAGTACGCGGTGCTGGTCTCACCAGGGAGTGGTGTACGGGCCGACCCTTAGAGACGGTTTGTGGACCGGTTACCGTCGGGCCCCGCGTCTAGCAACCAGAGTCCGGCTGAAGGGAAAATCGGTCAGAGGACCATACCAGGGACGCACGGTCTGTGTGTGCACACGTGGTTAGGGGCGGTTGGACCCACGCTGACGAGCGTGACCCCAGCTAGTTACTTGTTCGTGGTACTTGTTCGGTGTCTGTGCCTTTGGTAGGCGCTACCACGTCAGGCAGTTCACCTGCGGTGCGGTGTAAGATGTCAAGGGACGCTATCGGCTGTGCTTATAGCAGGAGGTACTCCTGTCGATTTGATAGTGTCAGACTATCAGTCATTGCGACTTCAACCTTCGGGTTTTGTCGTGTCAGCCGTGTGTTCTGGTTGTTTCGCCGTGGCACGTGTGTCAGTTTTCGTGCCGTGAGACAAGTGATTTGTAGATGGTAGGGTTTTCTTTTCGAGGTACTCGCTTACTGCTAGTGTAGCGGTTTCTTCGTTTGCGAGGTAGGGTTCGGGTGATCCCTACTGAGTCTATTCCGAGACTCATTCCCTGTGTGTTTTCACCGTGTTTCAGGCGAGGTGAGGCTTCAGGGGAGTTCGTCTGAGGCTCAGCATGGTTCAGGTGCCCAGCGTTAGTGCCGGAGGTTAGAGCCGGGGTATGTCCCGTGTAGCTGTACTTTTCTTTATTGTCTCTGTACTAGTTATGGACTACCGTTGTTATTTTGTTGTTATCTTGTGGACCTTGTAAAATGTTAATTCATTTCTTGCTTAATTATATAAAATGTTTAATTTCTACAAATATTTATGATACTTGTGTAGTTTCCACACCATCCTTCTAACCCTTCCGAGTCTTCGGGCTCGTGGGTTGCGGTACAAGTCTCGGGTTATCGGGCTTTCCCGGTAATCGGATTCTCGGGTCGTTACAGCTGGTATCAGAGCGCGGTTGTGGAGTTATATGAGAATTATAAGTGATTGTAGGGGTCCACTAGTCCACAGCGATGATGTAGAGTTGACACTGGCATCGGGCATCGTGTGTTTTTATTAACCTTGCTGTTCCGTGTTTTCTGTCTTTTGCTTCAGGTGCGAGTATGGCGCCGAGGCGGAGTACTCGCTCTCAACAGGGGCAGTCAGTTGGAGGTCAGGAGATCCAGCAGGAGGTTCAGCAGGAGCAGGAGGAGCAGAGTAGAGTGCCACCTACGGCCACCGGGGCAGTGGATACTGTGAGGTTTTCGGGGTCCGAGGATTTCTTTCGTGGCATATACCAGCTTATGTCGTAGCAGTTCGGCGGAGAGGCTGGTGAGGCTCGTCGACCAGGGGTGGGCCAGGCCGAGCAGTGAGGGATTTCTTGCAGTTCCATCCCCCTTGCTATGGCGGTCAGCCAGACCCTGATGTGGCTCGTGATTGGCTCGACAAGATGGAGTGGGTGTTCTGTTCTGCGCGGTGTGCTGCAGAGGATAGAGTGATGTTGGCCTACAACCAGTTACAGGGTACGGCTCGAGCGTGGTGGTCTTCCGAGTGGAAGACGTCTTTTCAGTCTTATCCCCTTGAGCAGATCGCGTGGGGCGACTTCGTCAGCGCTTTTGAGCATGCCTATTGTCCAGAGTTTATTGCTACGCAGCGGATGCATGAGTTTTTGGAGATGGTCCAGGGCGACATGTCCGTGTTGTAGTACAGGGCCCGATTTGTTGAGCTGGGTCGGTATGCACCTCATATCATAGAGCATGAGACGGTGAAGACCGCACAGTTCGTTCAGGGCTTGAGGCAGGAGCTGAGGCACCACTTGATCACGAATGCTGCCACCAATTTAGAGATAGTGTCTCGCGTTGCGGCTTCTTTGGAGTTGGATATGCAAAGGACTCGAGGACCGATTAGCCAGGGACAGTCTTTGTCAGGTCGCAGCCAGCAGTCGGCTACCCAGCAGCAGGGTTCCTTCCAGCATGCGTCGGGTGCTTCTAGAGCGCCGGCACCGGCAGCGTCAGTGACAGGATCCGCGTCTTTCAGCTCAAAGGTCAAGAAGTTCCTTAAGAAGAGTTTTTGTAAGAAGTCCAAGGGTCAGGGGCAGGCTTCATCGGGCAGTGCACAGCAGCCGGTCCCGTTTCAACGTCAGGGATCAGTCGGTGGATCGCGAGGACCGTGCCCACGGTGTAGTGAGTATCAGGCAGGCAGTGCACGTCGCCGATTATCTGTTTTTGGTGTGACCAGCCAAGACATATGGCGCGTGACTGTCCTCAGAGGCAGCATCAGCAGGTTCCCCCGCAGCAGAGACAGCAGCAGCAACATCATGGACAGTATCCGCCGCTACCCAAGTCAGCTAGTGTGGGAGGTAGGCTGAGAGCTCGGGGCCAGATTACACATATGACCAGGGCAGAGGCAGTGGCGTCGCAGCTCGTGGAAGGTATCGTTCAGATTTTAGGTTGTGCGGCTCGGGTTTTGTTTGATTCTGGCTCGTCTCATTCATTTATTTTGAAGGATTTCGTGCTGGATATTGAGGAGCCAGTGACCCAGTTGTCCTGCGATTTGGCAGTGCAGTTGCCCTCGGGTGATTTTATGATCACTCCGCATTGCTTTCATGAGGTTCCTGTGTGGGTGGAAGGGCGGAGTTTGCCGGCTAGGCTCTATGCCTTGCCGCTTCAGGACTTTCATGTGATTTTGGGCATGGATTGGCTCGAGGCACATCATGTGTTGGTAGATTGCGGCTCGAAGAGGGTTTATTTTCGGCGACTTCGTGGACCCACCTTTTATTTCCAAGGTATCATGTCTTCCTCTTCCCGTTTCCTTATTTCGGCGATTCGAGCTTGTCGTTTGCTTGATGCGGGTTGTTAGGGTTTTCTCGCCTCCGTGGTTGTGACTGACCGTATGGAGCCGGATGTCAAGGACATTCCGGTGGTGTGTGAGTTTCCCGATATTTTTTTGGAGGACTTACCTGGATTGCCTCCCCAGCGGGAGATCGATTTCGTTATCGAGGTGGTGCCGGGTATGGGACCTTTGGCGAAGGCTCCCTACCGCATGGCCCCCACTGAGTTGAGAGAGTTGCGGGCGCAGCTGCAGGAATTGCTGGCCAAGGGGTACATTCGTCCTAACTTTTCCCCTTGGGGTGCGCCAGTGTTGTTCGTGAAGAAAAAGGACGGTAGCTTGCGGTTGTGCATTGACTACCGGCAGCTGAATGATGTGACCATCAAGAACAAGTATCCGTTGCCGCGGATTGATGATTTATTCGACCAGCTTCAGTCTGCTTGAGTGTTCTCACGGATTGATTTGCGGTCTGGTTACTATCAGTTGAGAATTCGCGAGTCCGATGTGGAGAAGACTGCATTCAGTTCGAGGTATGGACATTACGAGTTCTTGGTGATGCCGTTTGGGCTCACCAATACCCCCGCAACCTTCATGGACTTGATGCAGAGGGTGTTTCATCCGTACTTGGACCAGTTCGTGGTCGTGTTTGTGGACGACATCCTTGTCTATTCGCGGTCTACCGAGGAGCACGCGTACCATTTGGGTGTGGTGCTGCAGACGCTGCGAGACCACCAGTTGTATGCGAAGCTCAGTAAGTGCGAGTTCTGGCTTCGTGAGGTGCACTTTTTGGGGCACGTGATTTCTGGTGATGGTATTTCCGTGGATCCTGCCAAGGTCGAGACAGTAATGCAGTGGCCGAGGCCGAGGTCTGTGACGGAGATCCGGAGTTTCTTGGGGCTTACGGGTTATTATCACCGGTTTATCTAGGATTTTTCTCGCGTTGCATCCCCGATGACCAGACTTACGCGGAAGGATGTGCCTTTCGTCTGTACTGATGAGTGTGAGTAGAGTTTCAGGGAACTGAAGAGATTGCCCACCTCGGCTCCGGTGTTGATTTTGCCTTCTAGACCGGGAGGTTTGGTGGTGTGTACAGATGCTTCCAGGGTCGGATTGCCGTGTTGATGCAGCATGGTAGAGTGGTGGCTTATGCATCTCGACAGCTGAAGCGTCATGAGGAGAACTACCCTACCCATGACCTGGAGTTGGCGGCTGTGGTCTTCGCGCTGAAGGTCTGGAGGCATTATCTGTATGGCGAGAGGTTCGAGGTGTTCACTGACCATCAGAGTTTGAGGTATGTGTTCACGCAGAGAGACCTTAACCTCATGCAAAGGTGTTGGATGGAGTTCATGAAGGATTATGACTTCACCCTATCTTATCAGCCGGGCAGGATGAATGTCGTCACCGATACTTTAAGTCGGCAGGTCGCGGTCAGTGCCTTGATATTGAGGAAGTGGAGGCTCTGGGAACAAGTGTCCGAAGTTTCATTCAGGCTCAAGATTCCCCAGGAGCCAGGTTTGGTAGTGCTTGCGAGTCTGACTGTCACGCCAGCTATCCACCGTCAGGTGACAGAGGCTCAGCATGCGGACCCTGAGTTGCCCCGAATTTTGGCCTTGGCTGATGTGGAGCTCGGTGAGGACGGTGCTGCGAGTTTTCGCGGTAGGCTGTACGTCCCAGCCGATGAGCAGGTTCGTCATGCGGTGTTACGCGAGGCACATGGGAGCAGGTACACCGTACACCCGGGTGGGATGAAGATGTATCGGAACTTACGGAGGCAGTTCTGGTGGCCTGGCATGAAGAGAGATGTTGCCGAATTTGTGGCCAGGTGCCTGACCTGTCAGCAGGTGAAGGCGGAGCATCATCGACCGAGAGGTACTCTTCAGCCCTTGGATGTTCCCGCGTGGAAATGGGACCACGTGACCACGGATTTCGTGGTAGGATTGCCGAGGACTCCGAGTGGGTAGGATAGTATTTGGTTGCTGGTAGATCGGCTGACGAAGGTGACTCGGTTGTTACCGGTCAAAGTCAACTGGAGTGTGCCCAAGTTAGCTCGTCTTTATGTGGAGCGGATCGTTCCGTTGCATGGGATTCCCATCTCCATTGTGTCAGATCGGGATCCGCGCTTCACTTTCAGATTCTGGAGGAGTTTCCGGCGAGCTCTTGGCATGGAGTTGGCTTTTAGCTCGACGTATCATCCTCAGTTAGATGGACAGTCTGAGAGGACCATCCAGACTTTGGAGGATATACTAAGATCCTGCTGCCTGGAGTGGCAGGGGAGTTGGATTCACCACCTACCATTGGTGGAGTTTGCCTACAACAACAGCTATCATTTGAGCATCGGCATGGCTCCTTATGAGGCGTTGTATGGGCGTCCGTGTCGGACTCCACTTGACTGCTTTGAGGTTGGTGAGCGTGTTTTGACGGGACCGGAGTTGGTGCAGCAGTGTGTGGATGTTGTGCACCTGGTTCGTCAGAACATGTTGGCGGCCTAGAGTCGGCAGAAGAGCTATGCTGACCGTAGGTGGCAGCCTCTCACGTTTGCCGTTGGTGATCGTGTGTTCTTGAGAGTTTCTCCGATGAAGGGGGTAATGCGCTTTGGACGGCGTGGGAAGCTGAGTCCCCGCTATGTTGGCCCTTTCCTTATTGTGGAGCGCATCGGTGAGGTAGCCTATTGGTTGCAATTACCTATTGAGTTGGCGTCGGTGCATGACGTGTTCCACGTCTCGATGTTACGGAAGTATATGCCCGATGACTCTCATGTTCTCGAGGATTCTGTGTGGCCCGAGGTGACTCCAGATCTTTCTCTCCCATAGTTTCCCGTCCTCATTGAGGACAGGCGAGAGCAGTGACTGCGGAGCAAGCTCATCCCCTTGGTAAAGGTGGTGTGGTAGCGACACTCTAGTGGTGAGGCTTCTTGGGAGCGTGAGGACGAGATGCGTCAGCAGTTCCCCTTCTTGTTTGAGTGAGTCTTCCTCTTCTTTCCCCTTGGGTTGTCCTTAATTTCGAGGATGAAATTCCTTAAGGGGGGAGGGCTGGAGTATCCCGGACCTTTCGGATCATTCTTCGTGGGTCCCGGATTGGGTTTCTCGGAGTGTCCGGCTCCGTTGTGTCCGGAACTTTGTTTCGGACATCTTTCGTGTTCGGATCGGCGCGATCCGGAGTTGTTTCGGAGGCCCGAAGCGTTCCGTGGCTTTTCCGTGTGTGTTTTCCGATTTTCGGTGTCTGTTTCGGCAATTCCTTAGGAACCTCGTTGCGGGTGAACCGGGCCGTTCACCTAGGCGAGAGTGGTACCGTTGTGATCGGTGCCTTCCGAGGATCCCGAAAATGTAATTTTCTATTTTTTGGTATTTTCTAGAATTTCTGGATTTTCTATAAATACCTCTCATTTTCTCTCTCTCCCCCACCCTTCTTCTTCTTCTTCTTCTTCTTCCTCCCCACCGTGAGCTCTCCCTCCCTCTCTCTCTCTCTCCCATTTCGGCGCGGCGAGCCTTCCTCCGGCTGCAGACGGCGGCGGGGCGACGGCGCTGCGACGTGGGCGGCGGCGAGGCGGTCGTGTGGGCGTGCGGCGTTCGTAGGAAGCGTGAAGGAGTGGGATTTTCAAAGCGTTCTTTGTGATCTTGGCAACGATTCGGCAGAGCTTTCGCTCCATTGAGGTAGGGTGACGTTCCGTAGCCCCCCGCCGTTCATTTCCGTGATTCGTAGGCCGAGGGGAGGCCGAGAGGGGTGTGTTTGAGCGGGTTTAGGGTTTTCCATGATTTGGGGAGAGCTCGCCCGATTTATGGATTTAGCCCGTGATTTCATGTTTTGGTAGCCTTGTATCATGCTAGGGGTCCCCAGGGGTCTTCCCCTTTGATTTCCCCCTCTCCGATGGAGGCATGGGGACGTGGTTGGATTTTTGGGCGTTTTCCCGTCGTTCCGACCTCGGGAGGGTGTGACAGTGCTTCCAGTGACTGTCACATCATGTAACGCGCCTAGGTGGGTGCGTTACAGCCCTGTGATGCCAATTGGGGGTCTATGGGCTGTGACGGCCCCTCGATAGACCGCCACAGGCGTGTGACGCGCCTGGGTTGGGCCGTCAGAGGCATCCCGACCGTTGGTATGACCGTTGATTTCTGACCGTTGAGGCACAGGCGTGTGACGCCCTAGACTTGGTGCGTTATGACCTTGTGACGCCCCAGTGTGGGTGCGTCAGAGCTGACGAACCCCATATCATGTGACGCTCCAGCGTTAGACTGTTACATGCTGTGACGCACCAAGTGGCACGCGTCACAGCTGATTCTCACTGTCTTATGACGCACCAGGGTAGGAGCGTCACAGACTGTAACGCACCAGGGCAGGTGTGTTACACGTTGTTTTCCACCCAAAGTGTGACACGCGTGCGTTGGGCCGTCAGGGGGCTGTGACGGTCCAGCCTAGACCGTCAGAGCCTGTGGCGCGTCTAGGGTAGACCGTCATGCTCTGGACTGCATCGGGAGGTTCGCAGTCCCGTTCTCTTGTCCTACCGTGGTCGTCGTGCGACGGTGCCGGTACGTGGGGCGGTCCCCGAACGTCGTCGGATGCGGACGTGATTTTTCGTTGACTTGAGAGTCTACTCCTTCAGTGACCCTCCACTAGTCGTAGCCCACCAGTATGCGGTGCTGGTCTCACCAGGGAGTGGTGTACAGGCCGACCCTTAGAGACGGTTTGTGGACCGGTTACCATCGGGCCCCGCTCTAGCAGCCAGAGTCCGGCTGAGGGGAAAATCGGTCAGAGGACCAGACCAGGGACGCACGGTCTGTGTGTGCACACGTGGTTGGGGGCGGTTGGACCCACGCTGACGAGCGTGACCCCAGCTAGTTACTTGTTCATGGTACTTGTTCGGTGTCCGTGCCTTTGGTAGGCGCTACCACGTCAGGCAGTTCACCTGCAGTGCTGTGTAAGACGTCAGGGGATGCTACCGGCTGTGCTTCTAGCGGGAGGTACTCCTGTCGAGTCGGGAGTGTCAGACTGTCAGTCGTTGTGACTTCGACCTATGGGTTTTGTCGTGTCAACCGTGTGTTCCGGTTGTTTCGCCGTGGCACGTGTGTCGATTTTCGTGCCGTGAGACATGTGATTTGTAGATGGCAGGGTTTCCTTTTCGAGGTACTCGCTTACTGCTAGTGTAGCGGTTTCTTCATTTGCGAGGTAGGGTTCGGGTGATCCGTACTGAGTCTGTTCCGAGACTCATTCCCTGCGTGTTTTCACCGTGTTTCAGGCGAGGTGAGGCTTCAGGGGAGTTCATCTGAGGCTCAGCGTGGTTCAGCTGCCCATCGTTAGAGCCAGAGGTCAGAGCCGGGGTATGTCCCGTGTAGCTGTACTTTTCTTTCTTGTCTCTGTACTAGTTGTGGACTACTGTTGTTATTTTGTTGTTATCTTGTGAACCTTGTAAAATGTTAATTAATTTCCTGCTTAATTATATAAACTGTTTAATTTCTGCAATTATTTATGATATTTGTGTAGTTTTCACATCATCCTTCTAACCTTTCCGAGTCTTCGGGCTCGTGGGTGGCGGTACGAGTCTCGGGTTATTGGGCTTTCCCGATAATCGGATTCTCGAGTCGTTACATAGTTTTTTGGAGCAGCGTGACTCAACTGCCACTTTATATGGGCTTATGACTGCTACACTGCACATATCTAGGATATATTTTTTGTGCACATGCTTGGACTTGCATTTTTTTATGCTATGTATCTGTGTTCATATTCGCTATGACTGTTGTATCTAACATATATGCTTGTTACAGAGGACATTGGGCTATGATGATGGGAATGAGCATTCATGTAGTGAGGAGGATTGTGGTGGCATCTCATTTTATTTCCCTATATGTAGGCCACACCTATATATAGTAGGTTGGATGGCCTTGACAGCATCCCCTACTAGTAGGTTAGATGATGTTACTGTAGGTGTCATAGAATGTGACTGCAACACTTATCTTCCACCGAATATCATTTATGAATATTATCCATCTAAGCTTAAAGAATATTCTTTATCAATATTTTTCTCGGTTTGTGTGTTACCTATGTTTTCGTAGATATTTGTGTGTTCATAATTATTCTTTTATATGTATCAACATATTTGCTTTTTTATCTATTCTTAACAAATTGTATGTTACAAGTTGATCAGCATTGTCCCTAACATGATGGGCAATGATGATGGGAAAGAGCATACATGTGATAAGGAGTACTGTGGGGACATCTCATTTTGATATCACTGCTTGTACTTAACACATATAGTAGGTTTGGCAGCCTAAGGTCTACCCCTACTTATGATGGGATTTACTGCACGTGATAAGAAATGCGACTGCAACATCATATGTACTTCAATGAATCTCAGCAAATGGGCTAACTCCATCTGAGCCTAAGAACACATTTTTCAAATTGTAATGGTATGCACATTCAATGTGCATAATTATGTTTTAGGATATCATGACAATGGATTCAAAAGATATGGGTGATGGTCAATATGATCGTATTCAATGTAAATGTGGCAATAGAGAATGTCTTGTCAAGATATCTCACAGCAGTAGGAATCCACAACGTCCCTATTATTGTTGCCCACTTGATGTATGTTATTCTTACTAAGCATGTTATTTTGTCAGTGTCTTTGTTATCTATGTCATTTTTCCGTATATATAAATGCTTATAGTTTGGGAATGATAAGTCATGCCGATTCTTTATGTGGGTGGATGAATTGTTACTTTGTCCTTGTAACAAAAGGTCCATGTAGACGACATACCTCAAATACTAGTAAGAATAAAGAAAAAATATTCTATATTTATCTAAAATCTAAGGTACATGACCAACATTTTATTATGGTTGTTAGTTTAACCATCAATATTAAAAATAGTATGACTTGAATATATTTTACTTGCAAGTTGATAGGACAACATCAGGTTGTGGGTTCTTCAAATGGACAGAAGATAGATCAACAGTATTGAATATATTTATTTTTAAGTGATAATGTATTTATATTTCTCCACAGTGTGCCTTTTAATTGGGTGTTAGAAGTAGTGTATTTATATTGTCATAGATATTTGATTACTCCACAGCCGAGTGTGTGCTGTGTATGTGTGTTTATGTTTTCATAGATATTTGATTACTCCACAGTTGAGTGTGTGCTGTGTATGTGTGTTTATGTTTTCATAGATATTTGATTACTCCACAGTCGAGTGTGTGTTGTGTATGTATGTTTATGTTTTCATAGATATTTGATTATAGTCTTAGACAATGGCTTGTACAAATGAAAAGCTTTGGTCAGCAATGAGAATTGATAGAAAGAGCAGAAACTAGTGATAGTGTGTGTGTGTGTGTGTGTGTGTGTGTGTGTTCAGGGGAGACAGATTG
Source organism: Amorphophallus konjac (assembly GCA_022559845.1). Classification (NCBI taxonomy): domain Eukaryota; kingdom Viridiplantae; phylum Streptophyta; class Magnoliopsida; order Alismatales; family Araceae; genus Amorphophallus; species Amorphophallus konjac. Next base: position 402,057,418 of record CM040122.1, read on the forward strand.
TGTGTGTTCAGTGTCGACAGATCGATTGTGTGCGTGTGCAGTGTCGACAGATTGTGTGTGTATGTGTGTGCAGTGTCGTCTGTGTGTGTGTGCAGTGTCGACAGATTGTGTGTGTGTGTGTGTGTATTCTGCAGATTTTTTTTGGGAGGGGGGGTGTATGTTTGTCGACCGACTATGTGTGTGTGTGTGCGTGTGTGTTCAGGGGAGACAGATTGTGTGTGTGTGTGTGAAGTGTCGACAAATTGTGTGTGTGTGTGTTCTGCAGATTTTTTTTGGGAGGGGGTGTATGTTTGTTGACAGACTATGTGTGTGTGTGTGTGTGTGCAGTGTCGACAGATTGTGTGAATGTGTGTTCTGCAGATTTTTTTGGGGAGGGGGTGTATGTTTGTCGACAGACTATGTGTATGTGTGCGTGTGTATGTGTTTATGGGAGACAGATTGTGTGTGTGTGTACTGTCGACAGATTGTGTGTCTACAATGTTAAGTGGTTGGCATGGTGATTCTATGGCTTCTCTTAATGAAGCAGCGAAAGTAGGTCACAGGATAGAGCCTATCCAATGCCAAATGAACAGCCATTTCTGTTCATTAGAATAGTGAGCAGCCTATGTACTGCCCAATTTGACATGAATATGGGATTTGCATGGTAGAGCCCATGGACTTTGCCCTAGCATGATCAAGGAAGGATGGTTCATAGGCAAGCAGATGAGTAGTGCCAAAGGGTAGGGCCAGAATCAGTGTGTGCAGTGTAGATAGATTGTGTGTGTATGTGTTTTGATTAGTGGTGATAGTGTGTGTATGTGTGTGTGTTCAAGGAAGACAGGTTGTTTGACATCAATGAGAGATATATATATTGTTGATGAAGAGAAGTATGGGACTCAAAACACCTCTTTTACCTTCCAAAGCTTGATCCATTAGGTTTAGCACCTGTGAAGGCTTTCAATTTTATGGGATGTTTACTTAGAAATTGTTACCCAAGGACTAAAATCTTCTATGCATTATAAGTTGAAGAGATAATGCTGGTCCAATGTTATTTGATGTTCACCCGTTCAGATTTCAAATTTTTAACGGAACTATTTTAAGGTGTTGGGATACTTATGTGTGTGTGTGTGTGTGTGCAGTGGAGACAGATTGTGTGCATGTGTGTGTGTGTGTGTGTGTTCAGTGGAGACAGATTGTACGTGAATTGCTCCTTCCCATTATTCAATGCTCCCATTGTTCAATGTTGGTATTATACTCCTTCCCAATATCAAACTATCGTTGATCCTATCAGATATGCTTGAGGCAATGATGATGGGTTAGATGGCCTAACGACAACCCCCAACTAATGTGATGGAACATGATCAATGTGCTTACATTATCTCATGATGGGTTCCCACCGCCTGGCTAACGGCACCATCGCGGGTCGCCAATGTCGAGCTCTCCCCATGGGGAGGTAATAATAGCTCCACAACTGCTTTGGCACATGTCGTCAATATCTTACAAAAATAAAAACAAAACAAAAATACAAAACAAGCAAAACCAAAAATACCTAGATGAAGGGTGTGAAACCACTCACAGTCATCTCACGATCCGCTTCTTGGAACAGGCCTGCAAACAAGTGTGCCAGCATGGCGGTTCCCCAGGCATAATATCCTACTCTTTCAAGGTCTGACAGCAGCTCCAGGAAGCGACATTGGATACCATCCCCTTTCGAGCTCAGTACCAATCTCCCCAAAAAGAAGAGGAGAAATCTTCTCAAATCTATGTTGCATCTTTCCCAGTTGCCAAAATCCGTGCAGTACACGGCACGACATCCTATTTCCATCCTTTCCATGAACTCTTCTGAGGACTCGTCGTCCCGCCGACGAGTGTCATTGAGCCCTAATGCATCCATGAGGGACGCCCTAGCTACCGACCTGTTTTTCCGACCATCTAGGTCCAAACCTAGTAACTTCTGGGCACCTTCTCGGTAGTCCGCGTAAGTGACTCCGGTCACTGCCTCGCCATCCACCTTGAGACTCGTAATTCGGACCACATCTTCCAGGCTGGGCACCATGTGCCCCCAGGGCATCAGGAATGCCCGACTCACTAGGTCCCATCTCTCATACAAGGCTTGGATCAGGACCAGGTCGAGCTGGATCGGCTCGATCCGAAGAAAGGTGCCAAAACCCATCACGTCTAGCCTGGCCTTCTGAAAATCTGGGAGACCTCGGTATGCTGCCACTACCAACTCCCATGAGATCTGATATTTCATCACACTCTACGCATACAAGAAATGGAGAAAGGTTTGGTCAGAAAGAAAGGAAGAAAAAAGAATGGAAAAAAGGGCAGGAAAACTTGGCTTACGAGTTGTGATTGGGCCCTTTCGCTGAAGTGCCCTTCGAGGTCTGAAAGCCTCCTGGAACTACTACCACTGGACCTGCTTCTCTTCGAGGAGTGGGAAGATTCGCCCTCCATCCAACTCTCGAAATTTTGAACTCCTCCTCTCCCGTGAGAACTTGTGCTCCTCGAGTTAGCTCTCGATATACCTGGGAGGATAAAAGGGACAAGAATTTATAGAAATGGAAGGAGTACATGCCAAGATTACCTCCATCACCTTTAATGATAGCCCTCGCAATGAGGCACCTGCCATGCGGTCCTGTGTGTCACTTCACCGTTCGCACAGGGTGATTGATTGGACGAAGAATATGACGACTAGCACCCTATGTTGTCTAGGGATACCCTATCATGTTTTGAAGGACGTCCGCAAAATTTGACGCAAGGCACTAGGGCCGTCATTATTGACTTCGACGGCAGATTCCCGTAGAAAATGGTCACAACAAGATGCGATTCTCTGCTTGGGGTGGAGTTTCGGCAGACCCATCACATGGGAACAGTGCAAAGGAGAGGAAGTGTAGGGAAGAAGGAATGCACAAGAGAACAAACGAGCAGCAGAAAATCAAATCACTCCATTCATAATTCTACATAAGCTGTCATAAACACTACAATCATAGAGAGGTGGCGAGTCCACCAGCTCACCGATCCTCACCATCACTCATCTCTCTGGGCGCTCCCCTCCTCTCCCCTGAGGTGCGGGTCCCTCAGAAGCCTCTGGGATCCTCGTGCAACAGCACCTACCTCGCCTCTTGGCGCCTGCTCCGCAGCAGTGACTCGCTGCTCCTCACCTGGCGTGGCGAAGAAGCCACTAGCGGCAAAGCAACCGGACTGGCGGAGTCGCTCCCCGAACTCTCGCGCTCTCTCGTAGCGCGTCTCCATCCCTCCTAGCCTCTGCACGACGGCCTGAAGGCCCAGCTGGAGCTCCCTCACTTGGGCCTCCAAGGCCCTCCTCTCGGTCTGATCCTGCTGTCGCTCGGACCTTCTCTCGGCTTTCTCCCTCTCTGCCTCTCTCCTCATCATCTGCAGAAGAACCCTTAACTCCAGGATGTCTAGAGAAGGCCTCTCCTCACCACGATGCCGCAGCTCCGCTACAGTCGCCACCCAGGCATCACGCTCCTCTTCCGCCCGGGTCGCACGGGCCACCGCACCGGCAAGTTGTTCCCGGAGGGAGGCAATCTCGAGAAAAAGGGCCGAGGAACTGGAAGATGCGCCACCAATCATCCCCGCCATCGCTGTCTGCTGGGCACGCTGGAACAAAATAAACAACGGCCGTCAGTGAAACTCTAAAATCTGAAGATAAAAGTGCGGCACGTAACTTACCAGGAGCGACAGCTCATGTTGAGCGACGGCCAGCTGCCGCCTAGCCTCTGACAGTTGGGCGCGCGAGCCGCCGATGCCACGCATGTCCCCAGTTTGGGGAAGCCCCGCATAACTCTCTCTCTGCCGCCGCAGGAAGTCGGCGCTGTTCTGCACCAATACACTCCCTTGCTGTCCAGGGAGACGTACGTGCCAGTCCTCGAGCCTCGCCTTGCCGCGACTCTCTCTCCTGACGCGGCTCGGCTCGTCCGCACTCGCCCACTCATCGGCCAGGCCCAGGGTCCTCGCCATGTCCTGCACCAAGAAAGAAGGGCCTCGCATCATAACAAAGAACGCGTCCCCTGTCTAGGACGCGTCCATCACTTGAGTGCAACACTCGCCGAACCCTTTCCCCCTCGCACGCCTTGCTTCAAAACTTAAAATGGATCAAAGAGGAAGAGATTGGAGGACCTACCAGACCGTGTTCATCTCCCTCCACGACATCGGGCCCCTCGGGTCCCTCGGGGGCCCGAAGCGGCCCTTCCTCCTCCATGGACGTCGTTCCATGTCCTTGCGTGTCCCTCCTCGGGCGAGGAGTTCCTCCTCCCTCTCCACCTTCACCATGGTCGGGCCCACCGAACTCCATCGACCAAAAGATGAGGAAGACGAAGACGGGCGAGCGAGTTTCGACAGAAGGCGAGCTCGTTTGCGGGTAAGGCACGGGAGAAGAAAGGCCAATCGACGCTTTAAATTTGAATTCAAGGATTAAGACGCGTCCTCGCGCCTGGATGCGCCCAAAAAGGGAGAAAGGAACATAATCCCCCCGTGCAAAGTAGTTCCCTTCTGTCCAGGGCAAAAGTCTCGTGAAGCGTAAACAACGTGATGCAAAAGAAAGTGCGGGAAAGAAAAGGGCATGCCACACGAAATCCATTTCATATAATAGTCAAAGTACATCATACAGTGAGAAGGGTGACGCGTACAAGCAACTCTCTAACTCTCGCTGCCACCCTCCTGGTCATCTCTCTCCTCCCTCCTCTGCCGGGGATCCCTAGGGGGCCTCTGCGAACCCTGAGAAGCCGTGCTCGCCTCGCCCTGCGGTGGCACTCCAGCCTCGAAGGCGTGACGACGCTCCTCGGCTGAAGAAACCAGATAACTGCCCATGGAAAAAGAACCAGACTGACGAAGTCGCGCCCCGCGTTCCTTCGCCCTCTGGTACCGCTCCTCGCTCTCCCGAAGTCTCCCCTCCGCCATGCCGAGACTCAATCGGAGCTCCAGCAGCTGGGCCTCCAGAGCCCTCCTCTCGGTCTGATCCCGCTGTCGCTCCTCCCTCTCTCTCTCTCCCTCTCCTCTCTCTCTCTCACCGCCTCCCTCCTCGACAGCTCGAGGGCGATCCGCAGATCCAGCACGTCACGAGGGAGCTCCTCAGCCTCCCATCGACGCTCCTCCTCCAGCTCCACAATCCGGGCGTCACGCTCTGCCACCCAGGCATCGCGCACCTGCTCAGCACGAACAGCACGGGCCAGGGCCTCCTGAATCTCGGCCACCTGTCAAAGCACGCATGCACCGTAAGAGAACAGTGATAAAAGGAGAGCAGCCAGAAGGAGAGTCAGGGCCAAGCAAGCACTCACTCGAGCCTCGCGGTCATGCTCGGCCTCCTCAGCCCGAGCCACCGCATACGCCAGCTGCTCCTGGAGGGCAGAAACCTCCGGAGGAGGGCCCCGCGAACTGGAACCCGCTCCACTAGCCATCCCGGCTGCCGCTGTTTGGTGGGCCCGCTGAAACACGGGGTAAACGTCAGTCAAAGGCTAAGCATCAAAAATCCAGGTCACAAAAAAATGCATTGCATAAACTCACCAGGATCTCCAACTCCTGTCGGATGGCCACCAACTGCCGCCTAGCGTCCGCCAACTGAGCCCGCAGGTCAGCGATCATGTTGTCACGAGCATCCTGCATTGCACATAAGTTAGTGCCACATGCATATACATATAGAAGGGTGAAGCATTTTCATTTCACTTACCCCTGCCATACCACCAAGGAAGAGACGGTTCTCGTACGTAGCCCGGTACCGTCTCAGGTAATCAGTACTGTCCTGTACATGGGGCACCACTGGGACCCCGCCCTGCTGCCAGTCCTGGTACTGTGCTGGGAAGTGCGTACGCCAGTCCACAATCTTCGCCTTCCCCTTGGTCTTCCGCCCGATGCGGGCCGGCTCATCTACATCAACCCACTCCTGTGCTAGCCCCAATGTCCTCATAACCAGCCTCAGCCGAAGCGGCTCGATCTCGTTCAGGCAATGGACCCACACGTCCCGCCTGAAACGAGGAAGACCCGCTACAACCCAAGGCTGGCTAGCGTCGCCCATGCCCAGGTAGGGTCTCCACACCACCTGCATCACCATACATACATCATGTTAGTTACCATTTCGTCACATGCATAAACACAAAATCATACGCATCATACCATGGCCTCAGGATACTCGCTCAGCTCCCGACGAAGTGACGCCAGCTGGTAGCTGTGTGGTGCCGCTACCACGATCGGCCTCCACTGTCGCGCTAGAGGAACGGCTCTCCTGTTCCCCTGCCTGGCCCTCCCCATCGGGAAGTAGTAATAACTCCACACCTGCATCCATCATACATCATTAGCACGAGTAATTACATATTTAACTACGGTAAAATGCATAAATAAATTATGTACCTGGAGAAAAGGTGCGAAGCCGCTGACTCTCGTCTCCCTCTCTGAAGTCTGGGAGAGATCATCAATCAAATGGGCAAGCAGAGCCGCTCCCCACGCGTAGTGCCCCACTCTGTCAAGGTCCGCCAGGATCCCGAGGAAGCGGCAGTGGATGCCATCCCCCTTCGTCCCCAGCAGAAGGCGGCCCAAGAAGAAGAAAAGAAACCTCCGGAGGTCTAGGTCCACCAGCTCCCGCTCGCTCGGGTCCTGGGTGAAAGCTGCACGGGCATCTCCCTCCAGTCGTGCTAGAAACTCCACTCCAGTCTCGCTAACCCGCTGGCGCGGGTCGACGAATCCGAGCGCCTCCATAATCTCCACTCGGCCAACTACCTTGCCGTCTCTATCAGTCACGCTCGTCTCTAACCACAGCAGGTCCAGGGCACTCTCTCGGCAGTCAGGGTAGGTGACCCCACTCACCGCCTCTCCGTCCACCCGTAGCCCGGTGATCCGAGCCACGTCCTCCAGTGACGGCACCATGTGCCCCCAGGGCATCAGAAACGCCTGGCTCGACGCGTGCCACCGTTCCCTCAATGCCTGGATGAGAGGAAGGTCGAGCCGAAAGGGCTCGATCCTAAGGAAAGCTCCAAAGCCCATGGCGTCCACACGCGCCCTCTGAAAGTCTGGCAGCTCACGGTATGCTGCCACCACTAAGGACCAGCTGATCCGGCCCTTCATCACGTCCTGCACACCACAAAACCAACAAAGAACACATGAGCATCATAAATAGTAATAAACTATAACACTGTATATACTACTTATTTATTTTATTTTATTTTATTTTTTTAAATATTTATATTTTTTTGGGGGCGTCCAACACCTTGGACGCCTCCTTTACTTTTTCTTTATTTTATTTTTAGAAAAACCAAAAACCAAAACAAAAATAAATAAAAAATATATATTTTATCATGGAGGCGTCCAAAGCTCAGACGCCTCCTTATTTTTAATTCTATTTCTATTATTTACGTAAATAAATAAAAAAGAAAAAAAAGAAAATGTGTAGGCGTCCAGGCCCCTGGACGCCTCCTTCTCTCACCCCCGGCATTCTCCACACAGCCTCTCGTCCGCCCTTTAGCCCAGTGAACCAATAGAATGGAAGTCTAAAGAGCTTACCGGGTCGTGATCGTCCTCTGCCGCGTCGCCAGCATCCATTGTAGCCTCCACGGCCAAAAGAGGAGCCTCCTCCTCCGCGGCAATCTCCTCCGCCGTAGCAGCCTCCTCGGCATCGTCCCTCAGCCTCCTCGGACGACGAGCCCGTCGTTTGCGCTTCTCTCCACCCTGGCTCGGGCCTCCTTGCTCCATTGGGACGAAGAATGGGTCGTCTGGATTGACTGGGTCGTTTGAATGAACAGTAAATGAGCAAAGGGCGGGGGACGCCCCCCCATATATATAGAACTCACTTTCTTTGGGGCGTCCAGGCGCCTGGACGCCCCCACCTTTTTTTATTATTTTTTTAAAATTCAAAAATGTAGGGGCGTCCAGGCGCCTGGACGCCCCCAAAATAAAAAATAAAAAAATAAAAAAAATAAAAAATAGGGGCGTCCAAGACCCTGGACGCCCCCAAAATAAAAAACTAAAAAATTATAAATAAAAAAGTAGGGGCGTCCAAGACCCTGGACGCCCCCATAATAAAAATTTCAAAAAAATATAATAAAAGGGAAAAAGATAAGAGTATGTATATAATCTAAACAAAAGAAAAAACATAAATAAAAAGAAAAACCATAAAAAAGATAATAATAATTAAGTGGACGGGGGTCCCAAAACATCCATGCCAGATTTTATTCCATCAGAGAAGCAGAATGAACTACATCAGGGGCTTAGGCGCCTTAGGCCTTAACTTCCCCAGTTCGGTTACATAAGCCCTCCACAACTCACATTCTTCCCCCACGTGCGCTAAGGCCTTTCCCGCAACACTTGTCTTCCAGGGAGCTTTAATGGCTTTCACTTCCCTCGCATCCGCCTCCGTGCCCAACTCCCTCTTCTTCAAAGGAACGATGCCAGTCGGTAGTGGGAATGAATGGCGTGGAATGCCGACCTGGAGGCAGCATCGATGCGCGTTATAAAGGACGAACTCGGTTGCGCCAATCAGTTGAAGATCAACTTCAGGAGAAGGCCTCATGAGGAGATCAAGCGAAAGTAAACATGCCGGTGCACAAGTAAAGAAGCCTTGTGTCACGGTGCGGAAGTGAGACCGCCAGTCTTCACGTTTCTTCAGCCACGGAACGCGGTTCACTACAATACCACCGAAGCCTAACACGTCGGCTATGTGATGAAGAGGGCTTTGTTGGAAGAGCTTCGAAGCAGTTGGCATTCCCTCGCGGTGGTCGAATTTGAAGTGCAAATCAAGCCAGCAATTCAAGACAAGTGCGCAACCAAAAGGAGGCTTACCCATGCTCGAGGCAGTAAGGCCACTGTAAAGATAGGCAAGGACGGCGGGTCCCACCCTCTTTACACTCCAGATTCTGCAAATGGCACTTAGTTGATCCTCCTCCACTATATTGTCGGTATGAGGAAACAAGAGAGCACCCGCCAGACAGATAGTGAACCCCTTCATGATTCCTTCTAAGTAGTCATCATCTGGTTCCCCCCTCAGGGCGTCCATGACCCACTCCGCAAGCTTTTGTAAATCAATCCCCTTTTGATTACGCACCTTCCTGGCCGCGTCAGGCGGCATGAAGCTTCCAAGGACGCTTTCGGAAGTCCTCCGTGTCAGCATCCGCATAACCTTCACCTTCCCGTCACTCTTGAATTTCTTCAATCCAAGCAGAAGTTCCACCTCCTCGAGGAGGATGGTCATCTCGAAGGTCGGGAAGATAAAAGTGTGGGTCTGGAGATGCCAGATCTCCACTAGTGCGCCCATAGCCGCCCAGTCCATACGAATCTTCTCGTAGTGTTTGGCGTGAATAAGGAGCCCCTGCAGATGCCACTTCGAGAGTATGGCCCTCATGCCGATAGAGATGTTGGAAGTTAGCTTTGAAAGTCATGGCAGTTTGGAAAACTTCCTCGGGCCTGGGAAGAGTGGATATGGCTGGAAGAGAAAAGAAAGAAGAAGAAATGAAGGAAGTAAGAAGAAGGCTCACGTGGAGAAATTTGAAAAGAATCAGCTTACCATATGCGACATGATCGTCCCACTCAGATGACCCTCGAGGTCGGAGAGTTGCATGATCTCACCGCTAGGCCTGCTCCTCTTCATAACGCGGGAAGACTCTCCTTCCATCCTGAAATCTCTAGATTCTCCTCTCCTTCCTCTCCTGAGCTTCCAAAACCCACCTTGGTGCATTTGAATGAACTAGCCTAAGGGGAGTTCTTATAGGAAGGGTAGGGCGTTACATGACAAAACATGTCACATCAGTGGTCATTGTCAAGATTTTGTCTCGATCTCCTTTGTACTGTGGTGCGATTCTGCAATGATTCTGCTACTTTCTGATAACCTTTGCTAGTCTGTGCAGGTTTTACTAACGGACGTCTTTGTCCTGTCTCCTGTACCACCTTTCAATGATTGGTCCCACCATGTCATGCATCATAGTATATGATACCTACGCTACTAGAACATGTCAAGGACCTTGCGACCCGAACGAATCCGGGATTTGAGTTCCCCTTCAACAAAAACAGTGATGATCCCGAAGAATTTGGGTTGTACGGATAGGCCGTTAACTTGTGGTAGCATGGGGACGACGGTTCCATTTAGTAAGTTGGTGCGCGGATAAACGGGCCCCAGCCCAGTGTCGACTCACCGGATCGGTATCCTGACCCATTCTTAACAAGTTGACAATATTATCCTTGGCTATTTTCTATTTTAGTTTGTTTTAAATTTTTCTTTAAGCCCAGCATGCATTCATATAGGACTTTGATTTATTGCGGAAGATCATTCAAGTGATTCGATTGCGAAAGCCGCTGTGCTTCAATTCTTACAAATATGAGATATTCCACTCCGAATAAAATACTGAATTTCCTTGAAACGGCCTTACGCTGCTCTTCCAAAGGAGACCCTTGTTTAGACAGACCCTCAGATATTCCTTTACTTTTTTTGACCCACCTTGGCCGCAGCACTTCCACATTGGCTGGTAACCGCTCCCCAAAGGTGAAACCTCCGATTTATGACCCAGGTACTTCCACACCGAGAAGTTGGTCCCTTTTTCGTGCCTGAGCGCACATCTCACCCTCCCTTATTTGATCTCCATCCAAGCAATCATCAAGATTTGAAAGACCTTCTTCAAAGGTTACCTCATTGAAACTCCAGGAAAAATTCCAGACAGTAACGTCAAAAGCGTGTCTCATCACACCTTGGCATCAACTTATCAGTCCGCTCCCACTTCATTTCACTCCACTTCGATACCATTCCACTACGTGTCGCTCCCTTGCAAAGCAGACGCCAAGGCGGGGCAGCTGTAGACACGCCATTCCTGACGTCTCCTGAGAAAGTCTCATATTACTATACAACGCCCCGCAACGGCTTACGCGTTTTGAATCACTTGAGTGCTTCCTTTTCTTGAATCTTCTTCCGCCCTTTCCGGCATCCGGAATCGTCTCGTCACGGCATTCGAACGGCATCAACACCAGTCAGACGCATCAGGAGGTTCCGGAACCAGGAAGGGTGTCTGCCGGGCGGCCGCCAACGCCTGAACTGAGGACCCCGGTGGGTCTTTATGGGGGCGTCCAGGCCCCTGGACGCCCCCATTCTTTTAATTTATTTTTTCAAAATCCAAAACAAAATAAATAATAATATATTAATGAAGGCGTCCAGGACCCTGGACGCCTCCATAAAAACAAATATATAAAAAATATATATATGCCAGTTGGCATAAAAAGATAAAACAAAATAAAAAATAATATATTAATGGAGGCGTCCAGGCCCCTGGACGCCTCCATAAAAACAAATATAAAAAAAAATATATATGCCAGTTGGCATAAAAAAAACAAAACAAAAACAATAAAAAATATTTTCTTGGAGGCGTCCAGGACCCTGGACGCCTCCATCAACTCCCTCACGGGCGCCGCCCACCGAACGACGGTTTGTCGTGTGTGAAAAATCCAAATTGTGGAGACGTCCAGGCAGCTGGACGCGCCCATTTCAAAATCACGAGACGCCTCTCACAAAACCGCGCGTTGTGTCAAACCGCGTGCGGCCGTCGGTGGGGTTTGGTGGACCTGTTTGAGGCGTCCGGGGCCCTGGACGCCTCCACAAAAATATTCGGAAAAAATAAATAAAAATAGAATAAAATATTAGTTCGGCCCTGATGGAGGTGTCCAGGGTCCTGGACGCCTCCACCCTCCGGAGCCCTATAAATAGAGGCCCACCCCTCAGTTCTGGAGGAGCTTCTAAGAGATCCGATAGGCTGCCGGAGCCCAGAGGCTACCGGAGTCGTTTTCTAACCCGTGGGGTCTTTTGTAGGTGGAGGTTCTGCCGGCTTCTCGGGTGCCCACGCTCGCGAGAGGAAGGTCGTCTTCATCCACCGCGCTTCCACGTGGTCCCTACGCTACCGGAGCTCCGCCGGATCTCACCCTCGGCTCCTCCAATAAGCCTTTTTCTTCCCCTTTTTCTACATAGTTCTTTACATTCCTCATATTGCATCCTCTATCTCCCTACATAAGGGCGCCGTCTCTTGCATCCTTCTTGCATTCATCATCGCATTTTCCTCCTACTCGAGTCCGAGAGGGGTTTAAAACCACACCAACCAGGTGTGTGTCAGGTCACGATCTCATTACTTTTATTGCAAGGAATTGTTACTACACTGCCATTTTCTAATTCCGTTCGTTTATTGTCTACTGTTTTGCAAGGGTAACCAAGGGAAGCCCTCTCCGTCAGCCGGCCGAAGGGGGAGGAAGAAGCAACCCGCCATCTCCCGCTCTTGAGGTAGGCGCGATCACTTTCTTTATTTTGGGGTCTTTTGGCCCCTGGCGATCACATCTTGTCATCGAGGCCGCGGCGAGTCACTTCCCCAATGGCCGTTTAAATTACCGTTCTTATATGTTATATTCTTATCTATTCATGTTCTCGAGGCCACGGCGAGTCACTTCCCCAATGGCCGTTTAAATTCCCGTTCTTATATGTTATATTCTTATCTATTCATGTTCTCGAGGCCGCGGCGAGTCACTTCCCCAATGGCCGTTTAAATTCCCGCTCTTATATTCTCTTTATATTTTGTTATATTCTTATCTATTCATATTCTCGAGGCCGCGGCGAGTCACTTCCCCAATGGCCGTTTAAATTCCCGCTCCTTATATTCTCTTTATATTCTGTTATCCTCTTATCTGCTCATATTCTCGAGGCCGCGGCGAGTCACTTCCCCAATGGCCGTTTCAATTCTTGCTATTTAATTTCTGCACCATTCCCGTCCCCCCGAGGTCGCGACGAGTCACTTTCCGCTATGGCCGTTTAACCCCCATATCTTGTTATATTACATTTGTCCCGCTCGCCTCGCCGGAGCAATCTCCCGTGGTGGCCCCTTCTCTCTTCTCTTATTCCTGTGTTGCAGCAAACAAAAAGAGGAGCCCGCGCGCTCCGCGTCCTCTTCACACCCCGAACCGCGTGACGTCGCTCAGAGCGGCCGTTCGTCCTCCAAACGGGGAACACATGTGCGGCTAGCCCCTAGCAGCACGGGGGAATGGGCGGCTAGGACCTCACCGCGCAAGGCTTGTGCGGTCCACCTCTGGCCGCACAACAGCCCACGGCACCAGGGGATGTACGGCCAGCTCCTAGCCGTACAAAGGGTTATGCGGCCATACCCTGGCCGCACAGCCCAGCAACGGTCAAAATCGGAGGGAAAAGATGGCTCAACCCTGGCTGCACCTGGGTTATGCAATCGTACGATAGACCGCATAACCCTCACTGTGCACCAAGCCGAACGCTGTGCGCCGAGCAGATGAACAGTCAAAATGGGGCCGCCCATGGGGATGGACGAGCCCTGGTTCGACCGCCCAACCATCACGGCGAGCAAACCGTGGGGTTGGCCCAACGGTGGCCTCCCCACGCCCCATTCATGCTGAAACGAAGGGGAAACGACGGTAAACCCCCTAGCAATCATCTAAACTCCGACAGGGGTCAAAATGACGCACGAATCGCAAGAAACGGACGATTCTACCACGGTCGCCCAAAAAGGGTGTCACGACCTCTCGGAGCCCTACCAGCCAAATGAGACCACCATTCGAGACGAGATCGGTGACTATGGAACGCCCTCGTCGCAGGGAGGCTATTGACAGTAACCGATCTGAAAACCGTCGCCGTTTTAGAACGAACCCTACGAACTCCACAAAAAAGTGATATCGCTAAACGTGCCCAAACACCCTCGTTTCCATGCCGAATGATGTGCAGTGGCAGGAAAAATGAGCCCAACGCAGTGGTGTTCAGTCACCCTACCTCCACCGAAGAAATAGCACGCCGAAGCGACTAATCCACGCAGAAAACTGCCCGGAACACGAACGACGCCATCTCGGAATCCACCAAGGGATCGCGCCCGCCACCGCCTCGATCCTCGCACATCCTTGCCCGCATCCTCGCCCGCGCCGCCTCCACCTCACCCCCACCTCGCTCCGTCGGCCGCCGGAGAAGAGAGAGGAGAAAGAGAGCGTGAGAGAAGAGAGAGGGAGAGTGAGTGAGAAATGAGAGGGGAGAGAGAGAAAGGGGATAATATATAGAAAAGTCTAGAAATTCCGAAAAATACCAAAAAAATAAAAAATAAAAAATCACATTCTCGCGCTCCTCGGAATGCACCGATCGCGATGGCACCACCCATGCCCAGGTGAACGACCCGGTTCACCCGCAACGAAGTTCCACAGGATTTGCCGAAACCTGCACGCGAAAATCGGAAAACACGCGGGAAAAGCCGCGGAACGCACTCCGGCCTCCGAAACAGCTCCGGATCGCGTCGATCCGAACGCGAAAAATGTCTGAAACATCACTTCGGGCACAACGGAGCCAGATTCATCCGAAACGCAGATCCAGGACCCGGGAAGAAGGATCTGAAAAATCCGAGGCATTACACAAATGAAAGGAAAATTACATGGTTTATGACTCAAATAAAATATAAAAATTAAATGGATAGACTCAAAAAAATGTGAAGAACACAATGGTGCATGTCGTCAATCCAAATGAGCTTCAAAAAATGTGGAGGGGCAAGGGATGCCCCCATCACTACCTTTTTCGTTTTCAAGGGGAGCGGTGCTCGCGCCTGTAGGAAACCCTTAGGCTACCTTTTTCGTTTGTGGACAACTTACCTTAGTGGAGTAAGGCTGGTGACGTTTCACTGGAAGTATTTCCTGAGGTTGACGGAGTTCCACGTCCTGGGTACCTCTCTCCCCCAGCGTCACTAGCCTGTACGCTCCTTTGCCTAGGGCTTCTGTTACCCGGTACGGGCCTTCCCAGGTTGGTGTGAGTTTACCTGCGGCTCCCCGTGGGTCAGCCACGCTTGCTCGCCGTAGAACCAAATCTCCGGAGAAGAAGTGTCGCTCCTTAACTTGGGCATTGTAATATTGAGCCAACTTCTGCTGATATGCCACAAGTTTTACCTGAGCGTTGGTTCTTCCTTCTTCGAGCAAGTCCAGGTTTTCTCGCATTGCCTGGTTGTTCCTGGCTTCATCAAAATGTCCCACTTGTAACGAGGGGTTGAATATTTTCATCGGAACCACTGCCTCAGCTCCATAGGCGAGATGAAAAGGTGTCTCCCCGGTGGCGGCTCTAGCGGTGGTTCGGTGAGCCCGTAGAACGCTGGGGATTGAATCGATCCATGCGTCGCCCGCTTGGTCCAGGCAGGTCTTGATGCCATGGAGTAGAGTTCAGTTGGCGTTTTCCACCAACCCGTTGGCTTGGGGATGCCCCACCGAGGTGTAGTTGTTCCAGATTCCCAACTCAGAGCACTTCTCCTGAAAGGCAGTGCTCGCGAACTGTCTGCCGTTGTCGGTAGTGAGGACCCTGGGGATCCCAAACCGGCAAATGATGCTTCGCAACATGAATTTCCAGGCTGTTTCGCTTGTTATCTTTCCCAATGGTTCGGCTTCAATCCACTTGGTGAAGTAATCGATGGCGACTATGAGGAACTTCTTCCTTCCTTGTGCTTCAGGAAAGGGTCCCAGTATGTCGATCCTCCACTGAGCGAACGGGCGAAGCTCCGTCAAGGCATAGAGCTGCGTCGCTGGTTGGTGGTGCAGGTGGGAATACTTCTGGCATTAGGGGCACCTTCGAACATAGTTGAGACAGTCTTGCTGCAAGGTGGGCCACCAATACCCTTGTCGAATCAGCGTCCTTGCGAGTGCTCACCCTCCCACATGGCTTCTGCAGAGTCCTTCATGGACTTCTTGGATGGCCTGATTGGCTTCCGTGGGGAAGAGGCACTTGAATACAGGGGCTGAGAGGGACCGGCGATAGAGCCGGCCGTCCACAATGGTGAAGTGGGCCGCCGTTGCCCGCCTGCATCGCCCCTTAGAGTGGTCGCTCGGGAGCTGTTGCCGAAGGAGGAAATCGAGCAGAGGATCCATCCAAAAAGGTTCGTAGTCGATGGTGTTTACTTGGAATGTTGGATCATCTATCCTTGGTGCTGATAGTTCCTCGATCAGGACTGACCTCGAACTGGAGACTGCAGCGGCTGACGCTAGGCGGGAGAGAGCGTCTGCTCGGACGTTCTCTTCGCGTGGGATATGTACCACTTCAAAGTGGGTGAACTCACTTGCCGCGGCCTTGGCCTTTTCTAAGTATTTCATCATGGAGGGGTCATGGGGTTCGAACTCTCCCCTGACTTAGTTGGCGATGAGCATAGAGTCGTTGTACGCTCGTCGCCCCCAGGTGCTTTGCCATATGTAGCCCAGAGAGGAGTGCCTTGTACTCGGCCACATTGTTCGTGGTCGAGAAGTTGAAACGCAGGGCGTACTGTAGCTCCACTCCTTCTGGTGAGAGTAAGACCAACCCCACGTTGCTGCCCGCAGCGCAAGACGATCCGTCGACGTATAGCTCCCAAGTGGGCCCGGAGGACTGCTCGGGGGAGTCTTCGGCGGGCAGGGTGCATTCGGCGACGAAGTCCGCGAGGGCCTGGGCCTTGATTGATGTTCTCGGTCGGAACTTGATGTCGAATTCTCCCAACTCGATGGCCCACTTGACCAGCCTCCCGGATGCATTAGGGTTCTGAAGGATTTGCCGGAGGGGCTGATCGGTGAAGATGACGATCGGGTGAGCTAGGAAGTAAGGTCGCAGCTTGAGTGCAGCCGTGATCAATGCGAGGGTGAACTTTTCAATCTGCGAGTACCGAAACTCCGGTCCTTATAGTGCTCGACTAACATAGTAGACGGGCTTCATGAATCCTGCTTCTTCTTGTGTGAGCACAGCGCTCATGGTGCTGGATGTCACCGATAGATACATGAGCAGCTGTTCTCCCCTTTGGGGCTTGGCGAGGACAGGAGGTGTCGTCAGGTAGCGCTTCAGCTCTTCAAACGCCTGCTCGTACTCTTGGTCCCAGTCGAACCATCCCTTCTTTTCTGGCGCCAGGTGGGCTTGCTTGATCAGTCGGAAGAAGGGTAGACATCGTTCGGCGGCTCGGGACAGAAACCGAGCCAGAGCGGCGACGCACCCGGTGAGGCATTATACGTTCCTTACCCATTTAGGTCGCTCCATCTCCAACACTGCTCTGACCTGATCGGGGTTGGCTTCGATTCCTCGGTGGGTGACGAGGAAACCTAGGAACTTTCCTGACGGTACCCCAAACACACATTTAGCAGGGTTGAGTTTCATGTTGTACCTTCTGAGTGTGGCGAAGGTCTCCGCCAAATCGCGCAAGTGTTCGGCTGCTCGAAGGCTTTTCACGAGCATGTCGTCGATGTAGACCTCCATGTTGCGGCCGAACTGTGAGTCAAACATATGGTTGACTAGGAGTTGATACGTGGCTCCGGCGTTCTTCAGCCCAAACGGCATGCGAGTGTAGCAGTATAAGCCGTGGTCGGTGATGAACGCGATCTTATCTTGGTCGGGCTGGTGCATGCTGATCTGGTGGTGTAACGACCCGAGAATCCGATTATCGGGAAGGCCCGATAACCCGAGACTCGTACCGCCACCCACGAGCCCGAAGACTTGGAAGGGTTAGAAGGATGGTGTGGAGACTACACAAGTATCACAAATAATTGCAGAAATTAAACATTTATAATAAGCAGGAAACAAACAACATTGTAATACATGGTCCACCAGATAACAATAGAATAGCAACAGCAGTCCACAACTAGTACAGACACAAGAAAGAAAAGTACAGCTACACGGGACATACCCCGACTCTGACCTCTGGTACTAACGCTGGGCACCCGAACCATGCTGAACCTCAGACGCGCTCCCCTGAAGCCGCGCCTCACCTGAAACATGGTGAAAACACGCAGGGAATGAGTCTCAGAACAAGACTCAGTAGGAATCACTCGAACCCTACCTCGCACATGGAGAAACTGCTACGCTAGTAGTAAGCGAGTACCTCAGCAAGAGAAAGCCCTGCAATCTACAAAACACCGCTCCCACGGCACGAAAATCGACACACGTGCCACGGTGAAATGACCGAAACACAGCGGTCAACCAGACCAAACTCGAAGGTCAAAGTCACAACGACTGACAGTCTGCCACTCAACGACTCGACAGGAGTACCTCCCACTAGAAGCAAGGTCGGTTGCATCCCCTGACGACTTACACCGCACCCTAGGTGAACTACCTAACGTGGTAGCTCCTACCAGAGGCACGGACACCGTACCAGTAACCTGATGGCCCAACGCAGGCGCATCACACACTGGGGGGAAAACCACACGTAACGTACCTGCCCTGGTGCGCTATAGTCTGTGACGCGCCTACCCTGGTGCGTCATAAGACAAACGAGGAACATCTGTGACGCGTGCCACTCGGTACATCACAGCATGTAACGGATCAACACTGGAGCATTACATGACCTGGGGTTCGTCAACTCTGATGCACCCTCCCTGGGGCGTCATAAGAGTGTGACGCACTAGTCCTAGTGCGTCACAGGCCTTGACCCCCCCCCCCAACGGTCAAAAACCAACGGTCGTGCCAACAGTCGGGAAGCCTCTGACGGCCCAACCCAGGCGCGTCACACGCCTGTGGCGGTCTATCGAGGGGCCGTCACAGCCCACATACCCCCAATTGGCAACACAGGGCTGTAACGCACCCACCTAGGCGCGTTACATGATGTGACGGTCACTGGAAGGACCGTCACACCCGCCCGAGGGCGAAACGACGGGCAAACGCCCAAAAATCCAACCACGCCCCCATGCCTCCACCGGAGAGGGAGAAATCAAAGGGGAAGACCCCTGGGGACCCCTAGCATAATACTAGGCCACCAAAACGTGAAATCGCGGGTTAAATCCATAGATCGGGCGAACTCTCCCCAAATCATGGAAAACCCCAAACCCGCTCAAACACGCCCCTCTCGGCCTCCCCTCGGCCTACAAATCATGGGAACGAAAGGCGGGGAGCTAGGGAACGTCACCCTACCTCAATGGAGCAAAAGCTCCGCCGAATCGTTGCCGAAATCGCAAAGAACGCTTTGAAAAACCCTCATCCATTCACGGTTCCCACAAGCTTTACGCCGCCACGATCGCCTCGCCGTCGCTCACGTCGTCACGCCGTCGCCCCACGCCGTCTGCAGCCGGAGGGGACGCCGCCGCGGTTGAACGGGAGAGAGAGAGAGGAAGGGGGCGGTGCTCACGGTGGGGAGAAAGGGAAGAAGAAGAAGAAGAAGAGGGTGGGGAAGACAGAGAAAAAGAGAGGTATTTATAGAAAATCTGGAAATTCTAGAAAATATCAAAAAATAGAAAATTATATTTCCGAGATCCTCGGAACGCACCGATCGAAACGGTACCACTCGTGCCCAGGTGAACGACCCGGTTCACCTGCATCGAGGTTTCGAAGGCATTACCGAAACACACACCGGAAATCAGAAAACACACGCGGAAAAGTCGCAAAACGCTTCCGGGCTTCCGAAACAACTCCAGATCGCGCCGATCCGAACACAAAAAATGTCTGAAACGAAATTTCGGGCACAACAGAGTCAGACACTCCTAGAAACCAGATCTGGGACCCACGAGGAAGGATCCAAAAGGTTCGGGATATTACAGCCCTCCTCCCTTAATGGAATTTCATCCTCGAAATTGAGAACAACCCAAGGAGAAATGTAACACCCGAATCTGTTCGAAACTTAAAAATAACTAAGCACTTTACTTCTGAAACCCATACAGATTACATATTCTCTAAATCAAACCCCAATGTCTTGAACTGTATAGAAAATACGGGTTTAACGGATGTTAGTATACAAATTCAATAGACATCTTCTTTATTAATACGTAACTTCTCATAGGAATGTCAGAATAAGTTAATATTGGACTCGTTGGAAAGATAACTGAAAAATCTACAAACTTTATGTTGAACACTTTTTCAAATTTTGATGTTTGGAAGGACAAAAATGAGATAGAGTGAGCTAATTCTTGAAAATCATATTATTAAGAGTTTTTTTTTTTAAAAAAATCCTAAAATATCTACCCCCATCCCCCTACGTGGCTCCCTCCCTCACTCCCCACCTTCCCCACTTCCCACCTCCCCCACTCCCCTCTTCCCCCTCTTACCACCTCCCCCTCCCTCTTATCTCCTCTCCCCTCCCCCTATATAAAGCCCCCCTCTCCCCTCTCTCTCTCTCTCTCTCGCTCTCTCTCCCCCCCCATCTCTCTCTCTCTTTCTATTTTTATTTTCTCTTTTTATTTTCTCTACTATCTCTTTACTCTCTCTTTACTCTCTCCATTTTCTCTCTCTACTCTTTTTTTTCTTTCTCTCTCTACTTTCTCTCTCTAAATTCTCTCTCTAAATTCTCTCTCTACTTTTTCTCTTTAAATATCTCTCTATACTTCTTTCTCTACTCTCTCTTCACTTTCTCTCTCCATATTCTCTATCTACTTTCTCTCTCTACTTTCTCTCTCTAAATTCTCTCTCTACTTTCTCTCTCTAATTTTCTCTTTTATATCTCTTCTACCTTCCTTCTCTACTCTCTCTTTAGTTTCTCTCTCTATTTCCTCTCTCTCTAAATTCTCTCTCTACTTTCTCTCTCTAAACTCTCTCTCTACTTTTTCTCTTTACTTCCCACTCTCATTCTCTTATTAATAAACGGATAATAGAAGATAATACAGCAGCAGAATAATATAAATAATTAATAAACACTTGGACGGAGGATTTGAAGCTATATTGGATAATTTCAGCCTTCTTTACGCATCTCGGATTGGGAAACTATCTTTTCCTACGCAAGGACTTTTACGGGTGCTCTGGTGCGATACTAAAGTCAATTCGAAAGTCCGTTCTAAAGGTAGGCATGATAAACCGAGTGCATGTTATTTGCTATTTACATTTCTTTGATTTGATTTTGTTTGAAATGTAATTTAAGTCATTGATTTGTTTAACCCAATGATCTATGTTTAGAATCAGTTATTTATTTAGTTACCATTCTGTAAAAATATTATTTTCTTTCTAATCTCTCTCAAATTTCTCTCTAATCTCTTTCTACTTTCTCCCTCTATTTTCTCTCTCTACTTTCTCTCTCTACTCTCTCTCTACTCTAATATCTTCGAATGCTATATATATTTAGTTAATAATATTAAAATACGATCGAGTTATTTTGTAAAGTTCAATGACAAGTTTTAAGTATTGAGACGACTATGTAATAAGCATCATAATAAGAATAAAAAAATTGATTAAGCATATGGACTGTGTCACTTTAAGGAGGTGTGGGGCGATAAACGGTAGTTAGCTTCCGCTACGGGATTAGGCCCATTTCCGAGGACAAACGGACTTCTGAAAAATCCGGAACCCAGAATAAGAAAATTATCTGGGGAATGGTGGAGTATTAACTCCCGATCCTGCGTGGTTGATCAAGGCCGACAGGCTCCAGCGTTTAGACCTTTTGTCTTTATGTCGACGTCTGGATGCCTAGGTATGTGTTTGCTACTGCTTTTAGTGACGGGATGCCTGTCCAATATATACTGCCAAACAATATGAAGTTCAGATTTGATATATGACTTTGATATGATCTGAAAATAAGTTCATCTGTATAAGCTCTGATTTAGCTAAGATATGTATTATGCCATATATATAAGTCAGATAAGATTTGTTATAAGCATTTGTTTATAAATCTGAAAATTACTTTGCTCTTTATATTTACTTCGCATTCATAGTATATGTACAATTCAGTGAAATTGTGATTAGCTTTATATATATCATGGATTTGCACAGTTTAGTATATGATAAGCATGTGATTGGTTTTGATGCCTACTGAGTCTGTGGACTCATATCTGTTGCCTAACCATTTCAGGAAATTGACGAGTGTGTACCTCGACTCCGATGGACAGTAGGTCGGAGGGTGATCCAGGGCGTAGTTTAGATTCCGCTGCGTAGATATATTTAGTTTTCTTTTGAATAATGAATGTAAATATGACTTTTGAGTAGAGATATGTAGTATTCCGTATACGATGTAAATTATGAGTATTTATCTTATGGAAATGGTATGGTTATGTTTCTTTTGGATTATGTGATGGTTTGGCCTTTAGCGCCTTACAAATATTCGGCCCACAACACTTCCGTACATCTGCTGTGACGTCCCCGGACACGATACGGGATCGTCGGAAGGGGGCGCTACAAGAAAGAAGAGGAAGACTCACTCAAACAGGTAAGGGAACTGCTGACACATCTCGTCCTCACGCTCCCAAGAAGCCTCACCACCAGAGTGCCGCTGTTACACCACCTTGACCAATGGGATGACCTTGTTCCGCAGGCACTGCTCTCGCCTATCCTCAACGCGGACGGGAAGCTCCGGGAGAGAAAGATCTGGAGTCACCTCGGGCTACACAAAATCCTCGAGAACATGAGAGTCATCGGGCATATACGTCCGTAACATCGAGATGTGGAACACGTCATGCACCGACGCCAACTCAGGAGGTAATTACAACCGATAGGCTACCTCACCGATGCGCTCCACAATAGGGAAAGGAATAACATAGCGGGGACTCAGCTTCCCACGCCGTCCAAAGCGCATTACCCCCTTCATCGGAGAAACTCTCAAGAACACACGATCACCAACGGCAAACGTGAGAGGCTGCCACCTACGGTCAGCATAGCTCTTCTGCCGACTCTAGGCAGCCAACATGTTCTGACGAACCAGGTGCACAACATCCACACACTGCTGCACCAACTCCGGTCCCGTCAAAACACGCTCACCAACCTCAAACCAGTCAAGTGGAGTCCGACACGGACGCCCATACAACGCCTCATAAGGAGCCATGCCGATGCTCGAATGATAGCTGTTGTTGTAGGCAAACTCCACCAATGGTAGGTGGTGAATCCAACTCCCCTGCCACTCCAGGCAGCATGATCTTAGTATATCCTCCAAAGTCTGGATGGTCCTCTCAGACTGTCCATCTGGCTGAGGATGATACGTCGAGCTAAAAGCCAACTCCGTGCCAAGAGCTTGCCGGAAACTCCTCCAGAATCTGAAAGTGAAGCGCGGATCCCGATCTGACACAATGGAGATGGGAATCCCATGCAACGGAACGATCCGCTCCACATAAAGACGAGCTAACTTGGGTACAGTCCAGTTGACTTTGACCGGTAACAACCGAGTCACCTTCGTCAGCCGATCTACCAGCAACCAAATACTATCATGCCCACTCAGAGTCCTCGGCAATCCTACCACGAAATCCATGGTCACGTGGTCCCATTTCCACGCGGGAACATCCAAGGGCTGAAGAGTACCTCCCGGTCACTGATGCTCCGCCTTCACCTGCTGACAGGTCAGGCATCTGGGCACAAATTCAAAAACATCTCTCTTCATGCCAGGCCACCATAACTGTCTCCGCAAGTTCCGATACATCTTCGTCGCACCCGGGTGTACGGTGTACCTGCTCCCATGAGCTTCGCGCAACACCGCACGACGAACCAGCTCCTCGGCTGGGACATACAGGCTGCCACGAAACCTCGCAGCACCGTCCTCGCCAAGTTCCACATCAGCCATAGCCAAGATCCGGGGAAACTCAGGGTCCGCATGCTGAGCCTCTATCACTTGACGGCGGATAGCAGGAGTGACAGTCAGACTCGCAAGCACAGCTAGCCCTGGCTCTTAGGGAATCTTGAGCCTGAAAGACACTTCGGACACTTGTTCCAAGAGCCTCCACTTCCTCAACATCAAGGCACTGACCGCGACCTTCCGACTCAAAGCATCGACGGCGACATTCATCCTGCCTGGCTGATATGACAAGGTGAAGTCATAATCCTTCATGAACTCCATCTAATGCCTCTGCCTGAGGTTAAGGTCCCTCTGCGTGAACACGTACCTCAAACTCTGATGGTCAGTGAATATCTCGAACTTCTCACCGTACAGATAATGCCTCCAGATCTTCAACGCGAAGATCACAGCCGCCAACTCCAGGTCATGGGTAGGGTAGTTCTCCTCGGGGGGCTTCAGTTGCCGAGATGCATAAGCCACCACTCTACTATGCTGCATCAACATAGCACCCAGTCCGACCCCGGAATCATCAGTACACACCAGAAAATCTCCCGGTCCAGAAAGTAAAACCAACACCGGAGCCGAGGTGAGCAATCTCTTCAGCTCCCTGAAACTCTGCTCAGGCTCCTCATACCAGACGAAAGGCACATCCTTCCGTGTAAGTCTAGTCATTGGGGTCGCAACGCGAGAAAAATCCTAGATAAACCGGCGATAATAGCCTGCAAGCCCCAAGAAACTCCGGATCTCCGTCACAGACCTCGGCCTCGGCCACTGCAACACTGTCTCGACCTTGGCGGGGTCCACGGAAATGCCATCACTAGAAATCACGTGCCCTAAAAAGTGCACCTCACGAAGCCAGAACTCGCACTTACTGAGCTTCGCATACAACTGGTGATCTCGCAACGTCTGTAGCACCACACCCAAATGATACGCATGCTCCTCGACAGACCGCGAATAGACAAGGATGTCGTCCACAAACACGACCATGAACTGGTCCAAGTACTGACGAAACACCCTCTGCATAAAGTCCATGAAGGCTGCGGGGGCATTGGTGAGCCCAAACGGCATCACCAAGAACTCATAATGCCCATACCTCGAGCTGAACGTAGTCTTCTCCACATTGGACTCACGAATCCTCAACTGATAGTAATCGGACCGCAAATCAATCCGCGAGAACACTCGCGCAGACTGAAGCTGGTCGAACAAGTTATCAATCCGCGGCAACGGATACTTGTTCTTAATGGTCACCTCATGCAGCTGTCGGTAGTCAATGCACAACCGTAAGCTACCGTCCTTCTTCTTCACGAACAACACAGGCGCACCCCAAGGGAAAAAATTAGGACGAATATACCTCTTGGCCAGCAACTTCTGCAACTGCGCCCACAACTCCCTCAATTCAGCGGGAGCCATACGGTAGGGAACCTTCGCCAAAGGTCCCGTACCTGGCACAACCTCGATCACGAAATCGATCTCCCGCTGGGGAGGCAATCCAGGTAAGTCCTCCGGAAAAATATTAAGAAACTCGCACACCACCGGAATGTCCTCGACATCCGGACCCGGCTGGTCTACCAAGACCACAGAAGCGAGAAAACCCTGACAACCTGCATCAAGCAAACGACGAGCTCGAATCGCAGAAACAAGGAAGCAGGAAGAGGAAGACCTGATACCTTGGAAATAGAAGGTGGATCCACGAAGTCGCCGAAAATAAACCCTCTTCGAGCTGCAATCCACCAACGCATGATGTGCCTCGAGTGAATATATGCCCAAAATCACATCAAAGTCCTGAAGCGGCAACGCATAGAGCCTAGCTGGCAAACTCCACCATTCTACCCACCCCGGAACCTCATCGAAATAATACGGAGTGATCATAAAATCACTTGAGGGTAACTCCATTGCCAAATTGCAGGATAACTAGGTCACCGACTCCTCGATACTCAGCGCGAAATCCTCTGAAATAAACGAAAGAGACGCCCCAGAATCAAACAGAACCCGAACCGCACAACCTAAAATCTGAATGGTACCTTCCACGAGCTGCGATGCCACTGCCTCTGCCCTTGTCATATGTGTAATCTGGCCTCGAGCTCTCTGCCTGCCTCCCACACTCGCTGACTTGGGTAGCGGTGGATACTGTCCTTGCTACTGCTGCTGTGGCCTCTGCTGCTGGGGAACCTGCTACTGCTGAGGAAACTACTGCTGCTGCCTCTAAGGATAGTCACACGCCATATGCCCTGGCTAGTCACATCGGAAATAAACTATCGGCGTCGTGCACTACCTGCATGGATGGAACTCGCTACACCGTAGGCACGGTCCTCGCGATCCACCCACTGATCCCTGACGCTGAAACATGACCGACTGCTGTACACTGCCCGATGAAGCCTGCTGCTCACGGCCTCCCTTCTTCTTCTTTCGAAAATTCTTTCCGAAGAACTTCTTAATCTTCGTGCCAAAAGACACCGATCCTATCACTGACGCTGCAGGCGCCGACGCTCCTGAACCACCCGACGCATGCTGGAAGGAACCCTGCTACTGGGTAGCCGACGGCTGGCTGCGACCTGACAAAGACTGCCCCTAGCTAATCGGTCCCCGAGTCCTCTGCATATCCATTTCCAAGGAAGCTGCGACACGAGACGCTGTCTCCATATCAGTGGCAGCGTTCGTGATCAAATGGTGTCTCAACTCCTGCCTCAAGCCCTGAACGAACTGTGCGGTCTTCACCCTCTCATGCTCCATGATATGGGGTGCATACCGGCCCAGCTCAATAAATCGGGCCCTGTACTGCAACACTGACATGTCGCCCCTGGACCAACTCCAGAAACTTACGCATTCGCTGCGTAGCAATAAACTCTGGACAATAGGTACGCTCGAAAGCACTGACAAAGTCGCTCCACGGAATCTGCTCAAGGGGATGCGACTGAAAAGACGTCTTCCACACAAAAGACCACCACGCTCGAGCCGTACCCTGCAACTGGCTATAGGCCAACATCACCCTGTCCTCTGCAGTACATCGTGCGGAACTGAACACCCGCTCCATCTCGTCGAGCCAATCTCGAGCCGCATCAGGGTCTGGTTGACTGCCATAGTAAGGTGGATGAAACTGTAAGAAATCCCTCACTGCTCGGCCTGGCCCACCCCTAGTCGACGAGCCCTCACCAGCTTCTCCGCCGAACTGCTGCGACATAAGCTGGTACATGCCACGAAAGAAATCCTCGGCCCCCGGAAGCCTCATAGTATCCGCTGCCTCGGTGGCCGCAAGTGGCACTCTACTCTACTCCTCCTGCTCCTGCTGAGCCTCCTGCTGGATCTCTTGACCTCCAGTCGACTGCCCCTGCTGAGAGCGAGTGCTCTGCCTCGGCGCCATGCTCGCTCCTGAAGCAAAAGACTGAAAACACGGAAACAGTAAGGTCAAAAAAAATGCACGATGCCCGATGCCAGTGTCAACCGTACATCATTGCTGTGGACTAGTGGACCACTACAATTACTTATGATTCTCGTATAATCCCACAACCGCGCTCTGATATCAGCTGTAATGACCCGAGAATCCGATTACCGGGAAGGCCAGATAACCCGAGACTTGTACCGCCACCCACGAGCCCGAAGACTCGGAAGGGTTAGAAGGATGGTGTGGAGACTACATAAGTATCACAAATAATTGTAGAAATTAAACAGTTATAATAAGCAGTAAATAAACAACATTTTAATTAATACATGGTCCACCAGATAACAATAGAATAGCAACAGCAGTCCACAACTAGTACAGACACAAGAAAGAAAAGTACAGCTACACGGGGCATACCCCGGCTCTGACCTCTGGTACTAACGCTGGGCACCCGAACCATGCTGAACCTCAGACGCGCTCCCCTGAAGCCGCACCTCACCTGAAACACGGTGAAAACACGCAGGGAATGAGTCTCAGAACAAGACTCAGTAGGGATCACTCGAACCCTATCTCGCATACTCAGTAGGGATCACTCTGGCCTTGACCCCCCCCCCAACGGTAAAAAACCAACGGTCGTGCCAACGGTTGGGAAGCCTCTGACGGCCCAACCCAGGCGCGTCACATGCCTGTGGCGGTCTATCAAGGGGCCGTCACAGCCCACAGACCCCCAATTGGCAACACAGGGCTGTAACGCACCCACCTAGGTGCGTTACATGATGTGACGGTCACTGGAAGGACCGTCACACCCGCCCGAGGGCGAAACGACGGGAAAACGCCAAAAAATCCAACCACGCCCCCATGCCTCCACCGGAGAGGGGGAAATCAAAGGGGAAGACCCCTGGGGACCTCTAGCATGATACTAGGCCACCAAAACGCGAAATCACGGGCTAAATCCATAGATCGGTTGAACTCTCCCCAAATCATGGAAAACCCCAAACCCGCTCAAACACGCCCCTCTCGGCCTCCCCTCGGCCTACAAATCATGGGAACGAAAGGCGGGGAGCTAGGGAATGTCACCCTACCTCAATGGAGCAAAAGCTCCGCCGAATCGTTGCCGAAATCGCAAAGAACGCTTTGAAAAACCCTCATCCATTCACGGTTCCCACGAGCTTTACGCCGTCACGATCGCCTCGCCGTCGCTCACGTCGTCACGCTGTCGCCCCACGCCGTCTGCAGCCGGAGGGGATGCCGCCGCGGTCGAATGGGAGAGAGAGAGAGGAATGGGGCGGTGCTCACGGTGGGGAGAAAGGGAAGAAGAAGAAGAAGAAGAGGGTGGGGAAGAGAGAGAGAAAAAGAGAGGTATTTATAGAAAATCCAGAAATTCCAGAAAATACCAAAAAATAGAAAATTATATTTCTGAGTTCCTCAGAACGCACCGATCGCAACGGTACCACTCGTGCCCAGGTGAACGACCCGGTTCACCCGCAGCGAGGTTCCGAAGGAATTACTAAAACACACACCGGAAATCGAAAAACACACGCGGAAAAGTCGCGGAACGCTTTCGGGCCTCTGAAATAACTCCGGATCGCGCCGATCCGAACACAAAAAATGTCCGAAACAAAATTTTGGACACAACGGAGTCAAACACTCCGAGAAACTAGATCCGGGACCCACGAGGAAGGATCCGAAAGGTCCGGGATATTACAGGTGGTACCCGGAATAGGCGTCGAGGAAGCTCAGCATCTCATGTCCGGCCGTAGCGTCGACCAGCTGGTCGATCCGAGGCATGGGAAAGCTGTCTTTGGGTGTGGCTTTGTTGAGGTCGTTGTAGTCCACGCATATCTGCCACTTCCCGTTTCTTTTGGGTACCAGGACTACGTTGGCTATCCAATCTGGATACTGGGTAGGTCAGAGTAGCCATGATTACAGCTTTTCTCCCACTTGCTCCCTGATGATGGCGTGTCGCTCGGGGTTGCACCACCTTCGGTGTTGCTGTACCCGGTGGCAGGTGGGGTCCAACCTTAGTTGGTGCGTAATGACCTCTGGGGGAATCCCGGGAAGCTCGTCCTCGGACCAAGCGAACACATCCTGGTTGGCCGCGAGGAAGCTCACGTACGCTTGTTTATCGTGCTCGGCCAAGGTAGCGCCAATCTTTAGTGATCTGCTTGGGTCATCCCCAACCTGGATGAGGTATAAATCCTCTGCTGGCGCGCTCGTGCTCGGACCCAGATCTTCGGTCCTCGCCTTCTTTTCTGGAGGCATTTCTTCGGGACGTCGATCACAGGTGGAGATAAGGTAGAATCTTCTGGACTCCCATTGGTCACCTCAGACTTCCCCTACCCCGCGGGGGGTGGGGAACTTAAGTTTCTGGTGGTAGGAAGAAGGGACGCCTCGAAGCGTGTCGAGGATTCCTCGACCGATGATGGCATTGTACCCTGTCATTGCACGAACCACAGTAAAGTCGGCGAGGAAAGTTACCTCTTTTGGTGCCGTCCCGAACGTGATCGGGAGTGAGATACGCCCTTCCGGGCGAACAGTCGTGCCAGAGAATCCGTATAGTGGCGTGTGCAATGGCGCGAGTCGAGAAACGTCCACACCCATGAGTACAAGACAGTCGTACGCAATAACATCGGGTCCACTTCCATTATCCACCAAGATACATCGTGCAGTACACTGGTTGATGGTGGTAGAAACTACCAGAGCATCAGAATGAGGCGTCATGACGCCTTCCAGGTCGTCCTCGGAGAAGATTATGGGGTCTCCCGAACGACCCGAGAGGGAAAGTTCCCTTGGGGTACCGTCGCCTTGGCCTGCCGTGTTGATGGCCGTTGCTTACCGACGCCTTTTGCTCGCGCTATCACCCCCCGCAGCTAGCCCTCTAGAGATCATCATGATCTCCTTGCCGTTGGGCCGATTGTCGATCGGAGGAGGCGTCTTCTGTCGTCTCTCGGTGGCTTTGGCGAGGAACTTGTCGAGGAGTCCTCTGCGGATGAGATCCTCGATAACATCCTTCAGGTTGATGCAGTCGGCGGAGTCGTGGCTATGGTCCCGATGGAACTGCCAGTACTTCTTCTTATTTCATGAGTTGGGATCCGAATTCATCCGTGCTGGCCATTTGAGGAATGGCTCCTCGCGGATCTCCATCAGGATCTGGTCCGGCGGGGCTGTCAGGGGCGTATAATGGCGGTAGCCACCCCTTTCCTTCTCAGAGCGATCGCGGTGGTCCCCGTCGCGTCGCTCCCGCTTACCTCAACCCTCTCGTGGCTGGTCAGCGGCTCTCTTTCGGTCGGTCTGGTTAGTCCCGACCGCACGGCGCAGGGCCGTAATGTTCTCCTCGCAGTGCGCGTGCTTCTGGGCCAGTGCGAGGAGGTCTGGAAGGGTCGTCAGGGCTTCGACTCCGAGTGCGCGCCGGAGGATGTGGTCTTGCGTCCCCTAGGTAAGTGCCGTGGTAGCGATGCTGACGTCAAGGTGGGGGATCCGGAGAGCCTCTACGCGGAAGCGGGAGACGAAGTCCCATAGCACTTCTTCCTTCCCCTGCCTGAGAGCGAGCAGGGTTACAGCAGACTTGGCTACCTTTCGGCAGCCTACGAAGTTCTCCTTGAACAACTTTTTAAGCTGTTGGAAGGAGGAGATCGTCCCGGTCGGCAGGGACTCGAACCATGCTCGGGCGTTCTCCCAGAGAGTCATAACGAACGCCAAGCATTTCACGGTATCGGAGGCCCGGTGAAACACCATGTGAGACTCGAAGCCGTGCAGGTGGTCGGCCGGGTCGGTGGTGCCGTCGTAGAAGGTGAAGGATGGCAGCTGGAGCTTCGGCGAGATGGGGGCTTCCATGATTTCCCTGGAGAAGGGAGCGTGGAAGTCCTGATCGTCGTCGATGAGGTCGCGATTCTTGGAGGCCAGGAGGACGTCGTCTAGACACCGGACCTTGTCCTCTATCTCGTCGAATCGCTGGAGCCGGCGGTCCATTTCTAAGTTGCAATGGAGTGGGCTGCGTACCTTAGGTGCAGGCACGCTGCGCGACCGTCGGGTCCTTGTGATGGAGGCATGGGATGCCTCCCGTACCTGTCGGAAGTTCTCTCCAGTCTGGTCCCTTTCACCTTCCCGTCGTGCGGGTGGGGCGAGTTGGGGCCTCTGGTCCCAGAGCTCCCGGCAAAATTTTGCTAGAGCTTGGATTTCCTGGCGGAGCTCATCTAGGTCACCTGGGGTGACCTCTTGTCGGGGGCGAGCGGAAGAAGTTTCCTGCGATCCCCGGCGAGAGTTGGGTCCCTAATGGGAACCCTGCCCCCGGTTGCTGGCGTTGCGGAGGCTTCCACGGGATGCCATAGCCTTTCGCTCTGATTCTCACAAACGTCGCCAAGAAGTGTAGCGGCAGAAAAATGATTCTTAGGCCACGTACCACCTTCTCTATTTATTTGTTGGGGAAGTCGTCTCGCGCCCGTGGAGGCCTGCACACACCAAGAAACCAGAAGGGCGTCAGAAGGAGTCCCGGGTGTTACCCCAGGGGACAACCCTCCGATGCTTAAGTCAGCAACGGATCAATAAGTAATAGAGAAGATCAAGGTAAGAGAGAAGTAGAGACTGTCGTAGTCGATCCAGGAGGCGTGTAGATCCTCCGCACGCGTGCTCGCCGCTCCCAGTGGGCTCTCGCAGAGTGCTCGCTGGGCGGTAAGGCCGTGCATGAGGAAGAGGCTCTTTCGTTGTAGCGGATGACCTCTCTACCGTGGCTGTAGGTCGGGTTGCTCTCTTCTCAGTAGGAAGCTCTAGTGGCCGAAGTGCCCACTGTGTCTCCTCTTGCGTAGTAGTATGGGGTTTAGTAGAAGAATCTACTG
This sequence comes from Amorphophallus konjac, assembly GCA_022559845.1. Lineage (NCBI taxonomy): Eukaryota > Viridiplantae > Streptophyta > Magnoliopsida > Alismatales > Araceae > Amorphophallus > Amorphophallus konjac. The sequence goes on from CM040122.1 coordinate 402,089,007, forward strand.
TGTCCTCTCTCTTCTGTCGATGTCCCTTTTATAGGGGTTGTCTTGGAGCGAGGGACCTCATCCTTTGATAAGGAAGGGCCCGTTTAGTAGAGTAACATTCCCCGGCTATGTTGGCGGGAGTTTCCCGTTGGAAGGCGATAGCCTCGGCGTCGGCCGGTCCCTAGGCGAGTCTTACGGCACTCATGGCGCGTGCTCTCCCGTTACGGGGTCAAGACCGACGTCGTGGGGGCAACGGTCGGTCGTCGGAGTGTCCTCGGGCGAGAACTACGCTTGGGCCGGCCTCATGGGCGTTGTGGAATCCGATGCTCTCTTGGGCCGGTCTTCCTCTTATTGGGTTGAGCATGTATGCTCGTCCCTTGCCATGGCTTAGCACGTCCAAACCTTAATGGGCCGCTCGTGATTGGGCCGTTTCTGGGTCAAACCAGATTTTCCCTCCTCAGTGTTTATTCAGTTTTTGACTTGGAAATAATATTCTTCATGTGGGTGTTTCAATTGTTGATATTTTTTTTTACTTCTGAACATTATGTGAAAGATAAAGATATGATTTCACTAGGTGATTATTAAATATTATTAATAAAAAATTTAATAAAATATTTAAATTAATAATAGATTTATTGTTATTGATGTATGTTGATGATGAATTGTAAATAATTAAAATATAGATTATAACATTAATTAATAATATTGATTTTAATTAATAACAATAAATAGTTATTGAAGAGTATAATTATTCTAAGTATATTTTTAAATTAGAAATAAACAATTAAATATTATTAGTGCTAATTAAATTTGATGTAGAAAAAATAGATTAATCAAAAGTCTCATTATTACTAACAAAAAATTTGAATTAAAAAATTTAATTAGAAGTTTCATTATCAATAATCATAATTAAAGTAGAGTTTGATTTATGTTAATGATGATATGGTATTAATATTAAATTAAATATTATTATTAATCATCATTACATTAGATAAATATGTGAAAGTTAAGTTATACTATTTAATTAATCACAATTATGAAGGAAATAATTATTAATCATTAGTATCATTCTTACAAAATATTTTAAAAAGATGTCTTAAATAATATCTTCATTTGTACTATTTTAGATTATTAACAAAATTATTTTTATAATATTTTTATTAATGTTAATAAAGATTATCTATTAAAGTCTATTTTAAGATCTTTATTAGTCGTAACTATGATTATAAAGTCTAATTAAGTAAGTCTTTTCACTATAAAAATCTGCATTGAGTCCTCTAATCACATCCAAACAAAGAATAACATCGTGTGACTTAACTCAGAATAAGAAGGATAATATGATAATTTTTCAGAACCTATTTTTATTCGTATCTCTAATTTTTATGAAACGAAGAATAAAAATATTTTTATACTTATCTCATCACGTACCAAACCTACACGAGAATAAGAATAAAAATAAATTAACTCAAAATAACTTATAACTATTCTCCTCTAAATTTATACCCACGTCAAATGTGACCTGAGTGTTTTCCCACGCGTCAGGGCCCGAGGTCTGTTCCTAAACAATCCATGGTCACCGTGACCACCAAAGTATCCTGTGGCGTAATTACACTTCTCTGTCTTCTTGTTATGTGCCTGGGACGAAATCGTATTAGGAAGTTCCGAGCCAATTAATATCAGATCATATATGCGTCCTTAATTAACATTTACTTGAGATAAAGTCCGAAAATTGGTCCCCAAATATCACTACGCAACCATGTGAGTAATAATCTGTTATCAAAAAAAAAAAAGACGACCTTAAAAACCATGCCTCCCAATTCATCAAGTTGTGAACACAATTGAAGTGCCTTCAATCAGGAGAGGCGATGCTTCCTTCAATGAGACTATAGTAAATGATAAATGCCTTTGTTTTTCTTTATACTAAACATCTTTATAACACAGACACATGAGAGGGATACGGTGTGTATCATGTTTAATCTAAAATTGAAAGAAAGGTCATCAAAAAAGAAATGAACATAGCATTGACATATTTTGGACGTGAGTGACATAGATTCCAATAATGAGTAACCAACGGAGTACTGACACGTTTATGTTTATAATCCATCTGTTACACCGATGATGTTGGAGTTCACACGAGTAAAGAAATCCATAAAAAAGTCGGAGAAAACAAAATTGTGACATTAATTATATCGTTGTACTATTTATTTTTATGAATATTGTCACATCGTTCTTTTTTAAATTGTCGAGGCACCTCTGTACATGTTGAAGCCTACGTTTGGTAAGGTCTCAAGCATCACAAATCTTGATTGAAAGATTCTTAATTATATCTTAGACATGTATTTAGCTACTAATAGGAAGTGTCCTCACATTGTGGAAAGTCTTCAAGGAAATGTCCCCACCAGGAGGGGGTGTTTTTTTACCATGGAGGAAATCCCCTCCCTTCTCCCATATGAGCGGGTATTTTAAGAGGCCATGTCTCCTTTTTGGACGATTTTGCCAAGTTCATGTACATTTTCTGTTCACTCTTTTCATCTCCATTGGTTTTCTTTAATTTTTATCCTTTCTCCAACTCAACTGTCTGATATGTTAGAGTGTGGAGTCCGAACTCGTCATCGTGCGCCTTCGAGCACGGATCGATCTGTGCGGTGAGGTCACGGAGATCGACCCCCAGTCAAGTCGCGGGGGTCAAGAGGGCAGCGTCCCTTGCGGGAGTTTCTGGGGGCAGAGCCCCTGGAAGAATATTTATGTTTATAACAGGGGCATTGTTGTCTTTGATGCCATGACTTATGGCGTCCTAATCTCCTTGTATAAAAGGGTACGGACTCTCTATTTGTATTGGATCTAGGTGTGTATTATTTCAGTGAAAATTCTGCTACGACCGTAGATGTAAGAAGGCACATCGCTTCCGAATCACGTAAATCTCAGTGTTCTTGTGACTTGATCTCTTCTTCCCATTTTCTTCTTTCTCTTATGTTATTTGTCCATCTCGATCTATAGATATTCCGATTTCTAACACGGTCATCATTTTAACCTCTATTTCTGTTTGAAGTATATGTGGTTCCCTCCTCTAGCTTCCCCCCCTCCCTTGTGTTTGGCTCTGTTTGATCCGATTATCTCCCCTTTTCTCTTTCCACATTGCCTATCTCGCACAATCGCCTACTTCTGGAGTTGCACCAGCTATGTGTTTGATCGGATTCTCTACTGGCCCTTTGTCATATATTAAAGAGATCATCGAAGATTCGGTGTTTATCAATTATCATCACTGAGCAATCTCCTTTGGATTGGACATCAACGAGTTGGGAAGTTCGAGATTTCAATGCTTCATCCACATGCATCCAATCGGTAGCATCCCTCTGAGTTCTTATGGTTCCAGTATTAGTTACCAAAGGATGTAATGCAACCCTCCTTATTTTGAGGAAGAAGCCAACGACACTAATGCTTGGCATGATTTTCCTCGATCTTTGTGAACTTAAGTTACATTTTGGCTGATGGAAAAGTTAGATCTCTACGATTAGGTCCGTCAACGGATACTAATATTATCCGGATCCGCTTCGATTCGTATTCATTTTTTCGAATACGGATAATATCCGAATTCGAATCGGAGCGGATACAGATATTATAATATTCGCTTCGAAAAATATCCGTTCAGAATATTATATATCATATAATACATATTTTTAAATGATGTATTATAAAATAAATGATATTATAGATAAATTTAGATATTGTATAGTTATATTTTAATTTAAAATTTATTTTATATATTTTTGACATTTTATAATTATATTTTATATACTTTTAATATTTTATAATTATATTTATATACTTTTAAATTTGAATCGGATAATTCGGATTTTAAAACGGAGCGGATACGGATAGTGAGATATTCGCTTCGTATCCGAGTCAAATCGGAGCGGATCAAAATCGGATAATTCGAATCGGAAAACGGAGCGGATACGCATAGTCATATATTCGCTTCGTATCCGCTCCGTTGACAGGCCTATCTACGATATTAGTTTTCTCTCTGTGTGGAATTACCTTGCATTAGGTAAGGATAGAGTTAATGAAGGAGTGAGTACAGTCATCTAAATGGAAGTGATACCAAGTCTTCTCTATGCACCATTTTTGTGGTGAATCATATCAAATGGCCTTAAATGACCCAAAACTCTAAGGGCCACTTTGATAACAGAATAAGAGAGAATATGATGAGTTATTTCGCCTATTCACACTTGACCTAATTTGATAGCAGGGTTAAGTTATTTGGGGTCGGTTAGGAATAAAGCCCTTATTATAGGAGTAACTCATTCTACCATTTCACATGGAATGAGCTATTCTCAAGGTAAGAATATGTTATCAAACTCAAAAAGGATAAACTCAAGGAATAACTCACCCTGATCCACCTCATATAATTTATCCTAATCTGTTATCAAAGAGGTCCTAAAGATCTAGGGTGTGACATATAACCTTCGATCGTAACGATGAAAAGATCATAGTTTAAAATGTCTTGAGACGACTGTGGGATATTTTTTTATAAATCTCATAAAATTTAAGTCATAAGACACAATGAGATGAAAGTCTCAATAGTGTAGAAAAATTATTTTAAAATCATCAAAAGAGTTAAAAAAATTAATTTTCATGTATTAATGCTATCTCAACTTAATGATAAACCCATGTTATTCAAAAAATATTGAATCATATTTTAAATACAATAAAAGAAGTACAAGTCTTGAGTTTACCCTATAACACCTCACTATAACACCTTCTCAATTGATGAACAAGTCTCGATTAAACGACTTGAGACTGTGAATGTATTATGACATGCTACCTTAATCAACAAAAGACGTAAATTTCAAATAAAAGATTCGAACGAGACTCATGTCTCAAGACGTTTTCCCGATGCCTCATCTTAATACTTCAAGTCTTGTTGTCTTAACAATGAAAAGGATAATGATATTGTGTGATGTTCAGAACATCTATAGTTCAATATAACGTTCCCATGATGGCAGGGTCAGGATGGCATCGCTACGAATGCAAGACAACAAGACAATGGAGAGAGAAGGAAAAAGTGGAGGGGTAAAGATAAGAGTAATTTTTATTCTTTAGAGTTCCAAGTTCTTGATTTAAAACATGAGACTAAAATAAATTTGATATGATTTTTGTAGGTAGTGTCGTAGCATTAATTCCTGGGCTGATAATACCATGGAGGCACCATATATATCGTAACCATGTTCACGTGGAATTCTTCATCAAACATTTTGTATTTGCAAGACAAAAATAAACATCAATATTTGTGATTTTTAACATATTGCACGAAAATTTTGATTTTACATGAAAAAGAGGTTAGTGTGGATTTGTTCATATATAATTAAATATAATCTGTTAAGTTGTAGGTACAACCATGAAAAAATAGTAAATTTGAAACAATAAAGTAACGATAAAACTGAATATAAAAGAAATGAACGCTTGGAGATTAGAGAGAACTACAACCGTAGACAATTTAGAAGCTTACATAAGTAAAAAGACCTTAGACTCTAATGTGTTTGGATTGGGGGCGGGGAATGGAGGGGGTTGTGTTGGAATCTGAGCTTAAATTTTAAAAGATTTGAGTCTCTTTTTGTGATGTTTAGTCCCACATTAAAAAATGGAAAATGTTTTCATTTACTTTTAGTTGGGACTCGTGTCTTTGTTGTGTATTCATTTGAGGAGACTATGGAGGTTGGCCCATTTGGGTTAGTGGCCTCTTTGGCCCGTATCCCCTATTTCACACATGTGCGAATTGCATTGCCTTGCCGGGGTCGTCGCGTGCGTGCGCGTGATTTTCAAAGCTTATTTTATTTTATCTTTCTTTTATTTTTGACCGTTTGACCAAGCGTCTCTTAGATTCTCTCCGCGTCTCTTCGGATTCTCCTCTTTGGGCGGTTGTGTGTGACTCGGTCAAGGGTCGCTTCCCAAGAGGGTATTTGAAGTGAGTCATTTTTCTGTGTGAAGCACGGTTTTCGGTTCTCTCTCACCCGAAGACTATCTCTCTCGAACTCCTCTCTCCCAATGTCTTCTTCTTCTTCTCGCAAGAGCCTTTTGTCACAGTGGTGTTCGCCCCCGACAACGCGAGTTGGAGTGCATCTTCGCGTCGCCATCAGTTAGGCTCGTCGTATCTTGGGAGAAGTTCCGTCAAGAAGTCTATCTGCACCGGAGTAGGGGCGGAACGACTCTAAAGAAAGCGACTACGCGCTTCGACCCGAGTTTACTATTCTTAATCGATCGATTCTCATTAATTTCTGTTCTTAGATCTAGTAGAAAAACTCTACCCGTGAACATTGTTTTCTATGAGGTTGGATATAAAATAGCCGTCGTGAAAGGAAATTAAAAAATGACTTATTTCTTTCCAATTTGAGACTTTTATATATTAATTCTTGTAATCTTAACTAATTCCAAATAAGTCCTTAATTGTCATTTTCAATATATTAATATACTCCCACTCGATCAGGAGGGAGGGGAGACAGACTCACATGTCATTAGCGATGGGCATTTAAGTTATTTTATTATATAGAGTTAAACTTAACCAAAGTTTACTCCAACCAAGATAATAGAATCATTTATGACATTTTTGTTTGCAAGTTAAGTTAGGGAGCTTAGTTTAATCGCAGGTAAAGTGTTCCACAAAATATATCATTTTACTTTGATTGAGAGATAAAATAATTTGAAATATCTTCTCAAGAAATGTGAAAAAATCTAACCCTTCTTATTCTATCTTTTTCTTTAAATTAATTCATCCCACATTTAATCCGGATAAGAGTCTTTATATCTTTAACTTGAATATTTTGTACGAGCACTTAAATTAATTAAGCTGAATGAGGGTGGGATATCTGCCATTATTCTTAAAACAAAGAGGCCCTCAGATCTAACAACACGGACGTACTATTATGTAAAAGTCCCTGACCTACACGTTGTATGAAGTTTGATCCACGTTATGGTGCCCAGGGGTCTCGTAGACTGGGTTGGCGAAGGGCCAACTTAAGTTTAACTGTAACATTTAAGTGTAACATTTCTGTTAATTATATGCAGGTGTGTTATGTTAATTTTTTAATTTGTTGTCATGACTTTCATGTCAAAGAGCTTGGTGACCACATCACCATCTCATACGACATGGGAGTTAAGTTAAAAAAAAAAAAGACTCTCGTTAACATTGCACAGGAGAGTTGTTTTATATTTTTTAGAAAGGAGGATGACTGATGTGAGGCATAGATATGTCAACGTAAATGGCTGAAAGTCCCACATTAAAAAAATTAAAAAATTTACACACGTTACTTAAAACTGAGATGGCTTCTAATGCTTTAGTCAAAATCTATCCTCCGTATCGCACTCACTCATTATTCATCATTTGAAATCCTGAGAATCAACTCTCAGATTATTTTCGGCGATTGTTTGAATTTGGCATTTTTGTGCCTATTTATCTCTCCACCGTAAAATCTTCTCATTCTCAAAAATCGAGACAGGACATGTTCATATGATAAGTATTAAATCCTGTCGACAGATTTTTACATCGAAAGTGATGCCATGGGCGTTGTTAAACGCGCCCTTAGCATTACTCAACTTCCAAATTTTTATCTCTCGCCATAGACGCAGTGAACACTCTCTCTCTTTACAAGTGGGAGAAAACTTTCAAATTGGGAGGGGGGGGGGGAAGCAGAGGAGGAGGATGGCCCCGTACAAGTTGCGCCACTCGTTCGGAAGAGTCATAGAAACTCGGAATAAGTTAAAATTTGTTAATTAAGAGCTAAACCAAGAAAAGAAATTGACAAAGTTATCTTGTTAAGGGTTAATAAGGTGTTTGAAAATAATTTTTTTTTGAAATTATTTCTCTCTTATAATTTATGTTATGTCAATTTTTTACTTAATTTTTGAAAGTGATATAAACTATTCACTAATTTGATAAAAAATTATATAAATTTTAAAAATTATATATACCTATTTGGTAGATTTTTTTTCTTTTAATAAGTCGACATGAATCACGGTATCACGTCTCAATGGCCAACACTACTCATTTATTTTCTTTCATTTACGGAAGTTTTCCCCAACCACTGTTCATCTTCCCCATCCTTCTTTCTTCACGGTGAACCACGCTGCAGCAGGAGCCTTCCCTCCCCTCCGTGCACAGTTCTCACGCGAACGCCAGTCCCCGAGGAACCCCACCTTCGGCGCGGCATCAAGGCACCACCGGACCCCTTGCGACCCAGCCGTCGCCTGGCCAGCCCGCCCACGCCAGTCCCGGCGCTCGCGTCCCACGGCAACGGCTCGCGCCGCGGCCGCCGGCCGCCACTGCGAACCAGCACTGGCACCGTGAGGGCCAGGGCCGCCCTCGCCTGCGCTGTTCCATGTCACCCGCGGCCGCCCACCGAAGAGCCCAGGCTACACCCGCCGAGCCCGTCGTCCCCGGCCTCCCCACCCCGCTCCGACAACCATCTGCCGGCCACCAGCAGTGGCTCCGGTCGGTCCGTGGCCCACGCCCGCCACTGCCGCCGTTGTTCCCTGTCGTCCTCCCCCACTCCTTCGGCTTCGCACGCCTGCGACCACCGGAGAGCACCAGTCGCAGCCGGCCACCAGCCGGCCCCCACACGCCAGCGTCGCCACTGTCGAACGCACCACCGGCGTCGCCTATGGCCTCCACGAGCCGGCCCTGCACTACATCGGCCGGGCGCCACCGGTCGGGAGAGAGAGCGCCGTGAGAGGGAGGGAGTGTCGGGAGGGGGAGGGGCCTGGAGAGAGAGAGAGAGAGGGGGGAGGAACCGTCAAGAGAGGAGAGAGAGAGGGGGCCAAGCGCTGCCGGGAGGGGGGACTGGTAGAGAGGGAGAGTGAGGGAGCGTCGGGGAGAGGGAGGGAGCGCCGGGAGAGCACCGGGGTCCGGGGAGAGGGAGGAGAGGATCGCTAGATCTTCTTAAAAAAAAAAAATTGATCTACTCTTATTTTTATTTTGAGAAAACTTTTCAAAGGATGAAATTTCATCCTAAAAATTAGGGGAGAGATTATCAAACACGTCTAAGTGGATTTCATATCCTCATTTTTAAATTGAAGAGAAAAGAGAAAGAAAAAAGAGCAACCAAACACCTTATAAAAAAAATTAATAATTAAAATGAGGAAGACGATGAGAATGGACCACCGGTGGTGATTCATAAAATCGGATTCCATATTCACATTTTTAAATTGAAGAGAAAAAAGAAAAAAAAAGCAACCAAACACCCTATAAAAAAAGAAATTTAGTGGTTAAGATGAGGAAGACTATGGGAATGGACCACCCGTGGTGATTTATAAAATCGTATATTCCTTTTCTGTTTCTCTTTTTTTACGTTACGGTGAATACTCTTAAGAATAACTCTACTAAACATAGATTAAAAAGACAAAGTAAAGAACATATTATGTGGGTGTCTCAAAGTAAGGGAATGTTAATCTATATTCAAGATTTAAGGCATGAATTTGAGATTTCAAATTCACTTACTACTCTGTTAAGTACAAAACTTATTCTTTGTCACTTAACTCAGTTTTAAGATGTGAACTTGAGGTTTCAAATTTAAGATGTTAATGTTGTCAAATGACACCTAAGTTACTTAAGCTTCGTTTAATTTAAAGCATCAGTCAAACAAAGATGGATTTTCATCCAAAAAACTTTGTCACAAACAATTAGTATAAAACTGACAATTGAACATTATCTTTAAAAAGATTTATTAACACTTCAATGCAATAAAAAGATATAAAATATTGATATAAAATATTTCTTTGTAGATAGTAAATGGTATGAGATTGTTTCTTTTTTTTTAATCAATGTGACGTAAAATAAAAATTTTAAACATTTGACATGTTATTTGAGCATATTCGGACCGACTTAAAAGTCCAAATTTTGTCTGATTCTGACATACATTTTTAAGGCCAACTAAAAATTCACGAACTTAAGAACAATCTTTGTGAAATCATCGAATAGATCCGACCCACCGATAGCATTGATATTAGTTCCACTTTACAAAAGGTTGCCCCTCTATTGTTTGTTGTAATATCAGGTTGTACGGATGGGGACTTATTGATTTAATCTCTATAGTACTATAACCTTATATGATATATTTAACATCAAAGGCGACATAAAATAGTATTTGGTCCCCACCCCCGGGGGTCCTAAAAATGTGAGTGTGGAATAATGCCGATGTGATGTTTTTGACTCAATGGACTGACTCAAGATAAATATTATATTGTATCATCACCGTGACATATCGCAGGCCAAGCGATTCGATGCTTCAATAGTAGTCTATCTTCCACCGTAATTTTAAGAGATTTTTACATAAAAATTACTGTTAGAGATGAATTTATAAAAATTTTATTTTTAAAAATTTATTAACAGACATATCATTAGGTTAATTTAAATAGTGTATAAATATCATTTAAACATAATTTTTTTACAAATTATTAATAAAAATAAGTGATATACATACGAATAAATATGACATTTTTACATAATTTAGATTTACATAGTGATATATTTACTAATACGTTTGTAAGAATGATTTTTTTAAATTAATCTCTAACAATAATTTTCATGTAAAAAATCTTAATATTATCCTTTCGACCACGGAATAAGTCGATGGAAAAGAAAGACCCTGAACTGCGAAGGTGCATCCTCGAACTAGAGACGGTTGCCACCCCTTTTGCCAAGTGGTCCAATGGGCCTAGGGGCGTTCGATAGATCGTGGTGCTCTTGCCGATCCTATGGGGGGGTCGTTAAAACTTTATTTTTTATTTCTGAATATTTACAAACTTTGAGTAATTTTTTTAGCATTTCTTTCGGTCCGGAGTTTTTTTACACATTTTGTGATAATCTTGTCTATATAAATGACAAATTTATTGAAAAATTGCATGACTAATTTTAATTAGAAGGTCACAGTCATAAAGAATAAATTCTCCACAGGTCTCATCACCTACAAAGAGTGCTCTAATATAAATCCCCACTCATCCCTGGATTAAATCTCTTTTTACACAACTATAAGAGGTACGTGGACTTGCACCCAAAACCTCTCTAGAGAAATATAAGTGTGGCACCCTTTGGAGATTAATGGCAGATATAAAATAGTGGTTCTCATTTTATTGATCGTTTTATCTTTATGCCATCTACGCCTATATATATATATATATATATATATATATGTACCTTCATCGTTAATAGTATAAAGAGAAATTTCAGCTCGTGTACCCATGTCAACGTTTTTCTATTCCTCTTATAACCTGATTTTTATCATTCAAAAATATGTAACATGCCAAAGCATGCATGGGGTTCTCTTAATTTGGTTGGGATAATCACTTGTCTGGTATCTTGCTTCATAACCCCTGAAATAATCCTATCTATATATACATCAAGAAGTTACGTTACTAGGACACATTAGTTGACCTTGCATGATTTTCTCTTCTAGCGGGCTCCTTTTCCAACATTTCTAACTTTTTCTGTCAAGTGTTTCAATTGGTCGAATATTAAAATATTTGCAAGTTTTGGGAGAGTACTAGTATTTAGCCTTACACCCATATATAGATCTCTATGTTATCAGCCGGCAGCGGTTCTCCACTCTGTTAGCAGTGACTCGACAGTACTGTTCATATGCCTTTTCACATAAGGGCATGCCTGACCTAGTAAGCTCATCGCATTCACTTTCCACCCCCGGCCACCCACCACCCTAAAGAAAGTAGAGCGTCTGCAGGCCGGCTTGACGATCTGGGCACATGTTCGATCTTGAACCTAGGGAAATGTTCGAGCAGCCGATTCACCTTGGTTGCATGCATAACTAACCTAATTATACCCTCGGTATATAGGGCTATCAAACCATGCTCAAGACCTCTATATATATTTCTATCTTGTTTTCGGATGACAGGGAACCACGGGTCAAGACCTCCTCCGCAAAGACAGATAGACTAAGAGCAAGAGGTCCCCTTGTCCCAAAAAAAGAACACAGGGAAAGGCTACCCCATCAGGGACGATGAGAGGGCAATGTGGGTCATATTGATTTCCCCGACACTAGAGAAAGTCTGAAAGAGCAAACAGAAAGAGTTGGCATGCATGCATGGCTTTCACGAGTCACGAGTACTTGTTCTACTTTTCTATTCTTCACACCCCCCCCCCCACTTTTTCAGCTCACAAACACGGCAGACACCACTCAGACCGAACTCCAGCTCATCTTTCAAGCTCCTCATCATTTATCTCATTCTTTATCGATGGATGTGTGTGTGTGTGGGGGGGGGGGGTGTCTTGTCATGGCGAGTGCATGGACCGATCCCCCCCCCCCCACTTTCGACCGCCAAAGTAACTTTTTTTGGTTGGTTTGTTTGCTTTCTCATATCGTGAAAGTGGTGATGCATGCAATGGTTTTTAGGCTATCATCAATTTTTTTAGATAAGTTTATTATCCCAAGCCGCACGCGCAATAAGATGGTGTTGGCCTGTCCTCTATAAATAATTTGTTATAATATAGTTTATTTTATTATGAAAAGATCACCAAACATCAACAAACATCAATTTATAGTCACTATGACATAAAAGTAATGCTGATCGAGAGAATGCAAAGACATTGTGTGTGTGTGAATAATTGAGGTAAAATTTTAAAAAAAAATTTACATATAAATTATTTTTAGTAAAACTTATAAAATATTATTTTTAAAAATATATTAAACTTATAAAATATTATTTTTAAAAATATATTCGAACACATATTATTTTTCATCAAATATTACAAAAATATTATCACCGAAGTCAACCTTTACCCACGTCTATTTAACTATGATTATCTTTAACTCTATTTATAAAAAGATTAAAATGTCCCCAATTAATTAAGCATTCTCTCTCTCTTTCATTGTGCATACCGCGCACTACGAGGGGGTGAGTACCCTCCCTCTCATTCACTGTCATTGATCTCTCTCTCCATCCCTAACTCAACTTGACTCTCTCTCTTGACACTCCCTCTCTCTCTCTCTCTCTCTCTCTTCCCCCCCCCCCCCCCCCCCATACAAACAAGCACACCAAAGGTCGCAATCTCTCTCTCTTTCTCTTTGAGTGGAGGGTGCCGATGCTTGAGAGTGGGAAACCCCTTCTGACACCACCCTCTCTTTCTTCTCTTTCTCACTGCTCTCTCCGCCCTCCCTCTATTTCCCCTCTCACTGCTCTCTCAATCAACGGGCAACCCAATTAGTGGTGGATGTCTCCCCAGATCAGGAGGCGACAATATTGCTGCTCTTCTTCGTGACATGAGACGCCTTGCTCGAGTCACTAGGTTAGTCCGTGCGGTCACGCTTCGGCTGCACATATTGGTTGGTCTAGGATGCGACCGTACCTCAGACGTCAGAAATGGTGCAGCTTGTGAGGAGACCAACAAGGGCATGGTAGCCACGGTAGTGGGATATATGGGAGAGCTGTCACAGCTAGAAGTAGTGGCAGGCTGACAGAGCACACTAGGGTGGCTAGCACGGGGAAGGTGGCGAACTGGGTATTCCCGGCTCACCCCCTCGCCGAGAAGTGAGAGACAGGGAATGGTTAAACCAGGGCTATTTTCATCAAAAGATGTTTAACTGATGGGAACATTATAATCTAAGAGGAATATTTGACTCTCCATGGAGATAAGTTAACTAGAGTGATATTTTTGTGATATTTTAACAAAAGTAATGATTTATGTTCAAATACATTTTTAATAATCATATTTTTATAACTATTTACATAAGGATGATATATATGCATAATTTCCTATTTTTATTTATGTAAAAAATTCTTAAATTTACGGTTACATGAATATCCTTTATAAAGAAAGATAAATCGTGGATGTCCTTTTTAATTGCCGTGAATACCTCCTCCATTTATGTAAAAAAATTCTTAAATTTACACTTACATGAATATCCTTTATAAAGAAAGATAAATTGTCCATGTCCTTTTTAATTGCCGTGAATACCTCCTCTTATAGTAACATAGTTTACATATGAGTCATTTGAACAACATCAAAAGGGTAATCATTGATATTTTATTCCTTTTTAAGGAGGACTTCGTAGAGTTGTGATCTGAAGAGGAGTTTTTATATAATTAAATTTTATTAGGATTGTTCATGCAAATATTGCTCTTATAGTTTGTCAATACTCAATAACATTGCTGGCTTCGGTGTTTGTATATTTTTATTTCTATGTACAGGAGCTGACGATTATATATCGAGTAATACTTGCTGCAAAATTCAAACCTTCCGTCTTTCTCTTCCACGATTCCATCTATCATGTTGATCTCACGTGGGTCCATAAGGAGAGGGTTTACAACATAATTGCAAACCCATGATTTGGGGTAATAATTTTTTTATATAATATCTAAAGGATTTTTTTACGTATAACCCTCCGAACTATAGCATATTTGTAAAGACCCCCCTATTCTATGAATATGTGTTAAAAAAAGCCCACATCATGACGTGAATACGCATGTAACCCCCCTGCAGGTTCACCAAATCGGGGGATTACTCACAGACATTAAACATATGGGGGGTTATTTATATATGTTCATCGTTCATGGGCTTTTCACACGTACACGATCTTTGAGAGGGTCAAAATGTCAAACGCAAAAAAAAACAATATTGTTCTAAATTCTAATACTGTTCCGCCCGGCCCGCACTGGTGCTAGGTCCCTCTCACGACCCGGTCCCCAGGGTTTGACGGACCGGGCCGGGTCGGCCCGACCCGCACGACCCGCCCCGTCCAAGGCGCCCAGCGGGTCGGGCCGGACGTGGGTCGTGGCCGGGTCGGACTGACCCGCGCCGACCCGTCCGTCCCGCCACGTACCAGACCGGTCCGTGGACGGGACGGGTTGGTACGTGCGGGACGACCCGCTCGTGCCAGTCCGTCCATTTAATGGATCGGTGGGGGGCGTCTTCAGGGCGTGCCTAGCTCGACGGTGGAGATTCACAGCGGCGAACAGCGGTGGACGGCGGCGAGCGGCGACGCTGGCGAACGGCGGTGGACGGCTGTCGGAGGTAAGTCGTCTTCCTTTGAATTTTTTTTTTAAATAACAGAGCGGCCGGAGGGGGGCGGGCGGTGGTGGGGCTGCTCCTGGGAGGGCCGGCGGAGGAGGTGGTGGATGGGGGGGGGACCGTCCCCCACCGGCCCCGTCGTGCTCCCACCGGTCAGATATGGCCGGTCACCGGCCAGATCTGGCCGGTGGGAGCCCAAAGGGGCAGTGGGGGACGGTTGGAGGAGATGGTGGAGGGGGGGTGGAGGCGGTGGGGGACGGCGGGGCAGGGGCACCCGGGGGACGTTGCAGGCGCTGCTGGAGGGTGGGGGGGGGACGGTGGGGGTGTGGCGGTGGGGGACAGTGGGGTTGGGCCAGGGGCGGCGGTGGGGGACGGTGGGGGTGGGGCAGGGCCGGCTGAAGCCGGCGGCGGGGGAACGGTGGGCGGTGGGGCTGGGGCGGCAAGGAGCGGCAGTGGGGCTGGGGGAGGGGGACGGTGGGGGTGGGGGTGGGGGTGGGGAAGGGGGACGGTGGCGCTAGGCGGTGGGCGGTGGGGCTGGGGCAATATAATTTTTTGATATTTGTTTAGTTTAATAATTATAATAATAAAATTAGTTAGATTATTTAAATTTATTATTGTTGTATTATTTATTTCACGTTGTATAAATAATATAATTTTTGTTTAATTCATGTTGTATCTCTACATTTTTTTATGTTTTGTATAATTCATGTTGTAGAAATAATATAAATATTGCTTAATTCATGTTGTAGAAATAAATTTATTTTTGAGAGGTTTTTTAATTCATGTTTAATTATTAGATTTAATTGAGATGTATTAAATTTAAAATTTAGTTTTAC
Source organism: Amorphophallus konjac (assembly GCA_022559845.1). Taxonomy (NCBI): domain Eukaryota; kingdom Viridiplantae; phylum Streptophyta; class Magnoliopsida; order Alismatales; family Araceae; genus Amorphophallus; species Amorphophallus konjac. The sequence continues at coordinate 402,104,832 of CM040122.1, forward strand.
ATGTTGTAGAATTAATGATATTATTTTTTACATTATTAGTTGTAGACGTAAAATAATGTAATACTTTATTTTTAAGAATAAAAGAGATATTTTAAATTTATATATATATGTAGTGTTAAATATTTTACAAAAAACTAAATTTAATTTGTATGTATATTTTAAATTAATTATAGATGTGTTGAATTTAAATATAAATTTATTGATACTTATTTTATAAATAATTTTAACGTTAATTTAGATGTACAATGTAATTTAAGTAGAGATGTATTTAATTTAAATACAAATTTAGTGATGAATATTTTACAACTAATTTCAAAGTTAATTTAGATGTATAATGTAATTTAAATAGAGATGTTTATAATTTAAATATATAATTAGTGATAAATATTATAGTGATCAAATATTTTACAAAAAAATGTATTAAACAAAAAATTAGTTTTATATGCATGTTGTAGAAATAATTGATCTTATTATGGACTAAATTATATTTGTAACATAAAATGTAGATTTAATTGAGATGTATTAAATATTGAATTAAGTTTTGCATGTTGTAGAAATAATGATATTATTTTCATTGTTAGTTGTAGACGTAAAAAATAATTTAGAATGAAATTAAGATATTTTTAATTTATATTTTATATTTCTAAAGTTTAGTGAGATTTATAATTTATATTTCTTAAATTTAGGAGATACAGTTAAGTATTCTATGACTCCTAAGGAACGACCAAATGACATTGGATGGTCACACGGAGTTATGTTGGATGGAAACCGTAGGTGTTGGCGATGCAACTATTGTAAAATAGAACACCGGGGAGGAGGTGTCTCTCGGTTGAAGAAGTACTTGGCAGGAGGAGCCGGTGCGGGGTTCTTTGAGGTTGCTGGGTGTACCCATGTGTCTAGAGATGTAAAACTTACAATGGTCAGACACCTGCGGGAGAAGAGAGCTGAGATGCAACAAAAGGAAAAAAAGAAGAAAAGAGATCAAGCGGCAGTGAGCGGAAGACCAAGCGACAACGATGAGGAGGAATGTGCATAGACACCCAGTGATGAAAATCAACAAGCACATACTGAGCAGGCTAATGTGTATGTCATGGTGAATGATCCATACGAAGCCGAGATTCGTGAGGCAGTACGTCATGGACCACATTATTCAGAAGCAAGAAGGACAAGGAACCACCACTAAATCCGATAGATATTACAGACATGGAGACATTGGATCCCAATGCAGATGACGACACACCCGAGCCCTCTGTTGAGCCCCGCATCAGTGGGAGTCATGACTCCGGTGATGATAGTACACAGACATGGTCTTCATCCCATGGAGGTGGCGGTTCTCAAGGTGGTCAACAGAGTCGTCGTGAGGATACTAGTGCTGGTGGCAGAGAGTACATCAGTGGTCATAATAGAGGTCGTGGGGGCCGTGAACATGCCGCATGGACAGAGGAGCAGCACTTCACACATGCCACGCAAGATGAGGACCACGGTGCTCCACCGTCAGGGACGAGGCGGGTAGCTGATCATTGGGATCCCTACTATGGAAGTTCGGTTGCAGACAGTACCAGCTATCAAGGCATGTTGTCTGATTTTGAGAGGATGAGCACACATGACTCTCAGGGATCTGGAAGCTCGTATGGACGGTCATGGCCGCAGCAGCCGATGTATCATGTCGACTCATATAGCCGTAGTTCATTTTTCCCATCGTATCCATATCCTTATGCCGCAGCTGCGCCAGTAGAGGTTGTGTACGCACAGGGTTCGCAACAGTATGAATACTACGTACGCATGTACTGGGAGAACTATGCAGGTTCAATGCGCTATGAAGACTATCTGTCCTATCTGCGGGCCACATTTAATGTCAGTTTGTTTGGAGATTGGCAGTGGCCCAGTTTGGGTCCATGCTTTTAATAAGTATGTATCATTTGGTTAAATTTATAACTAACCAATAATTAAATATAAATTTCTTCATATCTTGAGTTTTGTACTTATCATTGAAATTACTAATGTAAATTTTTACATCATTTGCAGGTCATCATGGACGGACGACGTCACCCTGCGTGGGAGCATAGATACTCTGTTGAGGGTGATGGACATGTGCACTGTAGATACTGCGAACATCGCGTCACCGACATACACAGATTTGCGGAGCATCTTGCGGGAGTGGGACGCGATGTTCGTGCATACGACCGAGTTCCAGGACATGTCCGACATTCCTTTCGGACACAGTTACAGGAGAGATATGGTTCTCGTATCACACCCATGGCATATTCTTCTACGTCCCGGGTACCCCCACCATGAGCACCGGGCGGAGCAGAATCTTCCTCCACGTCCAGAGTTCGAGCAGCACCAGTACCAGCACCAGTCGCACCATTAGCACATGATAGAATTGAATGTATAGATGTAGTGAAGACTTTTTTTAGAGATTTTCATGTATCATCCATCGCTGCACATGACCCATCATTTGTGCAGATGGTTACATATTTTCAGTCCCACCCACATGTACCTCCACCCACTAGGATAGAGTCAGATTATATGAGTGATCAGTCTCATGTATCTGATGATGAGTTTTGGGATTCGGACATCACTAATGACGAGGATTAGTGGGTTTTGGGATTCGGGCTTCACAGATGAGGAGGATGAGTGAGTCTTTGTATTTTATACTTCATGAATGAATGTCATTATTATGTCACTGTTTACTTTAACATATGAAGTAATTTAAGTGAATTTTTAATGTATTATATATAATAAGATGTTTAATTAAGCGGTGTAATAAGTTATTTTTTATAATTAATTATGTTAAAGTTAGTATGGATCTATTATCATAAAAAAACTCTACTTTCTAATATTTTTAAATATATATAACATTTAATCTTTAAATAAAATTTTATTAAAAAATTAAAAAAAATAAAAAATTCCGCGCCGAGGGCCCGAGAGAGCGGATCGGGTCGCTGTGCGACCCGGCCGACCAGACCTGTCCCGCGTCGAGATCGGGTCGGCCGGGTCGGCAAACCCTGCCGGTCCCCTCGTACTTGAAAAAAGTCATAGATTTTTACATCTATACACTTGTCAAATATCATATTTCTATTTATCCTCTACTTTTACTGTATTATCAAGAATACCCTTGATATGCACTGTATTGTTACGATTATACTCTCGCCGTAACTATCATTAATTTAATTAGAGAGAGAATGACTAACCTACCCTCAAGTTAGCATTCCTCTCTCTCTAAGGTCTACACTGTCTCTCTCTCTCTCTCTCTCACACACACACACACATACACACATTCATTCACTCTCAACGTTGCCATCAAGCGACAGCGGCATGGCAGTTGAGAGAGGGAGAAAACAAATACGTAGAGATTGTGGAATAGCCAGAGTCATCACCCCAAGCATGTTTCAACCCCGGACGTTACATGACCTGTGCTAGGTCTCGAACATGATGTGAGTCCAGTTCCAAAGCAGAGAGACAGCGGTGGTGATGGGGCCAAGCTCCACATCAGTAGCGAGTTGCTGAGGGATCGGAGCACGTCCTCGCCAAGCGCTGGTTGTTGTACCCGCGACGGGTGCTAAAATCGAAGAGATCAAGGAGGAAGAAGAGGGGTGGGCTGGGGTGTAGATCTTTGCCAGAGGGGTAAGGATGGTTGGGAGGGTAGATTTGGGAGAGGTGGGGTGTGGGGGGGGGGGGCTGCTTGCCGGAGCTGGAGGGGGAGAGGGGGCAGGGAGGGTCGGGGGGTGTGCAAATCTGGGAGGGGGGGGAGGTGCTGCTCACCGGAGCCAAAGGGGGTACGTAGGGAGGGTCGGGGGGTTGCATATTTGGGAGGGGGAGCTTGCTCGCCTGAGATGGAGGGGGAAAGGGGGCGGGGAGGGTCTAGGGGGGTGCAGATCTAGTAGGGGGCTGCTCGCCGAAGCCGGAGGGGGAGAAGGGGCAGGTTGGGAGGGGGGCATGCTTGCCGAAGTCAGAGGCGGAGAGGGGGTGGCGAGGGTTGGGGGGTGCTGATCTGTAATATCCTAGACCCTTCGGATCCTTCTTTTTGGGTCCCGGATCTATTTTCTCGGAGTGTCCAGCTCCATTGTGTCCGAAATTTCGTTTCAGACATCTTTCGTGTTTAGATCGGCGTGATCCGGAGTTGTTTCGGAGGCCCAGAGCGTGTCCGCGGCTTTTCCACGCGTTTTTACGATTCCCGGTCGTGTTTCCGGCTTTTTCCTGCGGAACCCCGTAGCGGGTGAATCGGGTCATTCACCTGGGCGAGAGTGGTACTGTTGCGATCGATGCATTCTGAGGATCGCGGATGTGTAATTTTTAATTTTTCAATTTTTTTCAGAATTTTCGGATTTTCTATAAATACCATATTTCTTTTTCTTTTCTCCCCCTCTTCTTTCTTCTTTCTTCTTCCTCTTTCCTTCTTCCTCCCCAACGTGGCCGCCCCCTTCTCTTCCCCTCTCCCGATGACGACCGCTCCGACCCTCTCTCCCGTTGCAGACGGCGGCGGGGTGACGGCGCGGCGACGGCGGTGGCGGTGTGACGATCCTGGTGGCGTGCGACATTCATGGGAAGCGTGAAGAGGAACGAGGGTTTCAAGCGTTCTTTACGGTTTGTGGACGATCCGGCGCGCCTCGAGGCGAGATCGAGGTAGGGTGACGTTCCTTAGCTCCCCGCGTTCTATTCCCGTGATTTCTAGCCCGGTGTGAGGCCGAGAGGGGTCGTTTCCATGCCGGGAGGGTAAAACCATGATTTGGGGAGAGTTCGCCCGATCTATGATTTTAGGCCGTGATTCGGCGTTTTAATGGCTTAGAAGCATGCTAGGGGTCCCGGGGGAGCTTCCCTCTTGTTTTCCCCCTCTCCCATGGAGGTATGAGGGCGTGGTTGGAATTTTTGGGACTTTCTCGCCGTCTCACCGTCGGGACGGTGTGGCGGTCGTTCCGGTGACCGCCACAGCGTGTGACGCCCCAGGATAGGTGCGTCACAGCCTACTGTTTTGTCGACAGGGTGGTCCGTGGACCTGACGGTCACACGATAGACCACCAGAGGGTGTGAGGCCCTCAGGTTAGACCGTCAGAGTGACGATCCGACAGTTGGTTTCCGACCGTTGGGGGTCAAGACCTCTGACGCACCTAGGGTGGGGCGTCAGAGCCTTGTTACGCCCCTGTGTGGGAGCGTCAGAGCTGACGCGTCCCCACCTTCTAACGCTCCTGGGCAGGACCGTTAGAGGCTGTGACGCCCCGATGGGTGTGCGTCACAGCTGGTTTCATTCCGTCTTCTAACGCGCCAGAGGTGGTCCGTTAGAGCCTGTGACGCCCCGAGTGGTGTGCGTCACAGCTGGTTTCTTCTCGCCATCTGACGCACTGGGTTGGGTGCGTTAGGGTCTGTGACGCACTAGGGCTGGCGCGTCACAGCTGGTTTTGCACCGAGTGTCTGACGCACCTGTGTTGGGCCGTCAGACTGCTGTGACGGCCCAGAGATAGACCGTCAGAGCCTGTGGCGCACCTGGGTTGGACCGCCAGGCTCTAGACTGCACCAGGTGATTCGCAGTCCCATTTTTTCTCCGACCGTGGTCACCGTGAGTCGGTGTCGGTACGAGGAGCGTTCTTTATACTTTGTCGGGATCGGACGTTGTTTTCCGTTGACTTGAGAGTCTACTCCTTCAGTGACCCTCCACTAGTCGTAGCCTGCTTATGCGTTTAGCAGTCCCACCAGGGAGTGGTGGAGAGGCTACCCTTAGGACGGTTTTTAGACTGATTTCCGTCGGGCCCCACGTCTACCAGCCAGAGTCCGACTGAGGGGAAAACCAGTCAGAGGGCTAGACCAGAGATGCACGGTCTGTGTGTGCATACGTGGTTGGGGGCAGTTGGACACACGCTGACGAGCGTGACCCCAGCTAGTCACTTCCTTTGTGGTTACTTGTACGGTGTCCTTGCCTCCGCCAGGGGCTATCGTGCCAGGCGGACACATGCGATGCGGTGTAAGACGTTAGGGGACGCTACCGACTGTGCTTCGAGTGGGAGGTACTCCTGTCGAGTCGGGAGTGACAGACTGTCAGTCTCTGTGACTTCGACCTTCGGGCTTTTTGGTCGTGTTGACCGTTGAGTTTCGGTTGTTTCGCCGTGGCGCGTGTGTCGATTTTCGTATTGTGAGACCAGTGTTTGTAGTTGCAAGGCTTTCACTTCTGAGGTACTCGCTTACTGCTAGCGTAGCGGTTTTTCATTTTGCGAGGTAGGGTTCGAGTGATCCCTACTGAGTCTTGTTCTGAGACTCATTCTCTGCGTGTTTGCACCGTGTTTCAGGCGAAGCGCGGCTTCAGAGGAGCGCGTCTGAGGCTCAGCGTGGTTCAGGTGCCCAGCGTTAGTGCCAGAGGTCAAAGCCGGGACATGCCCCGTGTAGCTGTACTTTTCTTTCTTGTCTCTGTACTAGTTGTGGACTAATGTTGTTTATTTTGTTATATCTTGTGGACCATGTATCATATAAAATGTTAATTTATTTCTTACCTAATCATATAAATTGTTTAATTTCTACAATTATTTGTGATACTTGTGTAGTCTCCACACCATCCTTCTAACCCTTCCGAGTCTTCGGACTCGTGAGTGGCGGTTCGAGTTTCGGGTTATCGGGTCTTCCTGGTAATCGGGCTCTCGGATCGTTACATGATCTGGGAGGGGGGTCTGCTTGCCAAAGCCAGAGGGAGAGAGGGGGTAAGGAGGGTCGAGGTGGGGGGTGCAGATTTGGGTGGGGTAGGGTGGGGGCCAGCTCGCCAGAGTAAGAGAGGGAGAGAGGGCAAGCAGGGTTGAGGGGGGGTACAGATCTGGGAGCGGTAGGGTGGGGTGGCTAGCTCGCCAGAGCTGGAGAGGGAGATGGGGCAAGGAGGGTCTAGGGGGGGGGGTGTAGATCTGGGAGGGGTAGGGTGGGGCAGGTAGCTCACGGGAGCTGGAGAGGGAGAGGAGGAAGAGAGGGTAGGGGGTGCAGATCCGGGAGGGGGGGCCCTACTCGCCGGAGCCAGAGGGGAAGAGGGGGCAGGGAGGGTGGGGGGGTAGGGCAAATCCGGGAGGAGGGGCCAGGAGGCATGGGGGGATGCTCACCGGAGGTGGGGGAGAGGGAGGGGGAACATAAACTGCCGAGGATGAGGGAGAGGGGCTGCAGGCAGCATCCTTCTCTCTCTCTCTCTCTCTCTCTCTCTCTCTCTCTCTCTCTCTCTCTCTCTCTCTCTCAAATGTAAGTATATTATTGAGATTTTGCATTTCTAAACGGTTTCTGTGAGCATATTCTAGGAATATTCGTCGTGGTTGACAACGTGGGAATCATAGGGGTATAACTGTTACAATACGATATATATCAAGGATATTTTTGATAATATGCAAAAAGTATGAGATAAATGTATATCATAATTGAAGAGGAAAAATGTGCCAGGCCAGTGTGACCCAATAACGTCAGGCCCACTATGGCCCAGGATAGTCAGGCTGTAGCTATCCTCTCTAACCAACCGGCGGTCTAGAAGCACGGCCCAGTAGAAGCCCATCGAGGCCTGACCAGCCCACGAGCGAGATCTCCGTGTTCGTCTTTTCCAGGTACCGTAAGACTCCCCAACGGACGAATGTTGAAGCCACCATTAAGGGACTTATCCCAAGGAGCTCTAGATCCCACCCACGACGCCGAGATGCCCGCCGCGCTACCTTTCCTCCAAGAGCAGGCGAGTGGGCGACGGAGGATCCCCACGGTCAAGCAGGATGCCCCTCCACTAACCACATCGGTGCTATGCATGAAAGAAGTAGGCTTACTACAACTGGTATAAATAGGCCCCCAAACGGACCTACAAAAAGGGGGGATCACGCACACTCGCAGAGAAAGGAACACCTGCAAAGCTATATGCAAAGGGAGAGACGATCTCAAACGGAGCCTCTACGGTGTAGCGGGCAAGCGATACAGAGAAGGCTAATTGAGGGTCCTCTATCCAGTTCTCTCAACCCAATCTCTATCTCCTAGCACTATCTGCCTCTTTTAGCACTTTCCTCCTCTCCGGGCGCTCTCCACGCTTTGTCTCCATTCTACAAACTCTCTCTCTCCTTCTTCCTAAACTTTCTATGTGCTCGTTTACTCTTTTCTGACTTAAGCATCAGAGGGTTGTCCCTTGGAATCACTCTCAGCGCTCCTTCTGACGTTTTGTGTAATACTTGCAAGTTTTTTCGGAGTCATCGGCTGTTCTTTCCCAACAAATAAATTTTAAAAATATAGTATAAGAAATATTTTCTAGCATCTACACTAATTTTTAAGGGTATAGATGTAAAAACTCTCAAAAGGTAAGGTCGAGCTCAAATGTGACGCCCAAGTCCCCATCAGTCTAAAATTTGACCTGAGAATAGGATGCCACCTGCAAGGTTTGAACCATATGCCCACCTTTCAAACTGTAATAATAAATTACGACTCCATCACTTCTTATCAAAAATGATGAAAAAAAAGACTCCATCACATGCTTTATTGGAAACGGAATTGTACATAGACCCATTGAGTCAGAGCAACAGCTCCGCACAAAATCTACTCTCCGTTCTTCCCTCATTGACAATTCAATTTTTATTTAAATGGCGTACTTGCCGACGCCAAATCTTGGTAGGTGAATATTGACAAATCTTGGTAGTTGAAGTTCAATGTGCCTACTCTAGTGGAGGATAGGACACAACCTTGGGTAAACTTCTAGGGGCGCCTATCCTCGTCATTGTTAGGATCGATAGAAACGTGCTGTAAGCTGTTTGCAAAGGCTTACCATTGCCCCACCACTAGGATTTCTGTCACCATTCATGCGCTTCTCAAATCAAGTTGTGACCGGCTTTTTGCCTTTGAAAGGCCCCCCACACCCCCCGGGTGCTCCTGCATCTTAAGCCTTATCAACACTTTTCAATGGTGATCGTTATATAGACTTATCCAAACCTTTCAGTGTGCAATAAATAAGTTAGGGCCGAAGGATTCATCTTGCACTTGCACTGTTGCCGCCATTTGGCTTCCCCACTTCTCATTAGCCACCAATGCCACGAGGAAGAAGGCTCACCAAAAAACAACCCCAGATGAGAGGAGGTTAGAATAAATTTGTGGTGCTGGAAAGGTGGAACACTGAAGGGTTGGCAAACACTTGATCTTCGTCACCTTCTGCAATGTGGCGGACAGGTTCGAGTGGGACTTCACAGGTGTCTATATATGGCCCCGAGCCTAGAGGAAAGAAGGACCTACAGAAGGATTTTATTGACTTTACACAGGTAGTGTGGCAGACCTTACAGACAGTCTGGCAGGCTTTCATGTGTCTGGACACTCTAATTTTGACTTCCACCATTTACTAAACCTTTTACTACTTCCTCTAAAAAGTAACTGTAGATGCATCACTAGAGGATTTATTTCTTTGATAAAATTGGAGGTACAGTCCGCTTTCCTTTGAAAAAAAAATAACTAGAGGATTTATTTTTGTAAAAAGAATCAAGATGCACCTGAGCTATTATTTATTGCATCTTACATTAAAATGTCGCTGCATCATCTGCTCAGTATGCTCTGAATTTTTATGCATGGACAAACATGAACTTGCATTCCTAGAATAGATAATGATGGATATATCAGATTTTTGAATAAATTCTAAAATTTTTACATCTTGAATCTCTTTTCAAACATCAAGAAGAATTAATTAATCCAACGTGTGACGAAAATCTTTATATAGAATTGGGATTGAAAAGGCTACATAGAAACGTGCAGAAAGAATCAGGTGATCATTTTATTCAATTCTCAGGAGAACTAAATGTCCTATCTTCTTACATAATGGTTCTGACTTATCTGACAATTAACTTCTCCAATTGTACACTGTCATCAGAAAGACTATATGCTTGATATTTTAACAGAAGCTCAAGGAATTTGAGAATAAAATTATTTTTACACAGGAAAATGTTTTAACATAAGCGCATAGAGACAAACGTGGAACTAGCAAGATGTAGCTTTTAGCTATGTAGGTGAGCTAGGCTACTCTACTCTACAAGTTGGGGAGAAAGTACAACCTACCATCCATTCCAGGTTTATATGTAGACTTCTTCAAATTTTCAGTACATTCATTCAGGGAAAGTTAATGTCCTCTATTCCGGACTGCCATTCTTTTTTAATGCTTCGTCTCCTCTGTTCTGACTCATGATTTGCCGTATTGGTGCAACTCAGCACCAATTTGGCTGTATCACATCATACCAGGGCTGGACCTAAACCTGATGCGGTGCAACTCGGCCTGGTCATTGCTGCTAAAGCCGTATCACAGCATCCCGAGCTGTATCGCAGCCATCTCGAGCTATATCACATCATCTCAGCTGGGCCTTTCAAAGGCCTCCCTCGAACGAGTCACACGGACTTGGACTGTATCGCTGTACTATACCGTACCAGCATCTGTCCGAGTCGATACGACTCGGCGATACAGCAAACCTTGTCACGACCATCAATAAAATCTGTCTGCGGAAGGCCATGGGAACTTGAAGTTCAAGAAACATGAAATAACACGTTACCAAGACATTTTCTATGCAATGATAATTATGTGGCTAAAAACTCACGTTGCATGGACAGATGCACCAAAGAGATCTGATCCTTGGTAATATGAAGCACTGATCTGGCACAATATACTAAAACCTCCATCTGCATATCAAACTTTCAAATTCTACTACAATATAGGGAACAGACGGAAATCATACAATCACCAGTGTAGTGCATGCAATGAGTGACACCTGGTGGAGTCAGACCCCACCCAGTTCTGTATATACTATCATCCATGCAAGATTAATGTCAATCACTACCCAAGGAGTGGTTGTCATAGTGGGTGCAGTATTCTACCCGGCATTGATTGTCATATTGTTGTGTCACAGCCCACAAGATCATGGGTACATATAATTCATATTATAACCCCATAAGTACATTTTAGTACTACGAGTACGAGACAGATCCAGGGTTATTTTAATTTTCATATGTAAGAAAGAAATGGAATCTTTTAATATTTAAAAAATTACGACATCAAATATGTGCACCCATAAATGAAGGTAAAAGAATAGTGCGAGAAGAAGGGAAGAAATAAAGGCAGATGGTTTGATTAATGAGTTTTTTACATATATATTATTCTAAAAAATTTTATTGTTAAATATACCCCTTATTTAGACATATTATTATTCATATCTTCTAAATAGATGTAAATGTTATAGTTACGTCTCTGCTGTTTACTGCTGTCGACGAGAGACGAATATTTCGTGAAATATGTCATCTAATATTGTTAAGATACGTGAAATATTCAAAATACCCTTATTTTTTTTACATATATATATCCCTCCAAACTTTTTTATTGTCAAATATATCACTCATTTAGGCATATTATCGTGAATATCATCCAAATATCTCGAATGGTTACGGTTACGCTCTCGCCGTAACTCTCGTGAGCTTAACCCGAGTTAAATGCGAGTTAAAGAGTAAAATACCTAATCTACCACTAGTTAACAAAATAAAAAATAAAAAAACTATGATTATCCTCTCTCTCTCTCTCTCAGCTGAAACCCTAAGACAGGGGGGAGCAACAGGAAGATGGGGGGCGGAGTAGGAGGTGGAGAGGGGCCTCGTCGGCGGTGGGAGGGAGACGAAGCTGGAGGTGGAGGGGGGCTTGGCTAGCGGTGGAGGGGGAGTGGGGGAGTAGAGGAAGAGGTGGAGGGGGGGCTCGATTACTACCAGAAAAAAGCGGGATTACAGACGGAAATTTCAGACGGAAATTTGTGACGGAAATTTCCGTCTGAAATTTGTGACGGATTAATTTCCGTCGGAAATCCCGTCTGAAATATAACTACACACCGAATTTCAGACGGAATTTGTGACGGATACTTTAAACTGTCACAAATTTGTAACCAAGAATTTGTGACGGCCACGTTCGTCCGTCACAAATGTATCTTCTCACGGATTTTCAGACGGAAATTAGTCCGCCACAAAACTTATTGCGCCCCAAATCCGTCGCAAAGGCCTATTTGTGACGGATTTGGGCGCAATATTTTTGTGACGGATTAATTTCCGTCTTAAAATCAGTGAGAAGACACATTTGTGATGGATTGTCAGACAGATTTCAGACGGACGTGGCCGTCACAAATTCTTGGTTACAAATTTGTGACAGTTTAATGTATCCGTCACAAATTTTGTCTGAAATTTGTGACGGAAAATATTCCGTCACAAATTTCCGTCTGAAATTCGGTGTGTATTTGCATATTTCAGACGGGATTTCCGACAGAAATTAATCCGTCACAAATTTCAGACGGAAATTTCCGTCTATCTGAAATTTCCGTCTGTAATCCCGCTTTTTCTGGTAGCGGAGCAGGCCAGAGGTGGAGGGGGGATTGCCGACGGTGGGAGGGGTGGGGGGCTAGAGTAGGAGGTGGAGGAGCCAGTGGCTCCCGCCCACAGTGGAGGAACAGGTGGAGGGGGGTTCGCTGGGGGTGGGAGGGGGGGCCTTGCGAGAGTAGCAGAGAGAAGGGGGGGACAGCTAGGAGGTGAGAGGGGAGAGGAGAGGGGGGGTTCTCTCTCTCTCTCTCTCTCTCTCATTAATGGTATTTTAGGTATTTCACATATCTTAACAATGTTAGATGGCATATTCTACGGAATATTTGTCTCCCGTCGACGGCATTAAATCACAAACTATAATATTTACGTCTATTTGGAGGGAATTCATGATAATATGCCTAAATGAGGGGTATATTTGATAATAAAATTTTTTAGAGGGATATATATGTAAAAAACTATATGTTTTATTTAGTTAACTGGAGGTATGTTTGGTGTTTTACTCTTTAATCCATATTTAACTTGGCTTAAACACATGGGAGTTACGGCAAGGGCATAACCGCAACCATTCGGGATATCTGGAGGGTATTTATGATAATATGCCTAAATGAGGAGTACATTTGACAATAAAAATTTTTATAAGAATATATATGTAAAAAACTCTTTATTAATTCAGAATAACGGTTAAAGAGAAAATTGTTAATTTTTTTTATTTTTAAGGCACCCAGTGAATGTGGTCTAAATAATCAAATCAAACGGCATTCTCCTGCAACATAAAGAATTGTTTGGCTTAGAAGCGATAGCAAAACAGGCCAATATTTCATTGGGCCTTATCAGCAAAATAAAGATAGAAAGTGGTCGAGAGTCTTTTCTTTTTAAAAAAAAATCACCTAAGGGAAGATAGGAGAGTGCACCTTCTTTCAGGGGAAGAGAATGTTCCCACTCGATCATCAAGCACCTATGGGGTATATTGTTTCATAAATAAAATATCCCTGAAATAAAAATACAGAGGATCAACATCAAATACTATTAGTGCCCTGATCTAATGGATGGATGTCCTAACCGGTCCACTCTAATACACCCAAGAATAGGACTCGGAAAGAATACATCATTTCGTAAAGTTTGTCTTACCACTTCATACCCAATGCATGCATTTTTTTTGAGAATATGAGGTTGGGGGGGGGGGGGGACTTCCCCGTCAGTCCATACAACCCAAATCTTAATTAGATAACTTAAGAAATAAAAAATATAAATATAAATTTGATTAAGTCAAAATATTATTTTGAGCCGTTCTTTTTTTTTTAGATTTTTGAGCCATCTGATTAGGATTTGGGATTGTATGGACGAATGGGGGAGGTGGGCCCCACCTGCCCATGTTTTTTATGAAAAAAATTATTTACTTGCTACCAGCAATAACCTTGGGCGTGCAGCAATACATACTCTATTTTGCATCCTTTCTTCTCTTTTTTTTTGATTTATGAGCCTATGAAAAACCACTTGAGAGTTGGGTCATCAACCATATAAATTAACGTAATTACACCGAATAGGAAAAAGATTACCGAATATGGAGGAGCTATGCTGGATGGGGAAGAATTGTGCTGGCAATTATACTGAGTGTGAACGAATTATGCCTTTTAGTGAATGAGAACACAGTACAATTATTAGAAAAAAATGCCATAAAAGAATGGGATACATTTTTCCAGTGATACGCTTTAGTTAATAGGAACAAAATGGTTATAATCTATTTTATGGTAATAAACTTCTAGTTAGTATGAATACACTTTAGTTAATAGGAACAAAATGGTCTATGGTTACACCAGCTGCACGTCATGAGTTTCTTCATCGTATGATTGGTCAGGATATTATTTACAAGTTCCGAGCAATCCTTCCAGACTTCCAGTATTCACCTTAACTGATCATGGATGCATTTCGGACCCAATTTCATGTCGGATTCTTATGGCCGTACAAAAGTGTAGATCTCATTCTTATCAATTACGTGCTTTTGATCATGCATGCATTTCAGTTCCACCATATTTGCCTTACAATAATGACAACACAACGTGACATCCATCCAGAGGATCTTATCCGAATGGGTCACTTTGATAACATGTTAAGATAAATTATTTGAGGTGGATTCGGATGAATTATTTTTTAAATTTTTTTTTTGAATTTGATAATTTACTCTTATCTTGAGAATAACTCATTCCATATATGGTAGAATAAATTATTCTTAAAATAAGAGTCTTAACTTTAATTGACTCTCAGATAACTTAACTCTATTATTAAACTCGATTAAAGACGAATAGATTAGATTGAATAATTCATCATATTCACCCCTTATTCTGTTATAATGCAACACTCATTGTGTCGATTTTAGATAGACCTGATGTTTGGAGAAGTTCAGCTCAAACAAATGAGACGGTCTCGAAGCGAGGTCGTGGGCCTCTTCTCTCGGGTCTTACGTGCTTCCTATGGGTCCATGGTGGACCCCCGTGGACCAATGAGACTCACCTAGGGATGCAGAAGGCTACGTGACGGATGGTAACTCTGTCCTTATTTTTATCCTCAAAATATGAAGTCAGTATTCTTATTTCTATCCTTAAAAATTATCAAATGGATTCATAAAAGTTAAATTATCAGATGATATTTCAAATTCTAAGTTTTTTTATATAGATCCTCCTGATGTTATATAAATTTATTTGAAAGCCCATCGAATGTTTGATCCACCGGTCCATGTCCATGCTTTTACTCTAGAGCTTCTTAGTGCTTGATTCTCGAGAATTAAATTTTAAGAAAGGAAAGCATAAGAGGCCGGTAGTTTTTCAACACAAGACTCTCTCAATAAATAAAATAGAGATTCTAAGGAATAAATATATGTGGTAGGAGATTTTACTATTATTAGGAGACTCATGGGGAGAAGGGTCTTAGACTCTAATATGTTTGTTTGCAAGATAAATCGGGATACCTCATTAAAAAATATTACATTCATTTTGGTTGCTCGTACAAGATATTTCGGTGGAGGATTTTTTCTGTCTAAATTATTTTTTAGATCAATTTAAGATTTGAAAGAGATTTTAGCTTCTAAACGTTCAAGCAACTGTATTAGTTGATAATCAAATGATATGTCCCTTCTCTAATTTTGATCGAACGATTCATTTTTAAAATACATTAGATTAGGATATGTAACTTATTCCATTTGTTGGGAATAATTTACAAGATCTCAATTGTCATCCACATCATCTTTCCATATTTGGAAAAGTTTTATAATGGTTCTTATGAAATATATATATAATATTTTAAAATGAAGAGGATGGATAATCATGTTACAGGATACAAAAATGACCGTTTCTTTTCCTTATCCTAAATAAAAGGATAAGCATAATATCCTCTATTTTGTAACCTTATGTGTTCTAGAAACTTGGACAAGGACATATATTTCATGTTATCCTTTTCCTTTGATATCCCCGCGCCAATGTATGCAACAAATAATTTTTATTCAATAATTACATATTTGTCAAAATCTAAAAAAATAAATTTTATTTGCCAATGTATGGGTGGTAAACCGGTAATCGCTCCCATTGGGTTGGATTCAGATTGAATCATTTGTAGAAGTTGGCAAAAGTTATTTGATTTTAATTCTATCCGAGTTAATTTTGAGCCAAACTTAAGTTAGTCATACCTTGCCCGAAGTTAAGGTGTGCTGGAGTTAAAAACTAGGAGTTTGATCCTACGGCGAGTTTACATTAATTTTTATTGATCATAACCCAACTCGATACAAGTATAATCCAGATATCCCGACTCGAACTTGATCCAATCATCAAATTTAGTTAGGCCTCATCAAGTCTAACCATATATTTGTTATCTACAAAATTTAAACTGTGGGGGAATACGAAATTGTGGGAGATGTACGAAGCCCTGGTTCTGGGCCTTCCCTCCACTCTCCCTCTCTCTCTAAGTCTGCTCCTCTGCACGGTCTTTCTATTACTCTCTCATGATCACTTTGATAAGAGGGCAAATCGGGTAAGGGTGAGTTATCCGAGATGAGATGACTTAATCTTAATTTGACTCTTTTTATCTTAATCGGGGTCGATTAGAGATAAATTTAAATTTTTTTCACTCTAATTAAAAAAGTGGAATAAATCACTCAGAGTGAATTAGGGGTGAGCCACCCGAGATGAATTACCCGCTCCTAACCCACTCCGTTATCAAAGTGGCACTCAATCTTTTCCCTTTCCTAACTCCCTCTCTCTCTTTTCCTTTTTCTTTCACTCCCTTTCTCTCCCGCTATCTCCCCTCTAGGCTTAAGGTGTCCAAGGTGGAGAGGGGGGTTGTTCCACCCCCTCCCTAAAAAGATCAGAGGTGGTGGGAACAGGGATGTGGAAAAACACGCTCTGCTCCTTAAGAGCCTGGCCCATCAAGGACAATATGACTTGGCCCAATAAAGGGCCAACGTCTTAATCTGATAATTGTTTAATTTGCTGCACACCTTGGTGTGCTTTTGTCCCCATTTTCCATATCAAAGCGTGCAGTAAGTGTTTCTTCGGATAATTTGGCATCGAGGCCGAGTTGAGAGAAATTAAATTGTAGAAACTTTCAACTAATGCTTTAGCAAGTTTAAAAATTGTTTTACGGCGTGCAAGTTTTACCAATTATTTATTTACTCCTTGGTCCTTTACTAAACTAAATTAAGGCATGTTTGCATAATATCAACGAGACAATAAGTTTTCCCCGCATGCGCACTTGTGTGTGTGTGTGAGAGAGAGAGAGAGATTAGATTAGGGCTGTAAACAGAATCTAAAAATCCAAAATTTTCGACTGTTTATAGAATTTAGATGCATAAAAATGATACCCATCGGCTATAGAAATTGGAATCGGATATTCCAATAAGATATCAAAATCAGAAATCGGGTCCATGTGCTAGTTTTGATTCATGATTCTACTAGTATTTTTTATATCATTAAATCATTTTAAAAAGTGTATAAATTTCACTTTAAACTAGTGCTTAATATTTTGACGAGTTCAGTTATTATAAAATTCTGATTTTTTAAAGAGCAATATATAATATATATTTAAATGTAAAATTTTTAAAAGCTAATATTTCAATACTTTTCAGAAACAGTTCGATTTTCGGAATCCTAATAAAAATGAAATGAAATAAAAAATAGTATATCCCTACTTTATCGGAATCAGAATTGGAACCTTGATTTACTTACCAGAATCAGAATTAACCTTCATTTATTTTGCTTTCGATTCACAACCTTAATTTGGACGAGCCCATCCATCGAAGAGCTTGACAAAACTGAAAAGAAAAAGGAGCCGCCACCAAAGAAGAAAATTGGTGGGAGACCTTTAGTTTCTTCAGAGGCATCACATTTTATATCATCATTTTTGTCACACTTTTTTCTGGTTGTTTGATTAGTTCAATTGAAGATTAGTCAATAAAAATAATGAACTTAAATTGGGTGCTCCCAAATTCTTGATGGCTGAATTTAAGTTCCTCAACTCAGTTGTCCGTAAATAAATGGTTGAGATGAGAAAGGATGAAAATAATGATAAAAAATATTATTATTTACAGAGGAAGTGATGATGTTTAGATAGATGTGTGGCAAGACTAAGAAAGATAAAATTAAGAATGAGCGCATCCGTAAGGACTTAGGGATAGCCCCAATTGATAGTAAAATGAGAGAAAATAGACTCAGTTGGTTTGGTCATGTGCTTCGTCGTCCTAACTCAACGCCGGTTAAAAGATGTGACCGCATCTTAGTTGATGCTAGTAAAAGAGCTCGGGGAAGACCTAAAATGAGATGGTGCGATGTTATTAGGAAGTATATTAGTTTCTTGAGTTTACATATGAATATAACACTTGATAGAAATCTTTGACGGAACATGATTCATGTAATCGACCCCAAATAATTGAGATAAGACTCTGATGATGATGATGATGACAGAGGAAATGAGGAAGGGGTGAAAATGAAGTGAGCTATCTCCTCCTGCAAAGCACATGTTGGTGGACAGTAGGAAGACTAGCTGTAAATTAAGATTTTGTAAATTTGTTGCAAGCTTATCTCCTGTTACTCCAAATTCGTTGACATCTGTATTGTTTAGATGGAGAGATCTAAAAGCTAGTATTCTAATGGGCCGTGTTGCATGATTAACTACACTTTGAGTTGGTTCCAATACCATATGTTGTTTGTCCTTTAATAAAGGTTCCTATGGAAATAAATACAATTTTATATGAGTGAAATTTATTTAACTATAAAATAATATATGAAACAATGGATGGTTTGATGGGAATCAACACCGGGCACTACCTTTTATTTTTGTATTTGTATCCTTTTAGTTTACATTTATATCCTTGGAAAGTAGGTTTGCAATTGTAAGACTTTATAAGCCAATTTGTCATCCCCCAAGGATGTTTGAATTTTTGTGTAAAAATCCAGTAGGACCATCAAGGGGTCTCCATCTCCTTCCCCATTGGTCCACCTAATCTTTAGGGCTCATGTGGGGCCAGTCAAAGGTCCAAAGTGGGCTTCTAGATGGTTGGACAATTCAAGGGGACAAAGGGTTCAAAAATTCAAATATTCCAACCCTTATAGTCAAGGGGGCGCCCCCCATATATTGTATTTTAATAGGGTTCCAAACCACATGGGAGAAATAAATGTGGTCTCCCCCATTTACCCCTCCCCTAATTTAGATCTGAGGTTAGTTTATGTCATTTTTCATTTCTTATAAATACTTTATAATTTATGAATTACTTAACATTAATGGAAGAAAATATTCATTTATGCTCAATGGCCTAAGGGCGCCCCTCTCTCCTCTCTAGAGCTGTGAAGGCTCTCCTTCAGATGTGTGACGCATCTCCACTGCCACCTCTCTGAGTTCGACGCTCAGCTCCGCCGCCGCCGCCGCCGTTCGTGCCGCCATCGCACCGCCACCGCCACTGCCATCGCCGGAAGTTCTGTCCAAATTAGGACATAATCATCTTGTCTGAATTTTAGCTCCCAACTCCAAGATCTTATGGATCCCAAATTTTGAGGGTAGGTTCCCCACGCCAATACCCTCTCCCAAAAAAATTGTCCTATTTTCTAGCCTTCATTTGCTATTTTTTCAATTTCGTGTTCTTCAACCTTCCAGTTCTATCTCTGTTCTGTCCTGTGTCACAGCTGTCATAAAATCCGTTTCTCTAACCAAATATCCTCTAGAAATTCCCAAAAAAATATCCTTGTCTTCCTTACTCATTCCTCTACAACTTTCATGAAGTGGTCAACTTCCAAATCCGAAGTTTGGGCCACGGTCAATGTCTGTTCTCAGGAAAACCCACCTCTATCCTGAGTTTTCTGAGTCTGTCAGCCAGCAACTGATAAATTCGAACAATGCCAGCTTCGAGAAATTCAAAATTCTTTCTCTGGCCATAGATCGAAGTACTTCAAGTCAGCTTTCCAACAGTACCACTTTCGTGTCGATTCGACGTCAGGAGTGATCACAGCAGCTGATCTCACCGGGTCACGCGCTGTAAAAATAGAACTTCAGATCAGTGGGCAGCAACTCCAACAAGTGAAGACCGGAGCCAACTCGCCTTCCATAAGGAGAACCAGCGTGCTGCCGTCCCAGGGAGCGCCTCTCCAGGAGCCACCGCCACAGCGGTACCACTCTGGGCCCACTCGGACCCACCGACCAGCACGTGGGCCCCACAACCAGCAGCTTGCGCCGTCCGAACCGCGCCGACGCGATGATCAAGTGCTGCCCGTCAACCTAAGATCGGTCCTCCCGGGCCCACTTGTGTAGCCCTTTACCTCCCAGCGTGGAGTGGGCGATAATTCACTGCTGTAATTATTGTAATATTTTGTTACCGGGAGTTACCGTACTTGGCCGGGAACGCCTTCCCCACGCCCGAAGCGTGGAGATATCGTGTCCTCTCCTTACTCGGTATTTACTTTACGAGTATTGATTTGTATATGCCGCTGCTAGCGAGCATGATAGGTTAATTAGCTCGCTATTTATTGTTATTCACCGCTGCGAGCGAGAGAGCGAGACCCGTCCCGTGACTCGATCCGGGCATGAGAGAGAGCCGACCATCCTAGCTCTTGCCGGTTTCTCAACCGCGCACGGTCCCACGCATCCCTCGATTAGGGATGATCGCGAGCTTGTTTAGAGTCCAAGGGTCGTATATCAACTTGGAGTCGAGTTCGCTGTCCGTCCCGCATCATGGTGGAGATGTAAAAACCATAGGTCATTCATTTTGTTGGGTCTCGTAGTGCAAGAACACGGATCTAGAGGGGGGGGGGTGAATAGATCCTACTACTAAAAATTATGTCCAATTAAAAATTCAACTAGCACACAGCGGAATATACAAGATCGAGTAATTTAATCTAAACAGGTTTAAACTAGATTCACTCAATCTCACCGAGCTCACACGATTGCACAAACAGATAGGATAGAGAACACACAATCACAATAATCAAATCACAAGACACGGGAATTTTTAAGGTGGTTCGGGACCACGACGGGCTCCCTACGTCCACCCCTCACCAAATCTGTGAGGCTTCACTACACGCTACAAATGTAGCAACACGGGGACGAACCCCAACAACACACACGCTGCTTTCGCAGCAAACCACACACACACGAGGCCTTGCCTCAAGCTACTCCCACAGCAGCACACACACACACACACACACGAGGCCTTGCCTCAAGCTACACACACACACACACACACACACACACACACACACACACACACACACACACACACACACACACACACACACACACACACACACACACACACACACACACACTGGGGAACACACCTCGAAAAAATTCCTCACACGGAGTCACAACTCCGTCCACACACATGTAGGACAATGCCTACACAACCACACGGGAGTAAACTCCCAACCACACACGGGGAACGCACCCTAAGTTACGCCCGACCACACACGCGGATATATTCCGCACAAATCGACACTCATAAATCAACCCACATACTCGGAGACCCCTTTCTCCGAACACCCACACAAAGGATTATCTCAAATGTATATGAATCAAAAACACATATATGCTATGACCCTCCAAACAAATTATAGAGATGAACACTAGACAGATGTGTCAAGTATAAGGCTCCCCCTTCTTCAGTAAAATCTGATTCTCCTTGCTCGTTGACGGATGATCATGATTTAGATATCATCTTCTTTGTCTCCTCGAGTTGCACGTCTTCACCTGAAAGAATAGATAGAAATGATAAGCTCAAACTTCAAGCTAATCTCAAACAAGACAATAGAAGTGAACGGTTCAGAGATCCCCCTCTTCATCTTCATCATATACAAGGATCACATGAGCATTAGGATTGTTGAATCACACAATTCACAGCTCATATATATGTATGCAAGAGAGAGTGGATATAAGACTTATAAAATCATCCTAAGATGTCTTAAAACAGATATTCAAGCTCTATCAACAACAATTTTGAGAAATCAGAATGAAGAAGATGTTGCAGTGATTAGAGCTCCCCCTTTCTCTCCTTTGAACATATTTGAATGCTTCTGAAGTATGAAACCCGTTCTTGAAGAAGAATGATTGATTCTTGCATGGATGATGCTTATAGCATGAATTTATTCGCAGCTTGTGGCAGAGGAATGGATGAGGACGTGAAACCTTGTTCTTCCCTTCATACACAAGCTTAAAACATGGTGGAAGATGCCTTGGAGCTGCTACCTGCGACCTGCACACACAAGGGTTAGAAGAAAACGATTTTTAGATCTAGCATGTATCCCTTAGGGTTTGCAACCCAAGAGATGTATATAAATGATTAGAACGGTCAAGGGACAGCTTGGAGACCAGATCCACGAATTAGGGAGACATATAGGGCATTAGGAATTGATTGGTAGGACTTTTGGGGCAAGAAAACGGCGGTCAAACATCGCGGCTGGACGTTCGACCGGAAGGGGTCGACCCCAGGGTCGACCCTTGGGCACACAGAAGCCAAACAGAACCAATTTTTTGGTTCTGGGTTACAGGGGTCAACCCCAGGGTCGACCCTTTCAATGGGTCGACCCCAGGGTCGACCCTCGTGTTCCCAGTACCCAAGACAGAACCATTTTTTAGGTTCTGGGATGCAGGGGTCGACCCTTTCAGGCAGAAAACACCAATTAGGTTCTGTTTTGAATAGAACCTGAGAGGGTCGACCCCATGGACCTGAGAGGGTCGACCCCATGGGTCGACCCCTTCTAGTTTGGGCTTGAAAAATAAGTAAAAACATCATCAAATCAATGGGAAACAATTGATTAAATATTACCATAATCTCATGAAGATCAACCATGATTTTTCATCCTGAAACACATGATAAAGCAAGATGTTAGATCAAGATCAAAATATATGGGTCATGCATTAACATATGAAGTTAGTTTGGAGACCGAGACCCAAAAGACATGAAATGGGATTACGAAATCATTAGCATGAGCATATGAGAATTCCCATGAAAGATCTGTATCAAGTCACTAGAGAACCCAATTTTCCAACTCAAGATTAGAAGAGTGTCACCATAGATTCCAATATAATTTCTTACCATTGCATGATGAACAACTTTGGAATCAAGGCACGTAAAATAATATTGAGTCATATTCTATTTGATCAATCTCCAAGCTCATCAAACCACACATCACAAAGCAATCTCACCAAGTGTAGAGACAATGTTTGTGCTAAGCTCAAAGCACGCATGAGCCTTAATGCATCCACAGGATGATAAGCCTTATAGAATTACAATGCATCCACATGATGATATCCCAATAGAAACAGTTTATGATCATTTCCACAACCATTTCAAACTCCATACACATGACGACATGAACAACTATTCTCGCACACGGCCAAGCAACAAAGGCATTTTGTAATCATCAAAATCACGTGCACAACACATTTAATATATGACTTTTACATCTCAAACATCCATTTGGGAGCACTTTTGCACTTCCACATACTTTAGCCCACTTATTTTGTGGGGAGAATATGAGCTTTAGACATCATTTATATAGTTTTGGGACTTTTGTTTCTTCAAACAAGAAACTTCAAATCATAGCATCCTAGATGAGAGAAAATGGAGTTGTAAGGAAAAGGTTGACTTTCATAACAATCCAAAACTAGTTATGACTACCCTTAGTGTATATTTTACATGTTAAAACTAGACAACTTAAATGACTTTTAACAAGTTTTGCCAAGCACATCCTTATTCTAGAGGAAAACATATGTAAACTATTATTTTATTCTAAAAATCTATAACATGGTTTAATTCATTAACACCTTACTACATGATACATCAAGACATTAATAAGTATTAATATGTAAACACATCTTACCTTAACTCTTCCACTTGTTAACATGCCAACGCATTAATATGTTAACATCTGAATATAGTATCAATACATGAACAAATTAATATAATGTAAAATATTTTTCTCATTCTGAATTAATTCATCTTAGAATCTGAGTTACAAAGTTATCAATTCAAACAATTGAGAGACCGCTACTTAGGTACTAATAGAAAGTAAATATTTAACTGTTGGGTTTTGTAGTTTTTAGTCATTGTAAAATACGAAATTCAGCTTTTAATTTCTCAAAGTTAACTATATAACTAGTCCTGACTCCATAAAAACTTGGAGTCTATTGGGTGTCAGTCTCACCATCTATTTCTGTCAATTTAGTTACGGTTTACCATTAAGTATAGTTACCATATAATAGAATGACTATTTTGCCCATATGCTTTGTGTGTGCGTGCGCGCGCGTGTGCGTGAGAGAGAGAGAGAGAGAGAGTTGATTGCTATTTTTCCCCTCTCTTTTCTCTCAAACTAAAAAATAGGAATATGAAATCCACTCAATCATACTTGGCGGTTGATTCCCTAATTTTTGAGAAATAATCTCACCCCATTAAAACCTTCTTCTAAATAAAAATAACTCTCCATCTTTTTTTTACTTTGAGATCGCTCATGGATGCCCTGACCTCAATGCAACTGCATCTCCATCGCCTCTCAAATCAAGTGAAGTCTCTCCCTACCTCGTGCCACGGGAATGCTCCCTCCCTCCTCTCTTATGGCGATCTGTAGGCGTGCCCCTCCTCATGCCACAGGTGCCTATCCGGATGCCCCCTTGCCCCTCCTCATGACCGTGGTTCCCCCTTCCCTCTCTTTTATGAATGATAGCAATCTCATTTGAATTGTTCTTGTCACTTTAATAATTTTAAAAAATAATAAAAAATGTATGACAAATAGGTCTACACAAATTTTAAAAACTATGACACTTATGCCAAACAAGTAGTGTCAATTTTTATCAATTTTAAATTTTAAGTCAAAAAGTGACACAACATAATTTTTTAGATAGATTTTTTTTTAAAAAAAGTGTTCCCAAACACCATATTAATTAGTCTTGACTTCACAAAACTTGGAGTCTCTTGGGTTTCAGTCCTGACCATCTATTTCTGTCAATTTACTTACGGTTTACGATTAACTATAGTTACCATATAATAGAATGACTATTTTACCTATGTGTTTTGTGTGTGTGTGTGTGTGCGAGCACGCGCGCGCGCACGTGTGTGTGTGTGTGTGTGTGTGTGTGTGTGTGTGAGAGAGAGAGAGAGAGAGAGAGAGAGAGAGAGAGATGATTGCTCTTTCCCCCCTCTTTTTTCTAAAACTAAAAAATAGGAAGATGGAACCCACTCAACCACGTTTGGGGGCTGATTCCCTAATTTTTTGAAAATAATCTCACCCCATTAAAACCACCTTCTAAATAAAAATAACTCACCATCTTTTTTAAATTGGAGAACACTAGCTCTTGGATGCGTTGAC
Source organism: Amorphophallus konjac (assembly GCA_022559845.1). Lineage (NCBI taxonomy): Eukaryota > Viridiplantae > Streptophyta > Magnoliopsida > Alismatales > Araceae > Amorphophallus > Amorphophallus konjac. The sequence goes on from CM040122.1 coordinate 402,129,956, forward strand.
CTTGATGCAACCGCACCTATATCACCTCGATCCCGACTCCGGTGAAGTCTCTCCCTCCCTTGTGCCACAGGTATGCTCCCTCCCTCCCTCCTCTCTTCCGGCGATCCACTGGCATGCCCCTCCCCGTGCCATAGGTGCCCAATTGGATTGCCCCCCTCGTCCTCCTCATGGCTGTCATTCTCCCTTCTATCTCATTTACGACTGATAGTAATCTCATTTGAACTATTCTTGTCACTTTAATAATTTAAAAAGTAATAAAAATATATGTCAAATTGGTCTACACAAAATTTTAAAATTATGACACTTCTGTCAAATAAGCAGTGTCAATTTTTATCAATTTTAAAATTTAAGTCAAAAACTAACCTATATAAGTTTTTAAGTAGAAAGAGTTTTAAAAAGAAGTGTTCTCAGACTCTCTATTAATTAGCCCTGGCTCCATAAAACTTGGAGTATTATGGGTTTCAGTCGTCAGCATCTATTTCTATCAATTTAGTTACGGTTTACCATTAATTATAGTTACCATATGATAGAATGACTATTTTACCTATATATTGTGTGTGTGTGTGTGTGTGTGTGTGTGTGTGTGTGTGTGTGTGAGAGAGAGAGAGAGAGAGAGAGAGAGAGAGAGAGAGAGAGAGAGTCCTCACTTGCACACCCCCGCCAAAGAGATAGAGGGGGGGGGGAACTTTGACATCAGCCCCCACCTGCACACCCCCACGAGAGAGAGAGAGAGAGGGCACTAGAGGGGAAACTCCTTCTACATCAGTGCTGAAGACTAGGGGTGTTTGTTGTAGGGGCATCGTGGGGGATGGGAGGTCGTGAGTTTGCTCGGCAGAGGGGGTGTGTGCTATGGGAGAGAGGAGGACCCACTCTGGCACTGACACCCCCACCTAGTGGGTGACTCGGGAGGGGAGAAAGAGAGAGTGAGATGTCGTGGGGGGGGGGGGTTCATTGGGGTGCAGTGTGGGTGGGTGGGTGGGTGGGGGGGGGGGGTTCATTGGGGTGCAGTGTGGGTGGGTGGAGGGTGAAACGGGAGTATTGAGAGGGGAGGTTCACCCGTGATGTATGAGACTAATGTTCTACTGGAACGCCGTCTTAGACATTAATAATGAAATATCTGCTCTCCAAACTTATAAAAAAAATCAATTTTATGGTCTCAATCTTCAAACAAACTCTATAAATCTTCTGAGCTTCTATAATGATTTATGCTCACCTTTATGATGTTCGCCGAGTGCTGGGATGAGTTCAGCACTCTTAAGCATAGTAAAAATATTTTTTATTAATTAAATATTATCTAAATAATAGAAGTTTTTTAAATAAAATAACTCTCTCTCTCTCTCTCTCTCTCACACACACACACACACACACACAAATGAGCATCAATTACTCATGTTAAACCAAACCCACGACCACTTCGAAAATATCCTCCAATCCACATTCCCCAATCCACTTGTCATCACAAGATGGAGTGACGAGCTTCTATTTTTTATAAATTTTATAATCTAATTTAATTTTATTATTTACTATTTCTAGTTAATTATATAAGATAATTAAAAAATGCTCAACACAAAACTTTTAATTTATTTAAATAACTTTCAAACGGGTCATTTTCATCTCTTTTTAACCTTACTATGTAAAGCTACACTATTAATAATTGAGATGTTCATGTAATTTAATTAATAAAAGTTAATGGGTCAAACTAACTAGGTGTGACGACCGATTGGGCTCTTCACGCGAAATCAATATATATTTGCCATTCCTAAACTTTAAATGTTACATAAGGAGGGTGTCGAAGTTTCCCCCTCCGGTGTCGACATGATATTTTATGATTATTTTAACCCTAATATTCATAAATATTTCTTGTCTCTAAGCCGTTGTTAACTACAGAGGCAACTTCAAGTTTTGTGGAGTCAAAATTAAATATCTTAAAGTTAAATTAAATATTTTACATGGGTATACACAAAAAACCCTTAACTTTAAAGTACAAGTTTAAGAAGCAGGGCAAGTAAATAAGCTTTCTTAAACTAGAATAATTACCGATTGGCATAGAAAGTGCTCCGCGAGACATCAAAATTTTCTTATTCTTTTTCTTTCCTGGCACCTTTTTAAGTTGTCGTGGTTGAGACTTGAAAGCCATCGGCATCATCATTCTTCTTCATCAATTCTGCTTCACCCCTGGGCCTGGCGTCTCTTCGACTTTTGCCTTGTTTCTATCGGTTCTGTTCCTTATAACCCCACCCTCTGTGGACCCAACCTTTGACTATTCCAGTTTTTGACCACAATAGACACGGTCTTCCTCCTCACAGGGTTAGAAGAAGGAACAATGGAAAGGTGGCGTTCTCAGAGTAGGAATGGGTCTTATCACATGAATAAATTTTGCACCTAACACGGTTAGAAGAAAGAGCAATAGAAAGAAGGTGTTCCCAGAGTAGGAATAGATCTTGTCACATGAACAACTTCTTTGGAATAGTTACAAAGGCAACTTTGTTACACACGACACTATCGTAGAAATGACACTCCTACATATATTTAGTACATAAATGCGGTGTAAAAATATCTCTATAATAAATTATCGTCTAAATCATATGATGACGTATAGTGGAGGGCATTTTTATGCAATAAGGTTATATTTGGGATATTAGGTATTAGGAATGTTGTTTTTATTGCAGTTAGACTTTAATTCGAGTTAGTTATATTCATTTGACGGTTGGTTGAGCTTACGACACCTAAAAGCGATATTTCTAAAATTATACATAAAGGTATTTTATAAGTATTCATAATTTTTTTAGAAATTTTTACACATATAATTTTATAAGATTTAATTTTATCAAATATATCCTCCATCGAAATATATTATCAAGAATATCTTCGAAATATGAATAATATCATGATTATGTCACCGTCGTAACTCCCATGTGTTTAATCAGAGTTAAGTGTGAGTTAAAGAGTAAGATTTATATATATATATCTTTATAAAATTTGATTTTATCAAATATACCTTAATCTAACGATCGCAGAAGATATATTTTACGGAATATTCTTTTCCGTCGACGGTAATAAATTAAAAGAATATAACCGTAATATTTTTATCTAAATGAAGATTATTCATGATAATATAATCAAATATATTTGATAAAATTAAATTTTACGATAATATATATGTAAAAATCTTTTTTCTTTAGCTGCCTGATCAAATCTCCATTCATAAACATCACTTGGAAGTCATATTTGGAGTTGCAGTGTCATTTGCCAAGTATGCACTCTTTCTAATGTTATCAGAACCAGATCGATGCCTGAATCAGACAATGAGCTGGTGCGGTTTGAACCGGTTTGACCGTTGGTTCGAACCGGTTCGAACCGTGATATCATTATAATATTGATGTATGATCCGACCAAATTCTATAATCTAATTCAATAAGAAATAACTCAAATAAGATATAATAATCAAAATAAATAAACATACATGTATATAGAGAATAACTCGTAACTACTTGTTAGAAATAGAGCCTTTATGTTGATTCAAATATCTTCATTTATATGTTAGAAATAGAACCTTTATATTTAGTCCCATATTGAAAGTTAGAAAAATATCTTTGACTTTATATGTTGGGTCATGACCCAAGGGACATAAGAAGTGGGCTTGAGTTGTGTGTTGAATTAAATAGTTTCATCGAATATAAGTAAATAATATATTTATTTATTTGTGCCGGGCCAAGTTGGGTTGGGTTAGTATCAAACCATTTTTTTTATCGGGGGAATAGGGTCAAACTGGCCCGAACCGGTTCAACGATCGAACTGCGGTTCGGACAATTTTTTACCATTTGATCAGACCGGGCTTAATCAGATCAGTTCCTGGACCGGTTCACGGTCGAACTGGTCCAACCAATCGATTCGATTCGATTCTGATAACACTGACTCTTAATGAACATTACTTTCCCCCCTTTTTTTAAAAGTTAATAGAGTGATCATTACTGCACCATACTCATTCCCCCCAATTAAATACATGCGTGCGGATCCCTTAAAACCATGGAAAAGTTGCAACTTAATCTCCCCATGACAGGCTGCTACGGTTGTACCTGCGGCTTTGCTTCATAACTTATTCCTTACTTGCGACGAGCCGAATCATAAGCCGAGATTACAACATTATCGTACCTTCCCCTTTTCACGGGGATTTCTCTGTGAACCATTTGTTACTCTTCATCTACGAGTATATTAACTTCCACTTATGAGAACAGGGAAAAAAAGGGAGAGGAGAGGTAAGCTAGTCCAAAGGATCACGTGGCACAGTGATTACTTACACCTGGTCTGTTTATATAATTTTCAAGTTGGTGAAGGTTAAGTCGCCAATTATGAATGCTGCATAAGTACGGAATTTGATAAGAATCGACGAATCTATAAAATACGACTCAGTTTATATATATAAAAGACTGTATCGATCATCGATCGATACGATTAATTTGTGATACATAATTAATATGTTACTCAAATTTTTATAAATATTATATATTTTATTGTATATTAAAGATGTCTTTATAAGTCATTTGGTTCGAAACATTTCTTTGAAATGTAAAATTTTGAGTTCAAAATTTAGAAGTATATATTTTTCTTTTTTTTCTTTCACTATTCTTAATAATTGAAGGAAAAATTATGATAGAAGAGAGTTAATAATATCTGACGGGATTTCAACAGTATCTCCCCCAGACCCAAGGCGTTTAGGGGATGGATATCGAACGAATCACAATTGCAAAGAAAGGGGACGAGAAGAAATAACAAATAAAACGCGATCAAAACACTATCCACACTGAGAATTAAATAAAAAAAATGGGGGGGAGCCATCAACATCTCTGAACATCATTTGCATCTTTCACATGTGGTTGACCCTACGTAGCATCCCTTCGGAATATCTCATGCATGCTTTAACCCACGTGTGCTTGTCTGTCATGATTTCTTGGTATATAGAATGGTGATTCGTTGAAGGTCGGATCAATTTCGACTGCGGACTTAATTTCACTGTGCGATAGACATTACTCCGCCCTGTATTAGTTGTCACCTTACATGAATATACAGTTGAATTTATGCGTGCTGGTTTGCATATAGGTCGTGGAGTCAGCTCCCAAACATAATGGATCCAATAATAATATAATAATAATAATGGCATGGAAACATGATGACAATACATAAAGAAAAATAAATATAAACATCATCCTTAAGGAATCAATGGCGTTTGATTCAGGGCCCCTTCCCCCTAGACCCTATGCGAAGGGGATGTTGATGACGCCTTTTGCAGGTCATGCTTGGACCTCGGGGGGGTCACCTCCCTCCCGCCATGGCCATGGCCTGGCCCTGCCCCGGGCCAACATCCCTCCGAATCTGATTTGTTTTCACTGGGGTTCGCGCCAACTTGTCGTATCCCCGGCAGACATGTTTTAATACCATTCATTCAACCGTTGCGTTTCTGACTCGGAATATTTTGCTAGTAAGGAGCCCACGACGAGCAAATAAACCAGTTTAAGCGTCCTCACCCCAAATACGGACGATCCTCGATATATTTTCGAGTCACTCATTCTCTTTTGTTAATATAGATTTAAGGTCATAGGGCCCCTCTTCTTGATGACTAATCAAGGGTTTTCTCCTCTTCGAGGAGACGTAACTAACGTCGTGACCTTTATGGCACGACAGGTTCTGGTCCCGACACGAAACCCACTATCGTCTGATCAAGTCAGACGGTGCACACCAACGGCTCCACACCACTTCGGTATTTGAAGTTTGGATAAATTGTCACTTTGTGACTGGCACGCCTGCGCACTGATAAACGATATAAAAGAAACAAACACTAAACAAAATAAATGATATGTACAAAAAGTGCGTCCACAGCAGGGCGGCCCAACCCCTGGCCAATTGCCTCTCTAGGCGGCCCAGCAAACTTGGGCGGCAAGACCCTTGGCTGCCCAACCTGGACGCGACGGCCACCCATGTGGCCGTCTCTTGTCGGGTTTCACAGAAACACGATGAGCTCCACGCGGAGTCCGATCGCGAGCCTCATTCGTCACGGGACAAAGGGAAAACATTGGGAATACATCCCCGGACATTCCTACGATCGAAAAACCACAATCGAACCATGAATCAACACCTAGATCGGCCAAAAATCGCCGCTTAACCCTGAACATGCATATAACCCGAAACAAGTACTCTCGCTCTCGGCCTCACCGGGGCATGGAAATTAACGCGGGGAAAGCACATGGGGAGAGTAGGGATCCGTCCCCCTACCTTATCTGAAGCTTTAACCCACCGAAACCTTGAAGAGCGACGATCACTCCACGCGGTCGGCTCCGACGAATGCAACTGCCTTTGCCTCGACGTTTCGCACGCCCCTCGCCCTTGACCTCGCCGCACGCCGCCGCCGTCGTCGCTCCGCCCCGAGCCTCCCCACCGTCGTCGGCCGCCCGAGTTGAGAATGGGGGAGAGGAAAGAGAGACGGGAGAGTGAGGGAGAGGGTGAGTCGAGAGAGACGAGAGAACGGAGGGGGGGGGAGAGGGGGTTAAAAAGGGTTTTTAATTCTTATTTTTATTATATATATATATATATATATTCTATTTCTTTTAGAAAATTCATGGGAACTTCAAAAAAACCCCGAGATTCTGACCCAGAAAAATTTTGAAAAAAAGTGGGACCGCTCCACGCTCCACCACGGACCCAGAATAACCCACAAACGCACCATTAAAGGATCCAAAAATCCAATATAAAAGTTCGAAACTCACTCGGACATGATTCGCAACTCGCGGAAACCCGATCCAAAGTTTCAGGGCGTTACACAAAGGGTGAAACTCGCCGTGTTTGAACATCCACTTCCACCTACCCTCCCAACAACGCCTTCCATTAAGACTCCATCATCCACCGAGCCTATCGCCTCTATCTCACCTCCCTCCCTCGAAACAGGTGTATGATTTCGTGTGCAAAAGATAATGTCAAAGAGCCAGGCAAGAAGAATTCGGTCACGGTTATGCCTTTCATAATTCAAGACTTTATTTGTTGAATGCCGATTCATGTTCTTATACTGGGCATCTTTGAGAAGATCAAGTCTCTGACAGCGCTCACCAAGCAAAAATGTCAAGAGTTGATGCCATTAAAGGCTAAGGGGTAAGATTGTCAAGGTCACATTGCTCATTGGTCAAGATATTTCCGATGCTCTCATTACCCCTTGTTCCGTCATAGTACAAGCACATGGTCAAGAGAAGGGGTTCTCCTCCAACATTGTCATGACACATTCTACTACCAAGGAGATGATAAAGTCTATGCTCAAGGGCGGGTCAGAGCATCCCTTGGTAGAAGTTTTCAACGCCATGTTTACTCCATCTACACTTCCGTGTAAGGGGCAAGTGTCCGTGTTACCAAATATTTTTCATGAAGATATTCCAAGAGCCCTGAGCATTATGAAGCTTCCAATGCCAAAATTTCAACTCCCACATATTAACGTTCCTCGCCTGCCACGGGAGTTATCATTCATGAAACTATTTTATGCCAAAGTTCCCATGCTGCAAGTGGAGCTCCCGAACTTTCACTATGACTACATGCCAAGAGAGTTGCCGCTCACTTTGGATTATACAATTGTCGAAGCTTCGTCAAATAAGAGCTCATGGACATTAATTCCACCAATTGAGCCATTTGGCCAGGCATGTCATTGGCCGTTGAGGGGCGGGCATTCTTATGTTGAGGGGCCTTCCACCAATCCATTCACCACCTATTCCATTCCGTCTACTCTTTTACTGATCACCAATTTATTTCTATGGGCCACCCATTGGGTGAGAAGAAGGATCTTGTCCTTGCATTTTGTGTATTCCATGCATTCCATGCATTACTCGCATCTCAGGCATATGCACTTGCATTCATCCTTTCTCGGGTCCTTAGACCCTCATTTTCCTCTCTCTTTGGATTTATCTTCATTTAGTCCTTTCATTCTTCCCGGGCATCATGCCCCTTCTTATCCCCTCCTTCTGGAACCTCCAGATTTTCCTCTCTTTTTCTTATCAATTTTCTTAGGGCATCGCTCCCCTTCTCATTTCCTTCCTCCAGAACCCCCGGGCTTCTCCTCTTTTGATCCATTTGCTTTCCTCTGATTTATCCTTCTATCTTTTCAGGGCATCCATCCCTTCTTATTCTCTTCATCCGGCACCTCCAGAACTATCTTCATCCATCCCTTTTCCATGAGCATTGCGTCCCTTCTCATTTCCTTCCTTCCCAAATTATTCCCCCAATGATTCTCATCCTCTTCCTCCGGACCCTCCGGATCCACCTCTTTCGATCTATGAATTCATTCTTCTGATTACTCTTGATCCCGGGTCCGACCCGATTTCTCTCGCATCGATTGCTCTGGGCATCTGTCCTTTCTCCCACTATTTTTGAGGCTTTAGCCCTCACTCCTCCCATTAATTTTCTTTTTTTTGTAAACCTTTTCATGTGATCAATGTTTCTACACCTTAGTAAGGGAGTTCTAGCCCTCACCCCTTTCCCTTTTTCCTTATTCATTTGAGTCTGGCCTTGGCACCACTCCTTCGTGTTAAGCCACTTCAAATCTTTGCCTCCCTCTCTTTTATCTGACAAATAAGGATTGCAACTCTCATGATGATCAAAATCACCTTCGGCAGATGCTTCTACAATAGGGTTGAAAGGTAATTCATTTACGTAAGTATGTATTCTTGTATTTCATTACCTCATTCACGCACGTTTTAAAAAAAATGAAGTGATTCTTAACATGATTAAGGGTGGTAGTCTAGGCCTAGTCCTAGGTCTTTATTTAGGTCAATGTCAAAAAAAAACACAAAAAATAAAAAATTAGCTTGCTAATGTAGCATTTTAGGCTATGATAACCCCGCACTGGGAGTTCGACATTCCCTCCTTGCTCATTAAGGGCAACCCTGGGTATGGGCACCGCAAACACCTCACGGAGTCCTTAGCTGTGTCCCACGGAAAACACCGTTGCTACTTGGGCCATGCTCGAGGACACAAGGTCTTTTTCTTTTCTCTACTCAGTTGAAATATGAGGGTAGAGGTAGTCTGGGCAAAGACCACTGACCTAAGCACACCCCGACAAGAGGAAGTCTCAAATAGGGGTAGTCTATTAAGACCTTATTCTCAGTTTCAATTTCAATTTTAATATCTGTCAAAGTCCAAAAGATAAAAGAAACAAAAAAGAGAAGAAAAAATATTCAAAGAATATGGCATGGCAAGAGGGCAGTACAGTTTCCCCGTGGGACGTCATGAGCCTGGTCGTATGTATGCCTAAAAGAGAATTAAGGTTCGATGATATGATACAAAATCCCGACGCAACAGACCGAACCTTGAGAGGTTGTGCCATGAAAGGGAGTCAAACCCGATATTTTCTAAGCCCATATTAGGCTTATCCCCAATTTTCTTCTCTTCTCCCTCCAAGACTGAGTGTTTCTAGTGTATGGCTTTAGTAGGGGCACCGTTAACCAAGGGCAGCCGGCTATAGGGCGCCACCTTAAATGCACACCCTGCTTTGGCAACTCTTACCAAGAGGGAAAGGAGCAAGGACCCCTAGCTATAGGTTTGAACTACCTTTGGTGCTGCAATTAGTAATGTCTAAACCAAAATCTATAAATATTTTAATATTTTTTAAAAGATATAATAATTTACATATTTCCAAAATTCATAAAAATAAATATATTTCTAAAATCCCAAAAAATGAATATTTCAAAAAAAATAATAAAATTTTTGAATATTTATCGAAACCCATAAAAACTTGCATATTTTAAAATCCATAAAAAATGCATTATATTTTTACTAACTGTTTATTCAGATGGTGTCTTACAAGGACAACTATTGCAAGGACCAAGAACATGGGATGAGCCCTCTCTTTTACTTATGTTGTATCCATGTAGTTTTGATGATGTCAAACTATGACTCATCATGAGTCAGTGCATAGGATTCATGCTTTGATGATGTCATATGTTTGATGTCCAGTGCATTGGATTCATATTTTTAATTATGCCATGCTTTAATGCTATATGATGTCTTAATTCTATATGAGCATCCTTGAACTGTGTGAAGAACATGTCGAACAGGTTGGTAGACAGAACCACCATTCAGATCAAGCAAGAGCAGAAAGTATATTCAAGTTTAGCAGGACAGATTTGATAGCCGGGTTATGCTGGTTCAGCAAAGAAGAAGAAAAGTTAGAAGAAGAGTCGACTCCATTCGGATTTCGAGTCGACTCCAAAGACACCCGCCAGCTAAAGTGTATTGGAGTGAAAAATAGCCTCTATGGGCAACAAATGAAGGATAGTGGTGACAAATAGATATATAGAGGTGACAAATAGGTTGGCGCGGGAGAAAACAAGTTGAGAAGAGGAAAATATGAAGTGGAGTCGATGCCAGAGTCACCCGTTCAGCTAAAGTATCAAGGACAACGGCTAAAGTGGAATGAGGGTGAAAAATAACTAGGCAGTGGTGACAAATGGCCAATAAAGATAATAAATAACGCTGTAAGGCTGAAAAATGAGTGTTAAGGCAAAAGGCTTGGAGCTGAAGAAGCAGAGTCAACTCCAGTCGACTCTAGTCACGCTGTAGCACACAAGCAACTGTGACAATAAATCAAGCAGGCTGATAAATGAAGGAATCAGATGACAAATGAAGACTACAGGTGGTAAGTTGGTCAAAGGCTGAAGAATGAAGCATAGCGGAGATTAACTGGTCTCAAGAGAGAGAAACACGACACAAAGGCTATAAACGGACTTCAGTAGAGTCAAGAGGTTCACGATAGTGACAATTGGAGAATAAAGATGACAAATGAGATTTCAAGAGTCAAAAACACTCACACAGGGGTGAAGAATAGATCCTGAGGCCAAAACGTATGTAAGCAGGAAAAAGAGAAGAGCTGCGAAGCAAAAAGGAGAGAAATAAGGCGAACAATGGAAACATTGGCTTACAACGGTATCAAGGAGCTCACAAAGGCAACAAAGAGACAACAAGGCTGACAAATGAAGAAATCAAGTGACAAATGAGCCTCTGAGGTGAAAAAGATATCTTAAGGCTGATAAATGTATGGAGAGGCTAAGAAGAAGAAGGTTGAAGAAGGAGAGCCGACTTTGGTTGAAGGCGGAGTCAACTTCAATCAAAGTTGACTTAGTCAAAGTCAACACCAGTCAACCTCGAGACCAACTACAGTGATCCAGTCAAGTTTCTAGTCAAGCCCAGAGTCAAAGCAGTCAACACAGAACAAGCCCTTAAATAGACCTTATGTTGGACAAGAGTGAAAAATACCTTATATGGCCGACAAATGCTTCACACGGGTGACAAAAGACTCACAGGGGTGACATATGTTGGATACGGATAACAAACAGACAACAAGGTAGACAAATGGATGCTAAGGCAGTCAAATGGGCAATAACGATGACAAATGGCCAGCAACTGTGACAAATATGTTGTATATATATCTCGGTGTTTTGATGATAACAAAATCAAGGACATAGGGTTGCTCACATGCTTGGATCTAATAACCTAAGTGTTCTTCATAAGCCTTCAAGGTCGGAACTCTTCATGCTGTTACTTAAGGTTTTAGCATTCCAAATGGTTTTCTAAGTACATTGAATGAACTTGTAATAACCTTTTAACCAATCGTTCAAATCATGCCTCGATCATATGGACACATTTTTCTGGGCTAAACTCTTCATTTTTCAGGTTTTTGACAGTCCGGTCGACCTCCAGCATCACCCCGGTCGACCTGGAATAACAGAATGGAAACTTCTACAGGCTGTCTCAGTGGCGGTCGACCGCCCCTCAATCCCGGTCGACCGGATCTCCCAGGGACCAGCCACCTACAGGTCTCTCAGTGGCGGTCAACCGCCAGACCCTGCAGGTCGACCGCCAGCCCCGAGCTGCCCAATATTGTTGACTTTTTGACACTTCAAAAGAAGCCTCTCCACTTGGAATTGTTTAATCCCTTAGCACTCAAAGCCTCCAGAAATTGTGGATCTGGTCTGGGGGAGTCCATGGACCATTCAAAGCCTATATAACTTATACAAGAGAGTGAGGAAAACCCTAATGCTCAAGGTGGATCAAGGGGGCTACCAAGAGGAAGAGAAGGGATCTAGCACTGTAGACGTGAACAGTGCTCCGAGAAGAGTTCTTCATCCTTCTTCATCCAGTCAAGTGAAGATCATCCCAAGGATTAGAGCTGCATCCAAAGTATCCAATCATCCATTAAGGGGGAGTAAATCAATAGTCTTTTCTTGTGTTCTAAATTCATTTTGTTCTCTTAAGCTTCATGTGTGGTTCTTGTAATCGTTAAACATTTCAGTGTGTGTGGATCTTCCTAGATCCGTGTGTGTGTGGTTGTGTGTTCTCCGTTGTAGCTGTGTGTGTATTAAGGTGTTCTTACACCTCGCGGGAACTCTCCTTCCCAGTGTGTGTGTGTTGTGTGTGTTTGATCTTGTAACTCCTTACAAGATAGTGTGTGGTTCCTCACTGTCGGTGAGGGATGGACGTAGGTTGCCGTTGTGGCATCCGAACCACCTTAAAATCGCTGTCTCCTTGTGGTGTGCTCCATATCTCCATCCCTCTTCTGTGCATACTTGTGAATCTAGATATTTTGTATCCTTTAGATCTAGATTGTTTGATCTTCTTCATTTAAATCCGGTGGTTTATCAAAAGCATAATTTGTCTTGATCTTGTTTTCTTCTGTATTCCCACATTATCGCATATTTGAGTCTATCTCGGTAGAAATTTTTATCACCCAATTCACCCCCCTCTTGGGTGCCATTTAATCTCGGGACTTCAATTGGTATCAGAGCCAAGACTCTTCCTTTTCAGATCTAACGATCTAGAGTAAGATCCGATTAAATGGCAAACAAGGGTATGATGCCCGAGGACCACTCCATCAACCGTCCTCCCTACTTTGATGGTTCAAACTACTCGTACTGGAAAAACAGAATGCATGTCTTTCTTAGGGCTCAAGAGTACGAAGTTTGGAGAGTTGTGGATAAGGGTCCTCATTGTAAGGTTTCGCACAGCACCTACGGGCGACGCAGCGGATAACAAAAATTTAATTTGCCCGATTTCGGTGTTATGGAAAGCTTAATCTGTGCTCTAATCGGTGTTTCTAATACCCTAATTACGGGTTGCGTGTTTCACCTTGCGCGGAACGACGCTGTCCGCTAAGCCCGATGCAGAGAAACCGAGCCGCACAGCTGTACGGCCTCTAGAGCAGATCCACACGGACCCTTGCGCAGCGACGGTACCTCCCCGGCACGACCTTCCCCGGCTCTATCACCTTATGGAGAGAGAGAGAGCAAAAGGGAGAAAGGGGGAGGCTAATCCTCCTCTTAAGCTTATGTGCTTGCTTAAGCTTAAGAGGTTGGAAGAAGTGAAGGCTCGAATGAGCTTCACGTAGGTAGCTATATATAGAGTTTAGGTTTATTAGAAAAGGGTTCTAAAAGATCAAAACTGTATATATGTCCTATCTCATATTATACATATGTATTAAACTCCGTTTACACTCCTTTCCAAAAGGAATTAAAAGGAAATAGTACATACATTTGTATAATAATTATCCGTCACCCAAGAATCCATTGTGTGTGATCCTCTAGGCCCATAGTCACTCTAGTTTAAGGCCCATTAACTTCTAATTCCTAATTAGAAGTAAATTAAACGTATTATTCGCTTCTACAAGAGCCGAATAATAGTTTAATTTATTCCGAACCTACGATCATGTTGGGTCAAGCAAATCCGCATGATCCTAGAGGACGCCGGGTTTAAACCAGCATGTCTGGTACCTGTAAGTCCACAATTACCGCATCGATATAATCCCTCGCTCCTTCTATGAGTCTGGTACGATCGAGGGTACGGTTTCTGTCAAACCCCATGATCGTGCCATTTGACTATGACCTCCTTAAAGTGTATGACGTCCGTTCTAAACGAACTCACACGACCCTGGCCAGGGATTTAACGGAGCGTCAATGTCATGACCCATTAACTGTCTGATATATACCCGACAGTGAGCGATCCCTTCTTGACCATTGATGATCTTCACACGTATCCTGGAGTGGTTAATGACTCGGCAACTCATGACTTATGGTTAAAGTCACTTAGCTAAGTAATTAAACCATTCCAGTCCTCGTGTAAGATCCGATCAATGTCTCAGGTCAAAGGACCAACGATGCTACTGTGACCGTTGGATCTTCAGTTGACATTAGGTATAATCAACCATCTGAAGATCCAATAGCGGATCAGTTCAGTGCACATCCTCCAAGGACATACACCTACACATATGTGTTGGTGCCCCGCACCAATGACCATGAGACTGGTCACTGACACATCATGTGTACTGGTTTAATAGGTAATCAAAGTCCCCGAGTGATTACCCTCCAACCAGGAACAGTTTAAGGTATGTGTTCATGTAAAGTAAGTCTCATGTCGAGATCCAATCTCGAGCTGACTTTACAATCACATATCCTAGGGAAAACGTAAAGTAACACAATCGCATATTTACGCTCAAACACCACTTTATTAATGAACAAGATCGTACAACTATTGGGCCTACCCGACCCGAAATTGGCCTGTAGCACACCAACACTAACAATCTCCCACTTGAACTACAGCCAATTGCCCACAACTTTGAGGCTCATCTTATCCCGATGACGCTCAAATACAGTCTGTGTCAAAGGCTTAGTCAGTGGATCTGCTATGTTATCTTCTGACGGTACACGCTCTACCATCACATCTCCACGATCAACAATCTCCTGAATAAGGTGAAAGCGCCTGAGAATATGCTTTGACCTTTGGTGAGATCTCGGTTCCTTCGCCTGGACGATGGCCCCATTATTATCATAAAATAATGGGATGGGAGCTGTTATCTCGGGAACTACGCCAAGTTCCAAGATGAATTTCTTCATCCAGACGGCTTCCTTAGCAGCTTCAGCTGCAACAATATATTCCGCCTCCGTCGTCGAATCTGTAGTCGTATCTTGCTTGGAGCTTCTCCAACCGACTGCCCCTCCATTCAACATGAATACAAATCTAGACATGGATTTGCAGTCATCTGGATCTGACTGGAAACTAGAATCTGTGTAAGCTCTAAGCTGTAGGTCCTCTCCTCCATAAAGCAGAAAAAGATCCTTAGCCCTTCGCAGGTACTTAAGGATGCCCTTTACTGCCTTCCAGTGCTCTTCGCCTGGATTTGCCTGATATCTACTGACAATGCTCAAAGCATTGGCAACATCAGGCCGTGTACATAGCATTGCATACATGATTGACCCTATCGCCGAAGCATAGGGTACCTTATTCATGTGTGCCACCTCCTCAGAAGTTTTAGGACTCATCCCCTTGGATAGGCAAATTCCATGTCTCATGGGAATGAGACCTCTCTTGGAATTTTCCATCCTAAACCTTTTGAGGATAGTGTCTATGTACATGGATTGGGATAATCCTAGCATCCTTTTAGATCTATCTCGATAGATCCTTATGCCCAGCACATAGGATGCTTCTCCCAAATCCTTCATGGAGAAAGTCTTGGACAACCAAGACTTAGTTGATGTCAACATCCCTACATCATTCCCAATGAGTAAGATGTCATCAACATAAAGGACCAAGAAGGTCACTGAGCTCCCACTGACCTTCTTGTAAACACAGGGTTCATTTTCATTCCGAATGAAGTTGAAAGATTTGACAGCCTCGTCAAATCTTAGGTTCCAGCTTCTAGATGCCTGCTTTAATCCATAAATGGACCTTTGAAGTTTGCATACCTTATTAGGATGTGGCTTGGAGGTGAATCCCTCAGGTTGTACCATGTACACCTCTTCTGACAGGTTTCCATTAAGAAAAGCTGTCTTCACATCCATTTGCCAGATCTCGTAATCCAGGTATGCAGCAATGGCAAGGAGGATTCTGATTGACTTAACCATGGCTACCGGCGAAAACGTCTCGTCATAGTCAATGCCTTGCCTTTGACGATATCCTTTCGCCACTAGTCTAGCCTTGTATGTGTCAATCTGTCCATCTGCACCGATTTTCCTTTTGAAAATCCATTTGCAGCCGATAGGGACCTTCCCTTCGGGTACATCAACTAAGTTCCAAACTTTGTTGGTGTACATGGACTGGATCTCTGAATCCATTGCCTCTTGCCATTTCTCGGAATCTACACTACGGATCGCCTCCTGGTACGACTGAGGATCATCATCCTCATCGATACATACCTTAGAGGACCCCTCTGAGACATGTCCAACATATCTCTCAGGTTCTCTCGGTAGTCTACCAGATCTCCGTAGTGTCAGTGTTTCACCTTGAATAGGATCAACCGATACAGTATCATCTAATGAGTTTGTGTCTATGGGTTGTGGTTCTTGGACCTCGTCCAATTCTATCTGGCTCCCACTGTTTTTCTGGAGTAGATATTCTCTTTCCAGAAATACAGCTCTCTTGGCCACTAAGACCCTTTGCTCAGAAGGGTGATAGAAATAATATCCAAACGTCTCCTTTGGATATCCCACAAACCTACACTTATCGGTTCTTGACTCAAGCTTATCACTCTCGTTCTTCTTTACATGAGCAGGACACCCCCAAATTTTAATGTGATTAAAATTTGGTTTCCTGCCCTTCCATATCTCATATGGAATAGAAGGAACTGATTTACTTGATATCCTATTCAATAAATAAGCCGCAGTCTCTAACGCATAGCCCCAGAGAGACAAGGGTAGTCCTGACATAGACATCATGGATCGGACCATGTCTAACAAGGTCATGTTTCTCCTCTCGGATACACCATTGTGCTGTGGTGTATACGGTGGTGTCCACTGAGAAACTATTCCATGGTCTTTAAGATAAGAAGTGAATTCATGGCTTAAGTATTCACCTCCTCGATCCGATCGAAGAGCCTTAATACTTTTGCCAGTCTGTTTCTCTACTTCATTCTTGTATTCCTTAAACTTCTCAAAGGCTTGTGACTTATGTCTCATTAAATACACATAGCCATATCTAGAGAAGTCATCAATAAAAGAAATGAAATAGAGATAACCTCCTTTTGCTTCTATGGACATGGGTCCACACACATCCGAGTGTATGAGCTCGAGAAGGTCAACAGCCCTCTCTCCATGTCCACCAAAGGGAGCCTTAGTCATTTTCCCCATGAGACACGACTCACAGGTATCAAATGACTTGTATTCGAATGAATTCAAATACCCATTTGAGTGTAAGTGAGAGACTCTTTTCTCACCTACATGACCAAGTCTGCAATGCCATAGATATGCAGAATTCACTTCATCAGCATTAGAAATTTGCATAACATTAGAACATGTATCTAATACATATAGACCATTGACTAATGAACCATTGGCTATAACCAAACCATTATTCATTATATAGCACCCAGTGCTATTAAAAGCCAATGTATATCCAATGTTATACAAGCCAGAGATTGAAATAATGTTCTTAATAATATTAGGAACATAATAACAGTCATTCAGCTCCAGAATGACTCCTGAAGGTAAACTGAGGCGTGCAGTCCCGACAGCTTTGGCAGAAACCAAAGCTCCATTGCCCATCCTCAGTTCAATCTCCTTTTTGCCCAATCGCCTTCTATTTGCCAGCACCTGCACAGAATTGCAGATATGAGATGCACATCCAGTATCCAATACCCATGATGTGGATTCCATATATGACAAATTAAGGTCTATGACAAAAATATCTTCATTTAGAATTGTCTTGTAATTCCTTTTCTAATGCCCAGTTTCCCCGCATCGAAAACATTTGTCTTCCTTTTCATTCTTCTTGCCCTTCCCTTTGTCAACCTTGGCGAGCTGCTTACCCGTGGCCTTTTTCTTTCCCTTTCCTTTGTTACTTGTGGTGGATATTTGGGTTGCCTTCCTTTTCTTGTTGACCCGGCCAACAATCATTACAGACGAAGATGGTTTATCTTTCTGCATGGTTCCTTCAGCACTCTTTAACATATTGAGCAGCTCCGGGAGAGTTGCATCAATTCTATTCATGTTAAAGTTTATGATGAAGGAAGAAAAGGAATCGGGCAATGGCTGGAGAATAAGATCAATGCACAGTTCAAGATCCAACTTGAACCCCAGTACATTGAGTCTCTCTATCCACTCCATCATTTTCAGTACATGAGCCTGTACTGAAGAACCCTCAGACATCCGTGTCCTGAAAAGCCTTTTGGAGATGTCATACCTCTCAATCCTACCCTGCTCCCCGAAGAGCTGGCGTAGATTGAGAAGTATACTTCTACAATCAGTCTTTTCAAATTACCTCTGTAGCTCGGGAGCCATAGAGGCCAACATGTAACATTGGGCTAGGGAGGAGTCCTCAGACCATTTGGCATAAGTCAGTAACTCGCCCTCGTCGGCATCAGGAGCTGGCTCAGAATGAACCGTGTCCAACACGTACGCAATCTTTTCGGCGGTAAGGACTATGCGTAGATTACGCAGCCAATCCGAGTAGTTCGGTCCAGTTAATCTATTTGCATCCAAGATGCCGCGGAGGGAGTTGGACGACGACATTGTAATCTGGATAAGAAATAAAAGACAACTTAGCATGTGTTCAAATTCTAACTTAGATGTGGTTTTCTATCTTAGTTAGTCCCACTATTTTTCGATCGAACTATATAACCCTCAGTATATAGAACGGGAGATCAACGAGATCAACCTAGTGGGTCGGAATCCCAACGAGACTGATGTACGATCTTGTGGAAAGCACAACAAGCCATACACCATCTCAAGGGCAGTCAACAAGCACTTGCATCTAATGCAATATCCGATATTCGGCCCCCAAGAAATCATCCCCTTGTGGAAAGCACAACAAAGGATATTCTCGGTTAGATCTAACCATCATTACTACATAGCAATGAGTTCATGACCCGACCCTTGTGGAAAGTACAACAAAGCCGAGTTCAATTCCTCACCCCATTGAGGCCGAGCCTTGGAGTTTAATCCCGCCCCCAAACTCATTGACCTTGTGGAAAGCACAACAAATCCATGAAATGAAGACGTTTATTCACTCCATAATGATGGAGGGCCACGACGACTCCTAGAGCCACGCTTACCAGATCTAAAATTTAAACGCGAGGGAATTTAATTTTATCTTGATCTCACCCTAGGTGGTAATATAAATATATCCAATATATTTACCGTACCTAGTAGTTTGCACAAAACAAATGCATGCAATGCAAAATTAAACGCAAGTGATCATGGACTTTAACCCTAATGTAACTAAGACATCCGGCCCGCTTCCGAAGCAGCTGGATCGTCCTCGTCGGGTGTGCTCCCCCCTTTCAATCGCCGACGCCGCATTAATTATAACTTTTACACGGCACGCAGGCCGGAAAAATTAAATTACATGTGACTTAAATTCCAGCAGCCCTTAGGGCCAGTACAATAACGGAGGAAGATAGAAGTACATTGGAATTTTAACAGAGAGAGAAAGGAGGTTCGCAGACCCCAATTAATTACATTAATCCAAGTCCATGATCACTTGCCAACCCATTCAAATAAATCAATCAAGGGTTATTTTCTGAAAATAATCCTTACTTTTGAATTTAATAATGGGATGTGTAAACAAAAACAGGCTAGCTTTGTTTAATTTTAAAAATCAACGCATGATTAACTAAAATTAAACATACAAGCAGGCCAATACAAGGTAAATAAAGTAACGCACGTAAATAACCATCATTTTCTACAGGGGCATCTAATTGAGATAATTAATTAAATTTAAATTTAAATTAATTATCCAATAATCAAATTTAAATTCAAAATTTAAACATGCCAATAATTTAAATTTAAATTCAAACTAATTATCCAATAATTTTTGTTTGAAAATAAATTTAAAATAATACAATTATCCTCAATTAGTAATTTTTTAAAATTCAAAATTTGAATTTAACAATTATCTAATAATTAAAAATTCAAATAATTGAATTTTTCACATTTATCTTCAATAAAATTTAAAATTTGAATTTTTTAATTATCTAATAATTAAAAATTTAAAAACTTAAATTTTACTGAAGTAACTTCAATTATTACTATTTTATCTCAAGGTAAATAGTAATTATCTCACCTCGGTAAATTCAACACGGTTAAATAAAAATTAACATTTGACATTGACCATTGAGATAACACTATTTAACATATTCGATAAAATTCTATTTAATTTACTGTGCATTTTAATATATATATCTAATATATATATTTATATATGCATCAATAAATTAAAATAATAATAAGTAAAATTTTTTAATAAAAAAACCTTTTTTTTAATTTACACGCGGCCCCCGCAGGGGGGGGCGCGGCCGCCCACGCGGAAGGCGTGGGCGGGCGCGCCCGCGCCCGCACGCGGGCGCCCGCGTGGCGGGCGCCGCCTGCGGCGCCCGCCGCATGGCGGGCGTCGCCCGCCACGCGGCGCGCCCGCCCCCGCGGTCAGCGCCCACAGGCGCTGACCGCGGGTGCCACGTGCGCCGCCCACGCGGCGCACGCGGCGGGCGCACTATGCCCACGGCGAGTGCGCCCAAACGGGTCAATAATTTTTTTTTTTAAAAAAAAAATGGTCCAGGGATGCCCAGCATCCTGGAAGAACGGGGATGTCCAACATCCCCTTCTAGCAATAACAATTGAAGCATTTAAACCCCTTTCAAATATGGTTCTAAACGGCAATAAAACACCGACCAGAGCGTGAACCTGGCTCTGATACCACTGTAAGGTTTCGCACAGCACCTACGGGCGACGCAGCGGATAACAAAAATTTAATTTGCCCGATTCCGGTGTTATGGAAAGCTTAATTTGTGATCTAATCGGTGTTTCTAATACCCTAATTACGGGTTGCGTGTTTCACCTTGCGCGGAACGACGCTATCCGCTAAGCCTGATGCAGAGAAACCGAGCCACACAGCTGTACGGCCTCTAGAGCAGATCCACACGGACCCTTGCGCAGCGACGGTACCTCCCCGGCACGACCTTCCCCGGCTCTATCACCTTATGGAGAGAGAGAGAGCAAAAGGGAGAAAGGGGGAGGCTAATCCTCCTCTTAAGCTTATGTGCTTGCTTAAGCTTAAGAGGTTGGAAGAAGTGAAGGCTCGAATGAGCTTCACGTAGGTAGCTATATATAGAGTTTAGGTTTATTAGAAAAGGGTTCTAAAAGACCAAAACTATATATATGTCCTATCTCATATTATACACATGTATTAAACTCCGTTTACACTCCTTTCCAAAAGGAATTAAAAGGAAATAATACATACATTTGTATAATAATTATCTGTCACCCAAGAATCCATTGTGTGTGATCCTCTAGGCCCATAGTCACTCTAGTTTAAGGCCCATTAACTTCTAATTCCTAATTAGAAGTAAATTAAACGTATTATTCGCTTCTACAAGAGCCGAATAATAGTTTAATTCATTCCGAACCTACGATCACGTTGGGTCAAGCAAATCCGCGTGATCCTAGAGGACGCCGGGTTTAAACCAGCATGTCTGGTACCTGTAAGTCCACAATTACCACATCGATATAATCCCTCGCTCCTTCTATGAGTCTGGTACGATCGAGGGTACGGTTTCTGTCAAACCCCATGATCGTACCATTTGACTATGACCTCCTTAAAGTGTATGACGTCCGTTCTAAACGAACTCACACGACCCTGGCCAGGGATTTAACGGAGCGTCAATGTCATGACCCATTAACTGTCTGATATATACCTGACAGTGAGCGATCCCTTCTTGACCATTGACGATCTTCACACGTATCCTGGAGTGGTTAATGACTCGGCAACTCATGACTTATGGTTAAAGTCACTTAGCTAAGTAATTAAACCATTCCAGTCCTCGTGCAAGATCCGATCAATGTCTCAGGTCAAAGGACCAACGATGCTACTGTGACCGTTGGATCTTCAGTTGACATTAGGTATTATCAACCATCTGAAGATCCAATAGCGGATCAGTTCAGTGCACATCCTCCAAGGACATACACCTACACATATGTGTTGGTGCCCCGCACCAATGACCATGAGACTGGTCACTGACACATCATGTGTACTGGTTTAATAGGTAATCAAAGCCCCCGAGTGATTACCCTCCAACCAGGAACAATTTAAGGTATGTGTTCATGTAAAGTAAGTCTCATGTCCGAGATCCAATCTCGAGATGACTTTACAATCACATATCCTAGGGACAACGTAAAGTAACTCAATCGCATATTTACGCTCAAACACCACTTTATTAATGAACAAGATCGTACAACTATTGGGCATACCTGACCCGAAATTAGCCTGTAGCACACCAACACTAACACTCATAAACTAGGGGATGATGAAGATAAATGGACACCTGAGGAAATTAAGAAATACTCCGCTAACTATAATGCCATGAATATCATGCAATGTGCTATACACCCTAATGAATTCTCTCGTGTCTCCATGTGCAGCTCGGCCACAGAAATGTGGGACAAGCTGCGACTCATATATGAGGGAACTTCAGAAGTCAAGGAAACCAATGCAAACCTCCTAGTCACTGACTATGAGTTATTTAAGATGAAACCTGAAGAAACCATCTCCGACATGTTTGCAAGGCTAACAGAGATCACAAATGGTCTCAAGAGTCTTGGGAAAGAATACTCAAATTCTGACCTCGTAAGGATAGTGCTAAGGTCCCTACCGTCGGCATGGCACACAAAGGCCACGGTGATTGAAGATTCAAAGAACTTGTCTACTCTCACCCTGGATGAACTCATAGGGTCACTCATGACCTATGAGATAAATATAAGGGAACAGTTGATGAAGACATCAAGAAGAAAAAGGTCATTGGACTGAGAGCTCATCACTCCGATGACGAATTACAAGAAGGTGAATCAAGTGACGGGAGTAATGAAGAGGAAGAATTAGCGATGATAACTCACCAAGTGAGGAGATTTCTAAGGAAGAAGAGAAACTTTTAGGGAAACTTTAGAAAAGGGCAAAGAAAGCCCACGCAGACCAAAGGCGAGTTGAGCAAGCCAAGTAGCATCATATGCTACGAATGCAAGAAGCCCGGACACATGAGAGGTGAATGTCCGGATCTGAAAAAGAAATTCAAGAAGGATAATTTCAAGAAACCCAAAGCCATGGTCGCCACATAGAGCGACGAAGAAGATGAACCATCTGATGAAGAGATCTAAGAACTTGTGGAATGCTTGTGCCTCATGGCACATGAAGATGAATCCACGGAGGTAAACTCTGACCCTGATTTCATTTCCAATGAACAATGGGAATCTGAATATGAAAAATTGTATACGAAATGCAAGAAGATCAGATCTGAAAACAAAACTCTCAAAAAGAAACTTGATGACTTGTCACATGAAGATATCTTTGTCAAATTTGAAAAAATTGGAACAGGAATGGTTTGAGGCCACGGAAGAAAGAGAAAGTCTATTACAAACTATTTCAGACTGTGATAAAGTCAAAGAAGAACTATCTTGCAAAGTAGTTGAAATGGAGAAAGCATGTGAAAAAAATAAAAATTGAAGAACAAATTCTGAAATCCACAAACTCAGAATTTAAAAAGAAAACTGTGAGCTTGGAAAAAGAAGTGGATGATCTTCAGTTCACATTGTCTAAGTTTGTTAAGGGCAAGCAAAACCTAGATAATTTGTTGGGAGTGAAAGTCAATTTTCAAAAAGAAGGTCTTGGATACACTCCACCAAACTAAAAATCTTTTGAGCATAAGATCACCACATCATTTGCTCATGAAAAAGGTGAAAATCATGCTTCATATTCAAAGCCTGAACCAAAACATGATCAACCCAAACCACGACAGTTTCAAGGAAAGTTTGCATCTGTTAATTGCTATCATTGTGGTAGATTTGGTCATGCTATTGTGAACTGCTAGTTTAGACAAAGCCAACCTAGAAATCATGTCTCTTGGACCAAGAAAAGATATACCAAGAACTGGACTAACTCCTACGGACCCAAACTAGCTTGGGTACCAAAAATAATTGCATGAGAATTTTTCTTCTTGCAGATATGTCTTGAAGCAAGGGGGAGCAAATGGTACTTGGATAGCGGGTGTTCAAGGCATATGACAGGGGACAAGAAAGTGTTCTCCACACTGCAAGATAAGGATGGAGGTTCAGTTGTCTTTGGAGGTCAAGACAAAGGTAAAATCGTTGGGATTGGCAATATTGGTAAGAATTCTGAAATTCTTATTGAAGATGTGCTCTTGGTGAAAGGCCTGAATCATAATCTGCTTAGCATAAGCCAATTGTGCGATAAGGGTTTTAAAGTTATTTTTGATGAAACCCACTGCATTGTCTTAAACAAAAACTCAAATGAGATTAAATTTCTTGGAAAAAAATAACAATGTTTATACTGTTGATATTGATAACGTTTCGTGTGATGATCTCTGCTTGGTTGTGAACAATCATGAAAATGCTTGGTCATGGCACCGAAGGTTAGGTCATGCTAGTTTTGGAGTTATCTCTAAGTTGTCTAGACATGACCTGGTGATTGGACTGCCTAAATTAAAATTTGAAAGTGATAGAATCTGTGAAGCTTGCACGAAAGGTAAGCAAACACGAATTTCCTTCAAAAACAAAAATATTGTTTCATCCGCTAGGCCTTTAGAACTGTTGCATCTTGATCTTTTTGGTCATACTAGAACATCTAGTCTAGGAGGAAAATCCTATGGCTTTGTGATTGTTGATGATTTTTTCAGATTCACATGGGTGCTGTTTTTAGCTAATAAAAGTGACGCCCTGACGGAGTTTCAAGTGTTTTGCAGAAAAATCCAGAATGAAAAGGGTTACCTCATCACCACAATCCAGAGTGATCATTGTGGTGAATTTGAAAATCATGAATTCAGCATGTTCTGTGAAGAACAGGGGTACACACACAATTTTTCATCACCAAGGACGCCCCAACAAAATGGAGTAGTAGAGAGGAAGAATAGAACGTTGATAGACGTGGCCCGGACCATGCTCAGTGAAAACTCCCTACCTAAGTATTTTTGGGCTGAAGCCGTGAGTACAGTATGCTACATCATAAACAGGGCAATGGTAAGGCCCATTCTAAAGAAAACTCCATATGAGCTCTACAAGGGTAAGAATCCAAACATCTCCTATCTTAAACCCTTTGGATGCCCTCGCTATGTCTTAAACAATGGTAAGTCCAACCTGAGTAAGTTTGATGAAAAGAGTGATAAAGGTATTTTTCTAGGTTATGCACTCAATTCTAGAGTTTACCGATTATTCAATAAAAGGACTTTGGTCGTTGAAGAAAGTCTTCATGTTATTTTTGATGAATCCGATTCAAAACTCACAAATCAAATTTCTTAGACTCTGGATGCAGATGAAGATCCCAGGAACTCATCACATGTCAAAGCTAAGGATGAACCATTGAAGGCAATCTCGAGCAAAAATGAGGAAGATGAGGATCCTACAATTGAGACACTGCAAGAACCACAAGTGCAGCATACTGACTTGCCCAGTTCCTCCACTCTTCTAAAGGATCATCCAGCTGTGAACATCATAGGTAATTTGGAGGATGGGGTAAAAACTAGGACCTCTCTAAGGCAGGTTGAAGAGGAGGACTTGATGACCCTTCTTTCACAAGAAGAGCCCAAGGACATTCATGAAGCTCTCCAAAATGAATCCTGGATTCAGGCTATGCATGAAGAGCTGCATCAGTTTGAAAGAAACACGGTGTGGACTCTCGTGCCGCGTCCTAAAAATCATCCAACTATTGGAACTCGTTGGGTTCAGAAATAAGCTAAATGATGTGGATTTAATTGTGAGGAATAAGGCCCGGCTTGTGGCCAAGTGGTACAACCAGGAGATGGGCATTGATTTTGATGAGTCCTTTGCACCGATTGCTAGACTTGAAGCAGTCCGGATCTTACTGTCCTACGCTTGCTCCTTGAATTTTAAATTATTTCAAATGGATGTTAAATCTGCATTTCTTAACGGTTATATCAAGGAGGATGTCTCTGTAGAGCAGCCGCCAGGTTTTAAAGATTCCAAACATCCACGACATGTGTACAAGCTCCAAAAGGCCTTGTACGGACTAAAACAAGCACCAAGGGCATGGTATGAACGGCTTACCTCTTTTCTGGCTAAAAGTGGGTTCAAGAGAGGTAAGGTTGATAAAACACTTTTCACAAGGAAATCAGGTAAGGACATTTTAGTAGTTCAAGTGTATGTGGATGAGATTATTTTTGGAGCTACTAACAATGCTTTATGCGAGGAATTTACAAAGACTATGCAAGGAGAATTCGAGATGAGCTTAATGGGGGAGCTGAACTTTTTTCTTAGATTGCAGGTGAAACAAACTTCAGAAGGAATTTTTATCAATCAAGCCAAATATACTATGGAATTACTAAAGAAATACGGGATGGCGGAAGCAAAACCCATATCAACTCCCATGGCCACCACCACAAAGCTGGATAGAGATGAAAATGGTAAAACAGTAGATCCTACACTGTTTCGAGATATGATCGGATCACTACTGTACCTTACAGCATGTCGCCCTGACATTCAATTCAGTGTATGTCTTTGTGCCCGTTTTCAGTCATGCCCCCTGTGAAACGCATCTTTAGATATCTCATTGGCTCAATAGACTTTGGCTTGTGATTTCCTATTGGTGGTTCCTTTGATTTAATTGCCTATACCGATGCGGATTATGCTGGGTGCATTGCAGATCGTAAAAGTACAAGTGGATACTGTCAGTTTCTTGGTGGTTGCCTAGTCTCATGGGCCTCCAAGAAACAACATTCAGTAGCTCTCTCAACGGCCGAGGCTGAATATGTAGCCGTCGGAAGTTGTGGAGCCCAAGCACTTTGGATCAAAAACCAACTGCTTGACTTAGATATTGAAATGAAAACTGTTCCAATACTGTGTGATAATACTAGTGCAATTAATTTGTCAAAAAATTCTGTTCAGCACTCAAGGACCAAACATATATATATTCGTCATCACTTTCTGAGAGATCATATAGGGAAAAGGGTCTTTGAATTGAACTTCATTGACACACACAATCAGCTAGCTGACATCTTCACCAAACCCCTAAACCAGGATCAATTCTATAAGATAAGAAGAGAACTTGGGATGTGCAAGGGTGAGAGCACACATACATAGATGTGCATCTAAGGTATAGGGTTGCATTTGTAGAAATTCATGTGCATCACGGGTAGAAAAACATGCATATTGAATTTACCGTTGAATGCATTGTGTGTCTTCATTCACCGTTGAATGCCTGCATGTACATACTTATATTTAGCCCTCCTTGAAAAATAATTCTACGGACAAATATTCCTTTATTGAATACATCTGTTGACTCAGTGTTGCTGGAACTAACGGTTCTACCCGGGGGAAATCAAAACTTCTTCTTGTCTCCACATCTTCGCCTCTACGTACTTCCACTGTCTTGTTGGTTCAAGTAGTCGGTTGCTTATCCCCCATAAACAAAAAAAAGGAGAATAAAAAAAAGGAAAATCAAAAAAAAGGGGGAGAAACACAAAAAAAGGAAAGAAAAAGATTTATTTTTTTTTTCAAAAAATGGGGTTTTTGGTCCTGGCGGTCGACCGCCGGCGGCGAACCGGCCTGACTTAAGGGTCAACCGACCCCCCTTTAAAGGGCTCTCTCTCCCTCTTTCCTTCTTTCCTTCACTCCTTTTCACTCTCTACCACCTTGCCCTAACCCTAACACTCCATCTCTCCACCAACCAAGCCCCCACAACTCTCTCTCCCTCCACCCGCACCCGATTCGGTCGTCCCGTCATCTTCCCGGGACATCCTCCATACGGTCACTCGTGCGTCTGTGGAGATCCCTCTCAGCTTCCACACTGTGGAAAGGTCGATCCAAGCCTGAGCAATGCTCCTGTGCTCCATCCACGTTTCCGGGGTTGAGATCGATTGTTCCAAGAGTTTCCCGGTGGGTTTTTCTAGGTCGGGATGCGGCTCAGACGGAGCTCTCGACATTCTGCCCAAGGGCAAGCTAGCCGTCAATGGACAGAGGCCCCGGCTCCTCCACCTCGGCAAGCTCCTCCTCTGCCTCGAGCACCTTTACCTCCACGTCCTATTATCGACCCTCGCTTGGTCGACTTCAATGAGGTGAATGAGCTCTTCCCGAATTTGTGTGCTCTTTTTGAGGTTCAGGACGGTTGGATGGATTTTGTTACCCGGTACAATAGATATTATCCTCGGTTGGTGCAGCAGTTCTACGGGTTTTTAGTTGTGAGGAATGACCAGTTATACACCACGGTTGAAGGTGTGGAGCTTTATATCACTCCGGAGTTATTTAAGCAGGCCCTAGGAGTATCCGCCATGGGTGCAAATAGGGCATATGGTTTTGGTGAAGTGGGTCGGCTCATGACAGATCTGATCAGCACCTGGCGTACCTACCTCCGGCGCTCTTTTCCATATGCTTCGCAGTTGACCGATATCTTCATTTATGTCAGGATAGATGTGGCCAATGAGCAGTTCATATATGTTAGGCAGGATGATGTTTACAACAAGCATAAATTTTTCATAGATTTTGGCTACTACTTTGGTCCCGACGGCGAGCTTGTGCGGGACATTCCAGTTTATGGGGAAGTGAAATCAGTGAGGAAGAAGAAGAACCAGCACAGCAGCCAGGCGAGGGGGATATCCCCCCTCCAGTTCCAGCTGAGGAGCAGCCTCCCCCACCATCTCCTTCTCATCTGGATTTTGAGATGCCTCCTCCACCCTAGTTTCACCATGGGGAATCTTCCACTCAGGGGGCCGGACAGCACCCTTCGGTGGACTACGAGGCTCTTGACGGGCGGCTTACCGGCTTGGAGACTCGTGTGGATACCCTTGGGGATCGTCTCTCTACCCTTGGGGACACTATGGGCACTGCGTTTGACACCATATCAGGGCGCATGGACACCTTCTCTACTGCCTTCGAGACTCTCTCTACTCAGATGGCCACTCTCACCACCCACATGACTTCCTTCCGAGAGGATTTAGCTGAGTCTGGCCAATCCTTTAGCTTCATGCACCTCTCCCTTCTTGGCATGCGGCGCCAGGATGCGGCTCGTGATGAATCCATTGGTCATATTCTTGATCTTCTTCACAGTCATGCCCACCATCTTGGCGACATTCGTCGACACCTTGGCCTTCCACCTACACCTCCAGCAGATCAGCCACCTCCTGAAGATGCTCCATGAGGATTTGTTTTGTTTTCACCTCTAGCATGTTCTCTTTTGGTCCAGTGTTGCTTGAGTCCCTCCTTCGTCTATCCTATCCCTTTTTGCTGTTGACAAAGGGGGAGAAGTAGTAGGGCAGGTTTATTATCTACTTATGTATGTCATTGTGTGGTTGTGTTGCTTGCTTGCATGTCACATGTGAGGGCTCTCAGTAGTGTTAGTCTTTTGCTTAGACCTTGGTTTTAGAGTCATGCATTCACTCTCGCACTAATGTACCTTGTAATGAAACTATGATGAATTGAAAGTACTGGTGTTTTGAACTCAGACAGTTGGCATTTGTGTCTCATTTCATATTCTTGCTGGCATACAAGTTGTTATTTTTTTTCTTAACATGAACTTTGGTTTGAATGCCCTAGAGTTTTGTCATCATCAAAAAGGGGGAGATTGTTGTATATATATCTCGATGTTTTGATGATAACAAAACCAAGGACATAGGGTTGCTCACATGCTTGGATCTAATAACCTAAGTGTTCTTCATAAGCCTTCAAGGTCAGAACTCTTCGTGCTGTTACTTAAGGTTTTAGCATTCCAAATGGTTTTCTAAGTACATTGAATGAACTTGTAATAACCTTTTAACCAATCGTTCAAATCATGCCTCGATCATATGGACACATTTTTCTGGGCTAAACTCTTCATTTTTTAGGGTTTTGACAGTCCGGTCGACCTCCAGCATCACCCCGGTCGACCTGGAATAACAGAATGGAAACTTCTACAGGCTGTCTCAGTGGCGGTCGACTGCCCCTCAATCCCGGTCGACCGGATCTCCCAGGGACCGACCACCTGCAGGTCTCTCAGTGGCGGTCGACCGCCAGCCCCGAGCTACCCAATATTGTTGACTTTTTGACACTTCGAAAGAAGCCTCTCCACTTGGAATTGTTTAATCCCTTAGCACTCAAAGCCTCCAGAAATTGTGGATCTGGTCTGGGGGAGTCCATGGACTATTCAAAGCCTATATAACTTATACAAGAGGGTGAGGAAAACCCTAATGCTCAAGGTGGATCAAGGGGGCTACCAAGAGGAAGAGAAGGGATCCAGCACTGTAGCCGTGAACAGTGCTCTGAGAAGAGTTCTTCATTCTTCTTCATCCAGTCAAGTGAAGATCAGCCCAAGGATTAGAGCTGCATCCAAAACATCCAATCATCCATTAAGGGGGAGCAAATCAAGAGTCTTTTATTGTGTTATAAATTCATTTTGTTCTCTTAAGCTTCATGTGTGGTTCTTGTAATCGTTAAACATTTCAGTGTGTGTGGATCTTCCTAGATCCGTGTGTGTGTGGTTGTGTGTTCTCCGTTGTAGCTGTGTGTGTATTAAGGTGTTCTTACACCTCACGGGAACTCTCCTTCCCAGTGTGTGTGTGTTGTGTGTGTTTGATCTTGTAACTCCTTACAAGATAGTGTGTGGTTTCTCACTGTCGGTGAGGGGTGGACGTAGGTTGCCGTTGTGGCATCCGAACCACCTTAAAATCGCTGTCTCCTTGTGGTGTGCTCCATATCTCCTATCCCTCTTCTGTGCATACTTGTGAATCTAGATATTTTGTATCCTTTAGATCTAGATTATTTGATCTTCTTCATTTAAATCCTGTGGTTTATCAAAAGCATAATTTGTCTTGCTCTTGTTTTCTTCTGTATCCCCACATTATCGCATATTTGAGTCTATCTCGGTAGAAATTTTTATCACCCAATTCACCCCCCTCTTGGGTGCCATTTAATCTCGGGACTTCAAAATAGGCTTTAAGGGTGTAAAATATTTGATAAGGGAGACAAATAGGTTTCCAGGCAAACAAAGGCGACGGCCTTCAGGTAAGCCAAAGAAGCCAAAGGCGACAGCTCATGGGCAATAGTGGTGACAAATACACCCGTAAGGGTGACAAATACCTGTTCAGGGTGAAAAGAGCTCGCCAAGGGTGACAAATGGCCAAGTTCGTGAGACACTCAAGCAAATCACGTGAGCTCGACCTCCAAATGATTAGTGCGTGATCCTAGGATGGCTGACACGTTCACAGATGTTTCCAGAGGGAGAATATTCCACCTTGCCAAGTGGACCAATGGAGGATTAGCAGATTAATTAGGTTATCCAGAAGAACTCTGGAGGCTCTATCACATATAAAAACGTGAGGTTCATCTTCAAAGAGAGCGGTGATTGAAGAGCTAGTAAAAAGAAAAATAGAAGCGAAGAAGAGAGAGCTACAGAAAGAGAGAGCTGTGAAGTTCATAGAAGAAATTAAGAGAAAGAATCAGAGAGAACATCAGAGAGAGAAGATTGTGAAAAGAGAGAAAGAGAGAGCTCGAGAGAGAGTTCAGATCAAATGGCCAATTCGTGAGTGAAGTCATAGAGTGCATCCAGAAGTTCCAATTGAAGATCTGTTGAGTCCATAAGTTCGTGGATCAAATCCAGAACTGCCTTTCTCCTGTGGAGCTATATTATTTTTGTTTTTCCTTTGTTCGTTTCCCATTTTCTACATTGTACTTCCGACATCGTGTTCAGGGGTCGGGTTCCCTCTGTGGTTTCAGAGGAAGGGAGAAGTGCTCTCTGGGTTCTCTATGTGATTTTAGAGGAAGAGAGACGTGTCTCTCCGGGTTCCCTCTGTGGTTTCAGAGGAAGAGAGGATTGAATCCTCTGGGCTTGTGAGCAGCTGGGTGCTGTCTCACGTCTCCTTCTATGATTGCAGAAGAAGGGAGGAGTGTGTTCCTCCGGGTCAAGCTGTGGTATTAGCTGGTGTTGCAGATTGAGTCTGCGGTCTTGCTATCTACAAGGGAAGCCTCACTCGGTTTGAGTGAGGGGTGGACGTAGGTTTGTGGGTTATAGACCAAACCACCTAAAAAATCCCTGTCTACCGTGGTTTGAATGGTGTGCTTGAACCCTATCTTCTATCTCCTTCACAGGTTGGTTTGTTTGTTGTGCACATCACAGAGATAATCTCGCTTCAGTGTTTGGAACTAGATTAGTGATAAGGCGTTCAATGTTAGTCCTGATTGAAGCTTTAATTGTTGAATTGTTTTCTGAATTATTGACTATGTCTGAACGATTAATTGCATTGTAGAATTCTCTTTAACATGACTGCTTCGAGTATTTATGAAAGTGTGTGTGTGATAATTTGTGTTCTAGTGTTGTTCGGATCTGGGCAAGTTGTGAGTCTTTAGCTCAGTTTTGTGACAAGTGGTCTGAAGTATTTGCTTCCTTTGTGGTTGTTTTAAATTGGGTGTAATTTATTAATTGAGCCTAATTTTTGTAGAGGTATCTATTCGCCCCCCTCTAGATCCCATATTACACCTAACAACTTATGTCAATTTTTAATTCTTCCCCTTATTCTCAAACAATGTTATTCACTGTTAATTTCTCTTATTATTACTGCTATTCTGGGCATCATCATTCTAATCTTGATCCTTCAACTCTTTGTCATTGGCCAAGTTTGTCATCCTCATGGTCTTAACAACAATGCTGTGATTCATACCATGCCTAAATGTTTCAATCCATGCTATGCTATACTTAAACTTTGTAATTCATTGCTTGTTATATTTTATGATATGTTGGCTAATAATTTTTTGAGCACAGAAAAAGAAGTTCTTTGGCCCACCATCTGATCATCATCACTCAGGTCTCACGGTAATTTTATTGTACTGAATTCACTTTTCCCTACATGATCATTGCCTTCACCATCTTCCTTGTATGTATTTTTATTATATATTATATACGCTATTAGATTATATCAAGGACCTTGTGGCTTTGATAAATCTGAAATTTTAGTTCCCTTTCATCAAAAATAATGATAATTTCAGGGGAACCTTAGTCGCATGGATAGGCCATTGAGCCGTCTAAGACTGGGGATGATGGTTCCTTTTGGTGAACTGGTGTGTGGATAAACGGACTTCGGCTTAGTATCAACTCACGAAATTGGTGTCTTGACTCAGTTTGGGCAGCTTAACAATATTATCATTGATTATTTTTTATTGTAATTTATTTTAATTTTTCCCTTTGAACCCAGTATGCATTCATGCATGACCTTGGTTTAACTTTGAAAAATCCCTCTAATAACTCAATTTTGAGAGTCAATTGATTGTTAAGTCTTACGATATGAGATATTCCATTCCAAATTGAGTAGTCAGTTCGTCTTGTCGCCGTTTTTGGCCGTTTCCTTGAAAACTCCTTTATTTGGATCTCTATCTCAATTCATCATTTAATCCTTAGATCTATCTTGACTGTAGCACGTCCACATTGGCTGGTAACCGCTCTCCAATGGTAAAACCTACAGGTCTACGACCTGGGATACTTCCCCAACATTGAAAGTTGGTCTACTTTTTCCCCTCTCCTTCGTGCACCACGTGCACATCTTTACTTTTCCTTCTTATATCCAAACAATTGTTGATTTCATTGAACCTTCTCAAGATTACCTCGTCTTGAACTTTGGAACAATTCTTATCAGGTGGTGTTAATCGCGTGTCTCATCACACCTTGGCATCTACTTTTTAATTCACCCTCACTTCATTCCATTCCATTTCACTTCTTTACACTTCGTTACGCTTCATTCCATTTCATTCCATTCCACATCTCTCTCTTGTAAAGCAGACGTCAAGGCGGGACAGCTGTAGACACGCCAAAAATGATATCATTTTGAGTATATCTCTTATCGCCTTATATCGCTCCAAATTGACCCTCAAATCAACTTATTTGAGTGGTTTTTCTCATTTTCTTGATTATCCATCTTATCCTATTTTTTAAAATATTTTAAATATTTTCTCTAATTTTTCGGGGCCTTTTTGAATTAAAGTCAACCTGGAAGGACGCCATTTAATTCGCATCAGCCATCCAATGCCAATTTAAGAATTCATGGCAACCACAATGGATACCATTTTCTGCCAACCCTGGTCTACCCTGATCGCGGTTTCCTGGATGACCGCGTTCATCAGATCGCGGTCGCCTGGACGACCGCGTTCATCAGATCACGGTCGCCTTGCGACCAGCCTTAGGACGTCAATTCTTTCATAAATCCACGCCTCTTTATGTGATATTATTAAATTTGCATCCACTGCAATGGACACGAATTTCATTTCCTTATTTTGAGCTTTTAATTCCTACCAAATTCGTATTATTCTTAATATGTATCTTTCCAGAAAGTCGCAAAATTTTAATTTGCGTCTGGACCTAAGACACAAATTCTTTTCCAATTTTGATAATTTCTAAATTTGCCATATTTTAATTCCAATTGGCGCCTCTTCGTATTGACGGATATTTAATTCGCGACCATTGTGTTGGACGTGAATTCTTCCATAAATCCATTCCAAAAATCAACCATTCCCTTCCTTATTTGATCACCTATTCGACTTGAGAAAGGGTTCCTATGACTTTCTAAGGCAGTGAGGACACTTGGAGAAAGGATTCTCCTCTCCAAATCTCATTAAAACCCCATTTTATAATTTTTGAGGGAATTAAACCTCTGAATTTTCAACACTATAAATAGGACCCTTCACCCACGTATGTTTATAGGCTGAAATCTTTGATCCTCGGGGAAACTCTGCTAGAAGGTGGCGCCAAGAAGAAAGGAGGAGCCTCCTCCATGCTTAAAGATACATCTTTGGAGCTCCATCCCTTGGAAGATCTTGAAGAAGCATCCCTATCTTTGGAGAAAGACCAATAAGACATATCTTTCCCTTATCTTTTCCTTTTGTTCATTAGCATTGATTCATGCATCATACTCCTCTCTTCTTTATTCTCATCTCAATCATGTTGAGATCTCCATAGTGCAACACTTGCATAACTCCTTTTTATTTTGCATATCATTATATTTTTAGCCACCTTTTGCATAGGGGTTTTAAAGCAAACACCAACAAGGTGTGTTTTCTTTCATGCTATATTATTATTTGATTTTGAGAATCTGATGCGACACACCTCATATTTCTAATCAATATCTTTTGTTGGCTGTTTATATTCTTTGCAAGGGTAATCAAAGTCAGCTCTCTTCATCGGCCGGCCGATTGGAAGATAATGTAGCACTTATAATCTCCCCCGTTTCTTAAAAGGTATTTATCATGTGATCACCTATTTTCTTTATTGTTATATTCCTTCGAAGCCTGCGTGTCTCTGACGATCACACTCCTATTTAACATCTGCATGCTCCTCTTTCCTCTTCTTATCATTACTTTCATTATTTTTATTTTATTTAAATCTTTTGTGGATTTTTCATGATCCACAC
Organism: Amorphophallus konjac; assembly: GCA_022559845.1. Taxonomy (NCBI): domain Eukaryota; kingdom Viridiplantae; phylum Streptophyta; class Magnoliopsida; order Alismatales; family Araceae; genus Amorphophallus; species Amorphophallus konjac. The sequence continues at coordinate 402,165,336 of CM040122.1, forward strand.
CGCCCAGGGCATTTTTCTAGGCGGCCAAACCCGTGGCCGCCCAAGTTTCTGGGTGGCCAGAGAGCTGGCTGCCTTGGCCACAGGGGTGGCGGCCATTGGTGTGGCCACCCAGGAGGCTGGGCAGCCAAGGGGTTGGCCGCCCAAGGCCCAGTTCACCAGACGACTGTGTTTCATCTTTCTGTGTGATTTATAGTTCCGACTCATTCCATACACCTCGTTAGCCGATAGATCAGCCATCCGGTCAGAGATTCTTGGGTTTTCGTGATGTAAAGCCACCTCGTGTGGTGTTACATGTCTATATTTGGATTAGCACGTACGAACTGGTGGTACTCCTATGGTTTTCGCTTCTACAACGAGTTCTCACCTTCAGTGACCTTCCCCACTAGTTGTAGCTTTCCTGCGCACGCGTGTGTGGACCCACTTGAAAGTGGTGGAGAGCTTTTCCGATGAGATAATTTTTAGGCTGGTTATCGTAGGGTCCCTTACCTTTACAGCCTGAGTCTCGGTTGGGGAGAAAACCAACTAGAAGATCTGACGTAGAGCAGTTAGTCTGTGTGTGCACATGTGGTTGGGGACTTCGGACACGCGCTGACGAGTGTGACCCTGACTAGTCCTTATTTTATTCTGTGGTTACTTACTTATTGTGTCTCAGTTTTCGTGTAGGGCAAGTAGGGAGACACCTGGGGCGCTGATTAAGATGTTAGTGGACACATCTGGCCTTGCTTCTAGTGGATAGTGCTCGTGTCACTTGAGAGGTAGCGACTCAGATTTCCTATTGATGAGGTTCAGTGTTTCGGCATCTCGGTGTGCTTGTTACGCGTGATCGAGATGTGGTTCCTTGTTGTCCCCGATAGTCCTATTCCAACAGTGTAGCCGTGTTCCTTCGTTGACCGACGGAGGGTCTACTTGGTAGCTTAGATTCTAGCCCTTTATGTACTCTAGGAGAGATACTCCGAGATAGGTTATTGTGATTAAGTCTTCCGTAGCCCAGCTTACGAGAATTCAGTTTAGCGTGGTTTATATTTGATACTCGAGGTATCCCATTATTGCACGTGCTTTATGTAGTTAGTAGCTTATTACGGTTATTCAATGTTTACAGTACTGTTCCTCTTGCCTTACTATTCTTCTTTCTTTACTGTCCTTTATGCTTTATTATTTACTACTCTATTTATTGCGTTATGTTATGGTGGGGATCCGCGGAACCCCTATTGAGCCAATGAGATGAGGCTCATGCCTTTTCTTTTTAGGTCTGGTGTGCCTCCTCGCCGTCTGTAGGCCTTGTTCAACACTCAAGAGTTCTAATGTTGCCAGCTTCAGGCAGCCAGGGAGTGCCCAAGACTTTGTACTTTCTTTTGTTGAGCTATACTTTTGTAACTTGTATTTCTGGACTAGAATCTGTGTAAAAATATATAAATCTGTTCATAAACATAAATTTTAATTTATGCATTTTAATTACGACATTTATTTTAGATTTTTGTCCACTCCCGTGACACCAATTTGAACCCTTCCGAGCTTCATAGCTCGTGGGTAACGAGTTGGGATTCGAGTTGCTCCAGTTACTTTCCGGTACCTGGATCACGGGTCGTGACAGTCTCCAACTCCGCCACCTTCGTCTCAACTTCCTCCACCCGAGCCTTCATCCGTTGCCAGGCAGCCTCAGCCTCCTCCGCTCAAGCCTTCATCCGTTGCCAGGCAGCCTAAGACACCCACAACTACTCCCGAGAGACGTCTCGGTCCCGCTCAGCTTCTGCCAGAGAATGCCCTTGAGACTCCAAGAGGGGCTGGAGGCCAAACTGCTCCTCCTCTAGTGCCTGGACCCCGGTCGCTAGGACCTCCTACTCCTTCCAGCCATAGACCAATTCTTGCTCGGCCTCTCGGAAGTGGGCACCCCACAAGTAGAGGATTCGACCATTGGACGCCAGGTTCTTCGCTCCCAGCTGTGTCAGACCCTCGCCAACACCAAGGAAGAGGCACATTGGCAATTCTCTCAGCCCCAACGACTTCTTCATTAAGTCATAGGCTAGAATGTAGGGGCCCGAGCTCCCTGGGATCCCCTTTGGTGGAGGTAGATTGGCTGGGGCTGTAGTCTGTGGCGCTCCGACCTCCTATGCCGGAGCCGAGATAGATGCCGACAGACCGACATATGTGGAGGGTGGCGGCACCGATGGGGTGGCGGTGGAGGCGACTCTAGGGGACTCGATGGTCCTACTGGAGTGGACGCGACGACCTTCTTCTTCCTCTTCTCTTAGTGACGCTGGCAATCCAGCGCCGCCAAAACCTCTAGATCCACTATCTTGCTCTTGTCCCCTGCCATTACAAAAGACTTGCTTGGGATGCACTAGGAGGCGCTCAAAGGACTGACGCCCACACCCAGAGTGGCCTTTGACGTATCCGTCTCGAGGTTGGAGATAGGGATGGGCACCAGAGGTAACGGCGGTAGTTCCGGACAGTGTGACGCCCCCTCCTATGCCTCCACTTGCAGGGGGTGATATGCTAGGTGCGTCGGCGTGAGTGCAACAGTCGGCGTGGAGGTCTGGAGGGTGGCGACCTCTGCCTAAGTAGCTGTGAGTGAAGGGACGTGGTCGCGCAGGCATGGAATGGATGACCGGAGCATGATTGTCTCAAATTTTAACTCTGACTCTGCTCTCTGAGCGCTCGGAGGAGGTTCCGAAGTGCCTGCGAACAATAGAAGAAAAGGTTAAACCCTAGTATGTAGAGAGCAGCACTGACAACAGATATCCTACCATGTGGTAGTGGGGGGCTCAACCCCAATGACCTGAGGAGCGTAGGGGTCAACTTAGGTCGACATCATAGATGGGGTGGTGGAGTATCACCTTAATTGCAACCGCCTCCTCCTTGGCCGACGGCGATGGCTTGTCAATTGTGTGAATCTGGCGGATAGTGGTAAAGCCCCAGCCACTAACTCACCCGGCACCACCGAACTTGGTAAGAAAGATGAAGTGCTCTGACCAGTGTTTGATATTGGAGACAAGATTGGAGAAGTACAGGAAGGTCCTCTTGCTTTGATCCTAAAAGTAATAGGCAAGGACATTAGAGCCAGGACAGCGCTGGGTGTTGAAGAACTGGTGGAAGAGCCAGAGAATAAGAGTAGCGCCCACCTGATGGCAGCTATAGGCAAAAGCACAAAGGATGCGTCAAGAGTTAGGTGATAGTTACCCTGGCTACAGACCGTAGAAATGAAGGATTGACTCGAAGAGAGAGGGGATGGGAAGGTAGAAACCAGCCTTGAAAGCCTCTATGGACACACTGATTCCCCCAAGAAGGTACCCCCCTAAGTAATCATCCACAGTGGGGGAGAAGATATCGACGTCCATGGGAGACCATAGACTATCCGATTGGAGACGTTAAAATGAGGACAACAAGGATCAAGATAAGCACCCGAGGTGCTTGAAATGCCACCACGGTTGCTCTCCCCTTCACCAGAGGACTCGTAGCCAGCCATTATGAGTTTCCTGCGAGGCGCCATGAGTTCGAGGGGAAGAGAAAGAGGGGAAGAGGAGCCTTACCAAGACGCTGAGCAAGCAGCAAGGAGACAGCAAGCACCAGCACCGGAGAAGAAGAGTGCAAAGGTGCCTCTTCAGGTATCTCTTGCTCTTCTTATAAGGTCTCTAAGGAGTGAGATGTCCACCTCATCTTGACATGCGAATGGTCGAAAGCCAAACCGTCACCGCCATTGCACTTGGTGTGAAAATCAAGAGCCGCACCAACGAAGGTTATGCCCCATTTCTCCAAGTACGAAACGACACCGCCATGATGACAGTGACATCACCCAACACACATGAGAGTTGTCTTGTGCACCAAGAAAATTTGTAGGGCATTGGGATTCCTTGTGTCAGAGGTATGAGATGGTTTATGAAGGCTCCACTAGATTTTACCCTCATCGGGCCTCAAACAATTCCTCCCGAGCACCGAGCACACTTGACGCTTGCGAGTGGGGAACTAGTGTGGAGGGAAAAATAAGCTAGGCCTAGCATGGCCCAAGATAGCCAGGCCTATAGTGGCATGTTCCAGTTGACCGGTGGCCTTGAAAAGTGGACCAATTGGGACCCATCGAGGCCCGGCCAGCCCACATGGAAGATCTCTGCATTCGTGCATTTCGGACGCCGTAAGACTCACCAACAAACGAACATTGAAGCCCCCATTATGGGGCTTACCCCGATGAGCTTCGGATCGCATCTACACCGCTAAGATGCCCACCACGATACCTTTCCTCCAAGAGTGGGTGAGTGGGCAACGGATGATCCCCAAGATCAAGCAGGACACCACTCCACCAACTACGCCAATGCTAAGTCAGGGGAGGCCCCTTGACGGGCGTAAAGAGGGACACGTTCAAACGAATACAGACAAAGACTCCAAAGGCATAGAGGACATGCAATACAAAGAGAGACCCCTCCTGGTTCTCCCAACCCTAGCTCTATCTCTGAGCACTCTTCACCTCTCCAAGCATTCCTCACGCTTCATCTCCACTATGTAGGCTCTTGATTCTCTTTCTCTAGCCTCCTTTTTGCTCCTTCGCTCGTCAATGACTGAAACATCGGAGGGTTGTCCCTTGGGATCACTCCTAGTGTGACGACCCAAGATCTGGATACTGGGAGAAGCCCGATACCATTCGAATTCTGGCCCGCCGCCCACGAGCCGGGAGGGCTCGGAAGGGCTCGGAAGGGCTAAAAGGAGTGTGGAGATACAAAGAAATAGGAAATAAGGCAGGACAATTCAACAATTAATAGAAATAAATAACAACTACAACAGCAGAGCCCAGTCCAATAGAAAGTACAGTCTGAGGTAGAGAACATACCCAACACCGAGTGAACACTCGGCCTGGCAAGCTGGCAACTAAGAACCTTCACACAACACCTCGAACCTCGAGGAAGAACTACCGCACCTGAAAAGCAGGGGTGAGCCTCCTGTCACTGGCTCAGTAGGGGTCCCGCAGAACCCCAACCGAGAACAACGACGGTAGCGGAAAGGAAAGCAGCTACAACTACAGCAGGAACAGTGAACCGGTGGCCGATAAAAACTCGGCACTATAGCTACTCCTACCGGTAACGGGAAGAAGGGGACTCCCGATCTCACCATCGGGGACCGGACCACACTGACACCACCTACCAAGGTAAAACCTACGGCAGCCCCGCCGTAAAGCCTATCCTCCCAGATAGGACCAACCTGGACACGCTGTCCAAGGTGCAACCACGACCACTTGGTCGCGGACAGCACCATAACAAGACGCAACCTTGGTGAAGCCACTGGCACCCTGGCCACTACCTCGAAAACCCTGGATGGTCTAGAAACCACATCTCATATACGGGAAACGAAACCCAAAAATAGGAGAGTCACGTCTCACGTGACAGGAGTACCTGTCCACCAGAAGTAAGGTCGGATGCGCCCCCTGGCGTCCTAGACCGCGCCTCAGGTGTCCCCCTCATTGCACCCTGGCGGAATGGGGACACCGTACAAGTAACCACAGAACAAGAACTAACTGGGGTCACGCTCGTCAGTGCGGGTCCAACTATCCCCAACCACGTGTGCACACACAGACCATGCGTCCTAGGTCTGGCCCTCTGACTAATTTTTCCCTCAGTCGGACTCTGGCTGCAAGACGTGGGGCCCGATGGTAACCAGCATAAAAATCGTCTCTCTGGGGTAGCCTCGCCACCACTCCCTAGTGGGACCACTCGCGTGTCGGAACGCTACGACTAGTGGGGAGTCACTGATGTGACCACTCTCTGAGGAGAAACTCCGAGAAACACGCACGCACCCTGTGCAAAAGTCAAAAAGAAGCAAGTGGCGTCGAGCCACTTGACTCTTGACAGTCCTGTAGACTCACTAAATCCAATGGTCCTTGAGTCACAAGACTCGGGGTCAAGATCATTGCACCGAACGGCTCCACACCGTCAATATGCCCTAGTCCTAGGGTCAGGAACCTCAATACGATGACTCACGAAGCAGTTCACAACTGCCGAGACCATTCTCTTCGAAAAGGGAACGAAGAAACCCCCCAGCCCCAGGCTGGGTAATTGGACTCACAGTCCACAGACCACACACACGGCCCACGCGGAAATCAAAGAAGCATGATTCCCAAGGCAGCTCACAAACCGCCACGCCGATTCCCCATCCCAGGGAAAAGCGGGAAACCTCCAACCCCGGGCTGGGTGACTGGACTCGCAGTCCAAGGCCATACACTTTGCCCACTCGGGAATCATCTTTCACGTAAACCCACGACATACGGGGAAATCCCACCGCACTCACACCGATACACGGTGACTCGATCTAGCGAAAACACGAGAGCCCGGAATAGATGGAGTCACCTGGACCCACCACACCTACGAGCACGCTAATCGAGGTAATACGGTACCTCTAGACACCCAGAAACACGGTCACGGAACTCACGGGTGTTGAGTTATGGTTTTGATGATTGTTGTGATTGTTAAGTTATGGTTTTGATGGTAACTAAACTTAATGTGTGCTTAAGTGATGATGACTAAACTTATGGTTGATTGTACATGTTCTTGCTGACTGTGTACACTCATGTTGTTGTTTAAATATGATTGAGTTGGTTTTACAAGAGGCAAGAGGTTTCATAATCTCTTTAACATGAACAAGCATAGTATTAAACCTTGTCTATCTTGATTGCAGGATCAAACATCATGACGATCGCTTGGAAGGTAAAAACCTGTGGATAAGCACCTTGCTATCTACAATCTCTAACATGTGGTAAATCATGTCTACACTCTTCAAGAACCCTTGGTAAGGCTATGTAATTCTCAATTCTGTTAAAGCAATTAAAGCCAACTTACCTACATGGGAAGTTGACTTGATCTAATGTGAAAAGGTTCTCTATGCTTGACCATATGGATTTGTTTGTTGATGGATGTATTGACTTAACCGTAATCACCAAATTGGATGAGCAAGCTTTCAAACATTTCAATGTGCTCCTTGCTCATGTGCTTTTCATGTATGTACTTCATGCATTTATCATATGGATGTTTGAGCTATAGTTCTAATCAATTATCTATGTTCTTGCAGGTCAAAACACTCAGTATAAATCCACAAGGTCAAAGGAGTTTGAATCCACAGACTGCAAATGGGTTTAAGGGGTTCGATGTTCGAAATCTGGAAAATTCCAGATTTCGGTCGACCGCCAACCTAGGGGCGGTCGACCGATTTTCCCAGCACCCCAAATTGCAATTCCTATAAAATTCCAGTCGACCGCCCCAAGCTATAGGTCGACCGCCAGCCCCGATGCAGCCTTGCTTGACTTTGTGTTTCAAGTGCGTGGAGAGGTCTTTCTTCTCATTTATTTAATCCCAATGACCCCAATCAAGGAGGGATTTGTGGATCGGGTCTGGGGCTTGTCTATGGACCATTCAAGGGTTATAAAACATCTCATTGGAGTCATAAACCCTAACAATCCAAGAGATCCAAGGGGAGGCTGTCCAAGGAGGAAGAAGAGGGTACTGTAGCTCTGTGAACAGTACATCGTGCAGCAAGTTCTTCATCTATCTCCAACCCATTCAAGGTACTTCTGAAGCCAACAAACATCTATGAAGTGAAGAAGCAAGCAACCAACAAAGAGAGATCAATGGGAGGCTATCAAGAAGCAAGCAAGGGTTTCAAGAAGAGATCAAAGGAAGGTTGTCCAAGTGAAGAAGAAGAAGGGTACTGTAGCCGTGAACAGTACTCCGTGCAGCAAGTGTTCTTCATCCATTCTCAATCCATTGAAGGTATATCTGAAGCCAACCTCCTCCAAGGAAGAGAAGAGCCAAGCAAGCAAGCAAGGATTCCAAGAAGAGTGCCTAAGGGAGAAAGAAGAGAAGCCAAGCAAGCAAGAAAGGAGAAAAGCTAAGCAAGCACGGATTGAAGCTCCGATCAAGTGAAGATATGTTCAAGATCCGCAACATGTATTCAAGGGGAACCCAAAACAGGAGTTGTCTAAACTAAGCCTCATCGTCTTTATGTTTTGGGTGTTGTAATTGTGTTCATCATAAATTGCAAGAACTTGTGTGTGTGTGGATCGTTGTTGGATCCGTGGTGGTGTGTGTGTGTGTCATATTTGATTCGTGTGTGTGCGTGGATCTTCCTAGATCTGCGTTTGTCTGTGGGGGGGTCTATTTAGATCCGTTCTGTCTCGTGTGTGTGAATTGCTGCACTTGTGGCAGCGGGTGTTTGTGTTGGTGATCCGGTTGTCGGATCGTGTTGGAGACTTCGTCTCCGTGTGAACTTGTGTGTGTGTGGATCGTTGTTGGATCCGTGGTCGTGTGTGTGTGTGTCATATTTGATTTGTGTGTGTGCGTGGATCTTCCTAGATCTGCGTTTGTCTGTGGGGGGGTCTATTTAGATCCGTTCTGTCTCGTGTGTATGGATTGCTGCACTTGTGGCAGCGGGTGTTTGTGTTGGTGATCCGGTTGTCGGATCGTGTTGGAGACTTCGTCTCCGTGTGTGTGTGTGTGTGTGTGTGTGTGTGTGTGTGTGTGTGTGTGTGTGTGTGTGTGTGTGTGTGTGTGTGTGTGTGTGTGTGTGTGTGTGTGTGTGTGTGTGTGTGTGTGTGTGTGTGTGTGTGTGTGTGTGTGTGTGTGTATTGGGGCGTGTCCCCGTATGTGTGTGCATGCGTCGTCCTGTGTGTGTGGTTGGAGCGTCGTCTCCGTTTAGGGATTTATCCCCGAGTGAAGTCTCACCGGGTTTGATGAGGGGTGGACGTAGGATTGCCGTCGTTGCATCCGAACCACCTTAAAATCCGCTGTGCACTATGGTTTGAATTGTGTGGTTTGGTCCTTTTTCTCTATCTCCATTCTTAGTGAGTGTTAGTGTTAATTGTTGTTCCGGATTTATCTTCGTATATCTTGCATAATCTATATTATCATCTATTAAGTTTGATAAATCCAATTTGTGTACAAATAGTTTTGAATCTCTTAACTAGCATTCTATCACATATTTTAAAAAAGCCAAAAGTTTTCTGAAAATTTGTAAGCACACAATTCACCCCCCTCTTGGGTGTCATTGATCGCGGGACTTCAATTGGTATCAGAGCTAAGGCTCGATTGTTTATAGATCTAACGATCTAGAGTGATCCAGATCGATGACTACCAATATGTACACCTTGAATTCTCCACCCGTGTTTGATGGTTGCAATTTCGATTTGTGGTTAGGAAGAATGTGCAGTCTTGTCAACTCATATGACCCCAAGCTATGGAAGCTTGTTTCATATGGCCCTTATGAGTTGCCTAAGGATAAAAATGTCTGGACTGAAAATCAAAAGCTTAAACATGATCAAAATTGGTTAGTTTTAAAGTTGCTTACTGCTGTAGTTGATTCTAATTATTTCCCTTTTGTCTCCCATTACAGATCCGCGAAGGAAATATTGGATGGATTAGCAGACTTCAAGGAAGAGCTTAAAGACAGATCTCTTGTGGCAGGCACGAGTGAACAAGGGAGTGATCAGCCAAGTGGATAAAGCTCAAAGGTAAATTTTGATTCTGATAATGAAGATGAATTTAGGTATGAAGATTTGCTGAATACATATGATGAGCTTGCTGAAAAATACAAGAAGTTAAAATCTGAAAATAAAAAATTGAAAAAGAATGCTGAAGAAAATAACTGCAATTCCTCATGTAAAGAATGCCCACACTTGAAGGAATTGATTGATGCTCATATGTTCGATCTAAAAATTCACAAAGATCAAATTTGCTCCCTGAGAAATGAAAACAAAGAACTGGGAGAGAGAATAAGTCAAATGGACAATGGTCAAAATGAATTTGATCCAAAGCTTGCAAGAGAAAATGAGAAACTGAAGGAATTGAACAGTGCTATTTCTGAAAAATTGGTTACTTTTGAAAAAGGAAAATCTGTGAATGTTGATGAATCTAAAAAAGTGCATACGTTGGTGCAAGAAATTGAAAGTCATAAAATCATCAATGCCACTTTACATGAACAAGTTAAGTCTTGTGAAAATGATATGGTTTTCTATCAACTGCACATTTCATCACTTGAGAAAGAAATTCTTGATCTGAATGCTTCATTGTCTAAGCTTGTGAAAGGAAAAGAAAATCTGGATAAAATCTTGGGGACTAAGGTGAATTTTCAAAGGGAAGGGCTAGGCTATAATCCTGTGAACAAAAAGAAGTTTGAAAATAAAGTTTATACATCTTTTATGCACAATACTAACATAGTCAGCACATCAAATGAGTCTCTACATCAATGTTCCTTACAGATAACAAAAAGATCAAATGAAAATTTGAAAAAGAAAAATCATGTTGCACACACACTTGCCTCCACAAAGAAAAATAATTTACATCAAAAATCTAAAAATACTGCTAGCACGTCCATGCATGATGAACATACTTCTTCCACACACACAGCCAATTAGAAAGAAACTCACATATTTTTATTATGGAAAATATGGACATGCTATGCATAATTGCTTCATTATGAAGAATGATGATTTGAGAGCATGTAGAAACCAAGCTGTTTTGAAAAATGCAAAGAAAGTTTTCACCACAAAATCTTCCATGCATTGCAATCACTGTGGTAAAAGGGGTCATACAACTTCACATTGCTGGTTATTGTTGAAGAGAAAGAACTCCCACTCAACACATCATGCTCACACACACAAATTAGTAGAACCAATGAGAATGAAAAATGTGATGCCACGTGCTCCCCCCCATCACTTTGGCAAATCTGGGAATGTTAAGCATGACTATTTTTTCATGAAAAATAATGACTTGAATGTTGTTAAAAATTAGAAATTGCATGCCAAAGTTGCTGCTAACCCACAAGGACTCAAAATGTTTTGGCTACTTAAGAAGGCCAAATGAGAAATCTGTTTTGCAGGTGTGCCTTGAGAATGTAAAGCATGAAATCTGTTTTCATCAAGAAGGTAAGGCACACGGGCCAAGTGGCATAAGTCAGGTTGGAAGAAAAATCAAAACTGAATTTGAAGATCAGGTGATATCTCTCCTACTCTCTCCAGTGACTGTGTAAGGTTTTGATTCATTTTGAGTTATATAGTCATGTGGTCTTGCATATGTCCCTACATGCATTCCATTCATGGTTGTTTGCATATTTGTGCATATATCACTTGTCATATAGCATCTTATTGTAGGGGAGCTTGAAGACTCTTCAAATCACGATTTCATTACATATATTGAGTTTGCATACACCTTCACATGCTGTTGTCTGCTTACACCTTCACATGCACTTCATACACAGTTAGTTGCATACTTCTGTGCCGACCACTTCATACATAGTTAGTTGCATACTTCATGAAGCACATTGTTGAAAGGGAATTTTGAGAACACTCAAATTAATTTTCAATTCATGCATTGAGTCAATCATATGTATTCACATCCTGGCATGCAAAAGTTCAACATTGTGAACTCATGTTATAACCCATGCAACTCTCTTGCCTTCATCTCATCCATGACTATATGTTGCATTAGAATTTCATTGACCATCTTGCATTCATGCACACACTAAGGGGGGGCAACCGCATTCGTCATATAGGCTTAATGTTTAGGTTCACACATGAGTCATGCATTGCATCTAGAGCTGTCTAGGGGATGTTGGTTGTTAAAAAAATTTGTCATGTCATTGTTAATAAATTTGAATCGAAACTGACAAATCAAGTCTTTTTGTTCTTGGATGTAGATTACACTCCCAAAATCTAAAAGATGATGGGCTAGTCATGGTCGAGCTTGAATCAACTGGAAGAATACTTTACAAGAATGAAAAATGATGAGAACTTTCTCAATTGGTACCAGGAGATGGGTAAGGATGTTCTTGTAGAACAACCTCCAGGATCGACTCAACATCCATTATTGTGTACAATTTGTAGAAAGTCTTGTATTGCTGAAGCAAGTACCCAAGGTATGACAAGAAATGCTCACATCTGTTTGATAAAATGGATTCAATAGGTAAGGTTCATCAAACATCCTTCACGAGGCAATCGGGTAAAGATATTTTAATGGTTCAAGTATATGTGAATGATATTTTTGTTGGAACTACTAATAATGTCTTATGTGATCAATTTGCATGGATTGTGCAAGGAGATTTTGAAATAAGTGAACTGAATTCTATTCTTCTCTAGATTGCAGGTGGAAGACTTGGAAGATGAAGGATGCTCAAGGCACAAGTATTGAGAATTATCTTCTGAGCACTATTTGAAAAACTCACATTTGCTTCAACCATGTCTCCATGGATGAAAATAATTTTTTTTTATTAGAATGCAATTACACTTTTCCACCAATGCACACCTGCATTTTATGAATCTGAAAATTCATCTGTTTGGTTATCATTGCATGACTACATGGTATATCAAATGGTGACTTGAGGAAGGGCAAATCATTCTTGTCTGAAGCCTATCACCATGCGTAAGAATATGCCTCCGCCTGGTACCCTGAGTCACATGTTCATTTAGGTCATAGGTTGCATGATCTTCAAAAATAAACATGTCAATTGTGTAACTTGTGCACATAGAAAGGGGGAGCTTATTTTTGAATGAATGATTTTGAATTGTAAATTGAACTTATCCTTGTGGAAATGCATCTCATATTAATTGCCATATCTGAATTGATCATGACATTACTGTGTGAGTTTCGGGACTTCAATTTTTGGGACTAACAATGCACTGCTAGTCTCTTTTAAAGCTATTACTGAGGTAACATGATTGAAGGCACATGGTGATACATGCTGAACTCAGGTATTGATTCTAAAACTTGAATTGTCATTCATCCAGCCTGCTATGGTGATGTTGCTCACTTGACAGGTATCAATACTTGAAATCTGACTTGTTATCTTCCTAGCATGATGAGAAGGACTTGTCAAATTATTTGAATGGCATTTCAAACTCTAAAGATTTTGATGATTATTGAACATCTTTCAATCTGAATTGCTTGGGGTCTTTTCAACTTAATTGAGTATCTAGTTGTTGGCACCGGCTTATTTCCTCGAATTAATCAAGGATTAAGCATAGGGAAATACTCCCTAAATAGAGCAAAACGGCACATCGCCAAAGTTGCTCTGCCAGTCGAGTTGTGCTTAGAAATCAAGACATGTCGCTGGGTCAAGCGGCACAACATAACAACCGGGGATCGGCCCCGAGCAAATAGCACTATGCCAGTCAGTTTCTCCACAACCGGGTCAGTTTTAGGATTCGGGACAACCTGCCGTACCTTACGGCACTCTGTGAAGATTCGGGGATCACCCCCGGACATCTTATATACGGTATCACACCACCGACGCTTCAACAACCGGGTTAATTCGGGACTCAGAACGGCCTGCCGCTTCATACGGCTCTTCGCCAGGGAGCGAGGGTCACCCCGATCACCAGACCAACTGCATCGTCATGTCGACGCCCCAGTCACCGGGCCTAACCGAGGGTCCTAACTAGCTAGCCGTGACCCACGGCAACATCAGCAATCGATCGGGTCCACCCCCGACCACTCAGTTCGCGGGTTAACCTGCGTTCAACACAGCCACCGGAGTTGACCCGGAGGCGCCCTGACTACAAGCCACGCCATGTGGCACCCAGCAACGAGGTCGGGGTCTACCCTCGAGTCGCCTCCCTCTAGCCCTCTGAAGTCAAAGGAAGACACGTCAAGGTTAACCGCAAGCTTCAGGAGCTCACAGCACCCGTATACGGCCCGCACACGCGTGTCGGGAACTTCCCTGAGCACCTGGTGGGCGCGTATGCTCCAGGCACTCTACAGCAAGTTCGAGCCCAACTCGGGACTCCCAGCAACCCATCGCGTCATGCACCACCCTTGTGCGCCCTCACACGTGGATCGACCTACGCGGTCAGGTCGCGGGGGTCAAGGGGGCTGCGCCCCTTGCGGGGGTTTCCAGGGGCTCCGCCCCCGGAAGAAAATTTCTTTTTTATAACGGGGGCATTGATGTCTTTCGATACTCTGACCCAGTCGAACCCGGTCAAACCCAGTCGAGCCCTGTCAAACCTCAGTTAAACCCAGTCAAACCTCGATCAAACCCGCGTAAACCCCTCCGGGGAGGGGTTTAAGCGGTCTAAACCTGGACCAGACCTAGCCCCTTGGGCTGGTCCACCTAAACCCCCCTGGGGGGAGGGGTTTAGGCGGACCAGCCTCACCCCCAAGGCTGGTTCGCCTAAACCCCCATTAAATAAAAAAAAGTTTTTTAATTAAAAAAGGCACCCAGCTAGTCCACCTAAACCCCATCAAAACTAAAAAAAAAGTTTTTTAACAAAAGAAAAACCCCTCCGTGAGGGGTTTAGGCAGACCAGCCTGGGCTGGTCCGCCTAAACCTCACTTGGGGGAGGGGTTTAGGCGGACCAGACCCGCCCCTTGGGCTGGTCCGCCTAAACCCTCCCTCCCCCACTCCGTAACACAAAAAAAAAAGATTTTCAAGGGTTTACCCGGACCAAACCCAACCCTCAACTTGGTCTGGGTAAACCCCTTCCACCCCTTCATCTTCCCCTATAAAATCCCCCAAGGGGCTCAATGCAATGGCATGCAAGGGAAGGCAACAAGGAATGAAATGAAGGATGCAATGCAACACCCTCCGACCAAACTGTCGCGCCCTCGGACTCCCGAGGCCTTCGGCAAGGGTCGGGGACGCGAGGAACTAAGTGCACGCGTGGTTGGCTTGTCGATCGGCTTATACACGCCGAGGGTATGTCATACGTACTTCCCTCACGCGACATCTAGCTATCTCACACAAGTCCATGCCCATCGCACGAAAGGCACTATGGCGACGGTGAATACACCCGTATCTCGGGTCCGCCCGCGTATGACAACACACGGTGGCCACGCATACACCATGATGCCGCACCTACTTCCATCACGGAACCGCGTGCCTACCGCTCGCCTTGAGCTAGCCATCGACCGCTCTAACGGATGACTCGAGTTAGCCGGACCCTGGCCCGGGGCTAATATTCTTGGGGCCGGCCTCGACTCCCCAACATGACGACATTCACCTTCTGAGGTTTGGACCCGACCGCTCACCTCGAGCCACGTCCAACCTCCGTCAGGCGCCAGCCCACGACCGCCCCTGCCACCTAGGCAGTCGGGCTTGTCTCGATCTCCTCACGGGGAGCCTCTGTAAAACACACGGATATCCGCTTTATCTAGCATCGACCCGGGGACCGACCTACGTGTTGGAATTGTCCCGTGGCTTGCGCCAGTTGTACTTTGGCCTCCTTGGCCCATTTGTAAAGCCCACGTGGCTCTCATATAGCATGAAACCAGTTGAACACATGCACCAATACTCGGGTCTCAGCCTCTTCACGACGCCCGCCTCCTCCAGTCATAACGGTGCCTCCGGCACCCAACGCCAGTCACATCGGGCCACGAGCACGACCATCGAGGTCTCCCGGCGCCCGCCTCCTTCAGTCACACCGGTGCCTCCAGCACCCGAATACAGTCACATCGGGCCCCAAGCACGACCATCGAGGTCTCCCATCGCCCGCCTCCTTCAGTCACAACGGTGCCCCGGCACCCGACTGTCAAAAACTTCAGTCACAACGGTGCCTCCGGCACACGACTCTAGTCACATCGGGCCCCGAGCACGACCATCGAGGTCTCCCGACGCCCGCCTCCTTTAGTCACAACGGTGCCCCCGGCACCCGACTGCCAACAACTCCAATCGCAACGGTGCCTCCGGCACCCGACTCCAGTCACATCTGGCCCTGAGCACGACCATCGAGGTCTCCCGGCGCCCGCCTCCTTCAGTCACAATGGTGCCCCAGGCACCCGACTGTCAACAACTCCAGTCGCAACGGTGCCTCCGGCACCCGACTCCAGTCACATTGGGCCCCGAGCACGACCATCGAGGTCTCCCGGCGCCCGCGTCCTTCAATCACAACGGTGCCCCCGGCACCCGACTGTCAACAACTCCAGTCGCAACGGTGCCTCCGGCACCCGACTCCAGTCACATCGGGCCCCGAGCACGACCATCAAGGTCTCCCGGCGCCCGCCTCCTTCAGTCACAACAGTGCCCCCGGCACCCGACTGTCAACAACTCCAATCGCAACGGTGCCGCCGGCACCCGACTACCCAGCTACTTCAGTCACAATGGTGCCCCCGACACCCGACTGCCAACAACTCCAGTCACAACGGTGCCCCCGGCACCCGACTGCCAGCTACTCCAGCCACATCGGGGCCCGCAGCACCCGACCACTCAACTTTCAAAGCACAATGGTGCCTACAGCACCCCTACTGCCCCGACCTCGACACTGTTTCATGTCGGGAATACATTGTGACGCCCCTCGGGCGCCATCCTGCTCAGTCACAGGTCCTCTGATGGACACTACGTACAGATACAGAACTACCCACACAATAATGCAATGACCCGGGGACCGTCATGAATGACGGAATTGTCCCGTGGCTTGCAAGCAATTGTAATCGGGCTCTCATGCCCCCATATAAATGCCTTTCATGGCATATAAGTCATGTAATCCAGTCAGGGAGCGGGTCCCCCTCCTCGCTGGAACCAATCTCTCTACCCCCAGTTATCCCTATTGTGTTGTTGTTGCACAGACTAAGCCCTCCCGACGTCGCGGCTCCCAGGGTCCCTAACTCTCTCTTCGGTAGTAGAAACAAAGGTATTCGGATTCAATCCGATGTAAAATAAACACCGGTTGCTTGTGCCCGGTGGGGAAAGATGTCCAGTACACGAATCCTCATAATCGCCTGCGCACTTGCACCCGTGGAACCCCTTCTATCCACTTGTCGCCCGATCCCTCGAGCCACATGCCGCGTCCTGGCGACACTTCCCCGGTCAATCCTCGGTTCCATAGGTGATTGTCGAGAAATCGACTGGCACGCCCGCATTCCATCCAGCCATCCCTGTCCCAGTCTCCCAGAATGATGGACCATACGCCATCCCTTCCAGTGTGTTCCTATCGTTCTCTCTGCCTTCTTCTCAATACCCCCGGAATCCTCGCGTGCCCAGTCAACCTATCTCGACCTTCCGTAAAAGGCGAGTCTACACCCCCGCCGCGAGGACAAAATGACAAGTGACATCCCCTGCGGTCGCAAACACTAGTATATCAAATGATGAGCGGTGAAAAGGTGGATTGCGTCCACCTGGAAACTCTCACTATGTGTGAGTTGGTCTTTGGATCAAGGTTCTCTGCCTCGTACTAGAACTCAGGAAAGTCAAATGGCTGACTTGTGAATGAATCCTTGAACTGAGGTATTTGGATTGAAAATATGTTTTTGCTCGAATGATCCAAACATTTGACTTCCGAATGATCTCTCATTTTAAACTTGTGAAAGACTTCTGAAAATCTGATTTTGAACAATTCTAAAAATTGGGTTGCACTACTTAATTTTGATCATTTATGCACCCTTATTTTCAAAGGTCATGTCATGAAAATGTTTGTTGACACATTAATATAATGTGAATGCTCCAATGTGGAATTTGCCTCATGGTTTGAAGATCAAGTCCTCCGATGCTGCATTTGCATCTTGCATCACATGCTCATCTAGGCATAGGTTGCATGCATTACAATTCATGCATTAGCTGAAGTTAGTTCATTCATTTGGTATCAGAAGTTTTGCACCACATTACATTCTGTCTTGGCATGTTGCATTTCATTATTATATGATCAAAGGTTGCATTGCATTAGAACTCATGCATTAGCTGCATTCAGTTCATTCAATTGGTATCCATTTGATTGGTAGCAGTTGCATATTTGCATTGCATGTTGCATACATTCCCTCTGTGTGCTTACTTGATATTATATGCTATTCACCCCCATCCTTTGGCATTTCTATGGCCTTATGTCTTCTTGATAAACAATGCTGCATTTGAGTCATTATTGGAGTGTTTCATGTCGTACACTCTGGGGGAGTTTATATTTCATAAGTGCATCTATTTAGGGGGAGTTGCACTGTTATGTATTCATGATATTTTCGGTATACATGCTGAATCAAATTCGCACACTTCATGCACAAAATGTGAAAATGAGTGTTAAAGATAAGGATATATGAATTTCTTTTCAACACTCTCGAGATGTTAAACTTGCTGCATGTATGTTGAAGAGACAGTTGAGGAAAAAGTTGCCTACCTATCCTGTTTAAAAAATCTAAAATGAAAGGCAGAGCAATGCTAAGTCCCACTGAGTAAATTGGGTACATGTCACCTGAGACGTGATGTGGTTCATTTCTGAAAAGTGTTGACTAAAGTACCTCTGTTCAAAATGAGGTTACAAGGTTCAATATTCTGAGTAACCGGTGTTGACACCCATTTTTTACCGATAAGTTGAGTCAGTTCTCTTACCATCATGTGTTGATGCCTCGAGTTGTCCATTGCTTAGTGGGCTATTTTCAGACAGCTTATTGGGCCTATTTTATGGGTACCTCCCTCCCTGACTCGGTCTGCTTCAAGCCCGGGCTTAATGGGCCTTGGTTTGGCTTGATTTATCATAAGTTATTAATTTTCAAGCATCCAGCCATTGCGTGGCCTATCGTGTGACCGTTTATTTGTTGAGCGGTTGAGGGTTAACCGTTTATATATTTATGGGATATTAAGGTGATTTTCTAAATTTCCACCGACAAGCTTTTGAACGGTTTATATTTAGCCATCCAATATAATTGAACGGTACAAATTGGACCGTCCAGATCTCAGAGTCCCAGATTTGTTGGTTATCCAGATAATTATCTAATTATCTAAATTATGTTGATTTATCACCGACAGGTGTTGGACGGTTGGTCGATGGCCGCTCTATGGGCTGAGTGGTCCATTAAGAACCGCCCAATTCATGAGAGTCCAATGCCAAAAACATCGGTCAGTTCGATGGATATTTGGATAATATTTCCCATTTACTTAATTTCCACCGATAGATTGGACGGTCTGGTGACCGACCGCTCAGTATATTGGGCGGTCTATCGCGTGACCGCGCAATGGTCTGATTGCTGAAAAACTAAGGGTTTTTCTCTCTCTATCTGTGGTTTTATCCTTAATTTGTTCCAACCATTTCTCCGTGGTTTCTCAACCAAATGAGGTGCTGTTTCGACTGGTTGGAAGATAATTGTACTATCTACGGATTTTATGTTGATATCTCGAGCTGATTTTCATTGGAAACCCTAATTTCGGGGCTAGCTTAATGGGCTCTATAAATAGGACCACAAGGCCAAGCTTTGAAAAGGGGGGGGGGGAGATTTTAAGGTCACGGCGAAGGTCTGGCGAACTCTCAAGTGACCTACAATCAGGGAGGAAGGCTTTCCACGTCCACATAAGCCTTCGGTTCAGGGAGTATTTACATTTCGGGTCATAATTTAATTATTCTCTGTCGCGTTCTTCGTTGCATGCAATCATCGTCTTTTTCTCTCTCCACGTTTTTCTTCATCTGCATATCATTATACGCACCCTCCCATTGTTTTGACGCCCCCTAGGGGTTTAAAAACTCCCAAGTATCCCCCATTTAATGTTAGTTAGTTCATTTCCCATACTCTTTTATAGTTGCTGTACTTCACAGTATTAATCTTGGGTTCCTTTCTGTGTTTTGCACTTTATTTCGCAGGTCAGCAGCGTCCTAACGCGAGGCCCACTCTTTCTGGTCGGCCGGAAACGGTGGAGGTAGAGATCTCACGTTTTGAAAGTTGGCGGTGTAGAGCAGTCTTCATCAGTCCGTTTGAAGAATAGGGTGGCTTAACATCGACCATCCAGTTCTTTCCAGCGGTTGATCCCGAACCGTTCCGTCATCCAGCTGCTCATCATCCCGCGTTCATCCCAGCGCTGCCATGTGGTCTTTCGAGCGACCGCACAACTTCAAGGCGGTTCCTCAAGAGTCGCGCATTGCCGCAGTGCTGTTCTAGGCGAGTGTCTCCCCTTTCTTTCCAAGGTACAATGTATCTAGTTACATTCGGCACCTTGGTGGCGATCACACACATTCCACACCCTTCCCCCCGTTACTTACATATTACTCAGTTCTTTACATTAACATAGCAAAGAAGGGATTGGAAGGGTAATCAAAAGGGGAAACAAGGAAAAACATGTCAACACCCTCTTTTTTGGCGATCACGGAGGGACACCTAGTGCCCATCGTGTTAGTGTTGTGCTGACCTATTTGTGTGTTTTGGTAGTTCCATTCTTTGAGTATTTCAGGTTGCTTGTTGGTCCACCCTACGTTCCTGATCTCTGGAGTTCACGCGGTCATCTGTGAGCCGCCTATCTCGTTGAGCGGCTGGAGATTGGCCGTTCCGCGATTCACATAGCTGCTGTCGTGCCAGCCATCTAGCGGTCCTTGTCCGACCGTCCTCTTTTTTTTACGGTCTCACATAGACCGTTCATAACTGCTGGCACAAGTACTTTTCTAGTCTCGCCCATGTTGTTTGTGTTGATATTTAACGGTCTTTCCAGGGCCGTTTCATTGTCTGAGCGGTCTATCATCAGACCGCTCCGTCAGGTACGCTTCTCTCCATGTTCATGTCGTTCATTTTAGGTTCTGTTTGGTAGCGTTATTACTCTCTGCTCCTGCACGGTCCATTACAGACCGTTTGCTTTCCTTGGACAGTCCATTACAGACCGTGTATGCATCCTGAGTGGTCTTCATCAGACCGTCCTTTACTGCTACAGTACTCTCGAGGCTACATTTTGCTCATTGATTTATATCATTACATATATATTTGGTGTTGTTTGTATCTTCCCCTGATGTTGCTATATTGTTGCATGATCGTGTTCATGTCATTTTCTCATATTTGCTTGATCATTGTCTGCTAGATCTAGGCTAGATCCTGCATGCACTCCGGTGCGCATAGGGGCATACATGCTCTTCATTAGTAGTTGCATTCCTACCGAGGTAGGGTTTCCTCTCGTCTCCATACTCCTTGGAGCCGACTAGGTGACCTTGCTGAGGGCCTCCGTAAGTCCCCGTGAGCCGTGGATTCCCACATGGACGGCGGACAGGTTGTACCGCGCCACCCCCCAGTCTAGGGTTTGCATCCGCGAAAGAGAGCCCCTTTTGAGTCAGCCAGTTCCCCATTTCTCACCCTGATTAGGTACCTTGTCATTAAGTGAACTCACATGTTAATTAACCCACTAAGGTCCTACAAGGAAAGATTCATAAAATCTGTCGCGCATCATCCATAATTTGAGTGTTCACTTGGTTGTCTCTCTTCTCGTCTCTTCTCTCTCTTGTGTGTGCATCACTTCAGTGCTGTTTAGATTTTGGGTAGGATTGTCTGCTTCTTCTTCCTAGGTGCTCAGTGTATGTGGAGCTGTCTTACACTCTCAGGATTGTCTCCTAAGGGTGGTTCGCCTTCCCATTCTTATTTCAATCCCTTGTTCGATTCACCTCCAATTATGTCGTCTTACAACTTCTCCCATCCCCCTGAGGATTCTCTCCCTCGGGGACTTCTGGAGGACCTACCTAGGGTCGCTCATGTGCAAGGGGGAGAGGGGACTGCCCCTCCTCTCTCGACCATTGTTGTTGAGGGTGCTCAACCCTCCCTCTCAGATCCATCGACTCGCGGCTCGGCCAGTCATGTTCTCCATATGATGGCCCAGCTAGATCTTACTCAACTCTACATGCTGAAACATGCCTTGCAAGGGGCAGATGCCCCGCTCTCAGTACTTTCTTCTGGCATGACTACTGCCGTCACTTCCACACCCCCGATTGATGGATTAGGGGCCACCTCTGTAGCCCCCATCGATCTTACTCCCATCCGTCCTCAGGCTCTTCGATTCTCCACCATGGAAGCGGGCCAGGATTCTACCTCGGCCCATCAGTCACTTGATAAGGGGAAGACCCGGATCCCCTCTGTTTCTTATGCTGATCCTTACACCACGTTCCCTCCAACATCGCAAGCCCTCGTGGCCCCGGTTGATTCCGTCCGTCTGCAATCAGGGGCCGCCTAGTTGGCTCATGCAGATATGGGCCCTTCCCTGGCCCATTATCCATCTTATGGGCTGCCCCCTCAGTCAGTCTATCCTTCGGTTCCATACTCCGGTTCGATCCTTCTTGCCGTATCTTCCCCTTCCCGGGAACGGGAACTTCTGGACAAATGGGCTGCCATGCAGTAGCAGATTGACCTCCTCCACAAGCGGGTCAGCCCGCAGTCTTTAGCTGATGTCCCCATTCCTAACTTCAGGGACATTCGTTTCCCACCGTAGTCTGAGCTCCCCGTGTACCAAAAATATGACGGGAATGGCAACCCGTTTATTCATATCAGGGAGTTTCTCTATGAATCGGCGCAGTTCCAGCATGACGACCGCCTGATGGCGTATCTGTTCTGCCGATCCTTGGACGGGGTCGCCCTTGAATGGTTCTACACATTGCCTCTCGAGGAGGCGGAAAGTTTCAAGACTGTGAAGGAGAAGCTTATTCGAAGATTCTAGGATGGGGTTGGGCCCGAGTATTCTTTCACCGATCTGGTTGCAGAAAAGATGAAGTCGGATGAAGACTTTGCAGCATATGCCGATAGATGGAGGCAGATGGCCTCGCGTGTGCCCAGGCAGATCTCAGAGGAAGAAAAGGTAAAGTTGCTGATTTCTAATGCTACTCCGACGTTCCGGAATATTTTGGCAATGAACGATATTTCTAACATACACCAGTTGTACAGTTGGGCCCGGTTTATCCAGACCAATTTAAAGACTCCCCTATCCATTCATTGTTCAAGACCCAGAAATCCAAGACAACCCGCAAATCCCAGGGCCCAGTCATTGAGGGAGTCCAAGTCAACGAGCAGGTCCAGGCTGTTCAATTCCCTAACCAACCCGCTTCACCCTGTTTCAAGCAACCCCCACTCAACCCCCAGTTCCCCGCTCCACAAGCTCCCCGACCCACTTTCCCAGCTCCTCAGCACCCGCAACAACCACCTCCGCCACCACAGCCTCAACAGCCACCCCAGTACCATAATGTTTCTCCTCCTGCTGGTTATGGGCCTGCTCGGCCGGGACCCAAGAGAGTCAATTATCCACCACTTCCAGAAACCCTCCCCGACATCTTTTCAGCTCTAATGTACACTGGTGACATTCAATTGCCTCCGGAGCGTCCGAATTGGAATCCAGCAGCCGATCAGTCAAGGTATTGCATATACCATCGGTAGCCCGGGCACACCATCGAGAGATGTTATCAGTTCAGAGATTTGGTTTATGATTTGCATGAGGGCCAGAGAATTGATTGGGTCCAAATGCACAAATTAATTGAAGATATCAAGGAGAGACGAAGACAAGCCAGGCCACAGCAGGCGGCACCCCAGCAGCAGCAGTTCCAGCAACCCCTTCAACAACAACCCCCACAACAACAACAACAGCAAGACCTCGAGATTCATCAGGATCCCATGCCAGTACATCCGCCCGCTCCTCAACAACAACAATAGCCGGACACTAGCTCAAGTGAATGTAGTCCACCACCCAGCCCCTAATGCTGGGTGGTCTTTTGATGATGAGACCTCGGCTCACCTTTTGGCCTTCCACCACACCAACTTCCCAGCACCTTATGTTCCTTCCATCCTCTGGCC
The DNA here is from genome assembly GCA_022559845.1 of Amorphophallus konjac. NCBI lineage: Eukaryota > Viridiplantae > Streptophyta > Magnoliopsida > Alismatales > Araceae > Amorphophallus > Amorphophallus konjac. The sequence continues at coordinate 402,188,786 of CM040122.1, forward strand.
CACCACTTTGGCCACCGCTCCACCCCCTATCCTCTCCCACTCGTCTATTGCACCCCCACGTTCCCCACCATTCCGCAAACCCGTCCACCATTACCCGCCATGCCCTCCATCATCACCCCTCTACTTAACCCTTCACCAATCATCATCCCGCCAGGGCCCGTCAGGCCAACCTCCGCCATTCTCACCCCTATTTCCACCCCTTCCACTCACCCTACTGGGCCAGTCGGAAGTCCATCTAATGCCGTGCCGGCATGACAATGCGCCCTCCGGAGCAGGTGTCCCTTCCACCGAGTTTACCCTTCCTCTGGGGCATCTGCACCCAACCCTCAAGTCCCTTTCTCTGCAGTCATTAGCAAAAGAAAAATACCCCGTGCCAGGCACGAAGTATGACCTACTACAGCACTTGGACCGTATGCCGGCCAAGATATCAGTTTTGGAGTTGATTAAAAGATCCACGCTACATCAGGGCTTTTCTGCAGAAGGTTATGGTCAATGAAGACATGGCGGTGGATAGTTTACCGACAGTGTTGGCGACCATTACAAGGGGGCCTTCTATTTCATTTTCCGAGTCAGAATTGGCACCCCCGGAGGCACGGCAGATGCCACTTTGCATCACCATTTCTTTAAATAAAGTGGTAGTGGAGTCAGCCCTTGTGGACACGGGGGCATCGATCAATGTGTGTCCGTTGAGTACACTGTGTGTCTGTAACATTTCAGAAGACATACTTAGGCCAACACCGACCACAATTGCAGCATATGACAACTCCAGACGAGCTTGCCACGGGGTTGTGACAGTGTAGGCCGAGTTAGGGCCTTTGGTGATGGATGTGGAGTTCTATGTATTGGACATAGACCCAATGTTCAAAGCCATTCTAGGTCGTCCATGGATAGATAGTTTGAATGTTGTGCCCTCAACTGCCCACCAATGCCTTAAGTTCCCATTTCAAGGCCGGGTGGTTAAGGTGAAGAGTATCTCCACAGTCCAATCAGCTGATGCAATTGCGACTAAGATTCTTCCCACTTTGTGGCCGAGCAATAGGCCAGTTCTTTCAGTTATGGACTTGAACTGTTCATGGGCATATGCGTCACGCAAGCCCACCACTGCGCCAGTAAATGTGAAAATTAAGTCCAAGATCAGAGATTCAAAAGGATGGCACATGATTTTAAAGTTAGGCTATCAATCAGGCCTGGGCCTCGGCGTGCAATTGCAGGGGCGTACTAAGCCCGTCTCTAAAGGTAGAAACATGGGCCGGAGAGGCCTTGGCTACCGGGAGTCAGCACTGTCCATACTGGGAGACTCCGGGCCGCTGACGTGGGATTATCGTCAACATTTTGTGAAAGGCCCATTGCAGCCCGGTACCTTGAAGAAGTCGCCGCCATTTCCTGATGAGAAGATTGATGCCACCCATGCTGTTGCTGACCCACCGCCGCCGTTGAAGGGGCTAGTGGGTGATATGGAAGATTTTTGCAGCTGTTTTGAGAAGCTGTTTCAAGAAGAAGAAGCTCATCCGAAGAAGACAGAGATGCCGCTGGTGAAGCATTCTCCAACTGAGCTAGTTCACCGGAGGCCATGGTAAGTGGGGAGCTCCATCACTACCTTTTATATATCCCCTTCCCGTCTCACCTCCTTGTTTCAGAAGTTGGGATTTATTCCCCATTCCCCTCCGATCATGGTCAACTCGTACTTCACGGAAAGACCGCCTGAAATCCTGTTTGTGCCATGTGCATGTGGGCGCTGCCCACCCATTGATTTATCAACCATGTTTACTCCTCCTTCCCCCAATGCCCAACTCCACGAAATGTGGTTTTCATCCTCTAACCCGTTCTTCAATTGCATCTTCCCCGATCTATTTCCCATGCAACACCCTCCACCCCCGTCTTCTTCTTCCTGTTGCATGATCACCTCCAACCTCCAAAAAAAAACACCAATTTTAAAATGGAGGTGTCAATGGAGGATTACGTTGTGTTCTGCTCGTCTTCCCGGGGGCATGAAACCCCTGCTCCTTTCCTTGTAGACTTCCTGCCTCCTAGGGTAGATGTACAGTGTGTAGAGTCTCCTAGGTTGGTTGAGTCAGTTGGGGTAGAGTCTAGTTCCGGTTTAGTCAGCCCATCCACGTCTGCGGCGCACCCTGTGATGCGTCATCCTAAATCCGTACCAGATAGGTTTCTGTAAGATTTGGCCCAGAGATGTCATGCCCTTCTTAAGTGCCCTAAGTTTGTAGAGACCGCGATAGTTTTAGAAGATGATGAGGAATTAGAAGGGGTATAGAGCAATGACGGATTAGGTGTATATGAGATCGTAGGTGAGAAGGCCAGCCGATGATGAGGAAAGTGATGTGGATGACACTGCCGATCTGTACGCGCAAGGTTTGAAGAGGTTTGATGAACCGTCGTCGGCAGTGGATGAACCACTAAAGAGATCAACCTTGGAACGGAAGAGGACCCCAGGCCCATAATTATTTCTTCCAATCTCCCTCCTCAGGTTGAAGAGGAGCTGATCAAGGTTTTGAGGTAGTACAATGATTTATTTGCCTGGTCCTATAAGGACATGCCGGGTCTTGACCTCACGTTGGTTGAACATCAACTTATTCTTAAACCAGGGGCAACACCCGTTAAGTAAAAGGCAAGCAGATTTCACCCGCAAATGGTCTTGAGGATAAAGGAAGAAGTCGATAAATTGCACAATGCCAGGTTTATCAAAGTGGTTTTATATCCGCAATGGGTGGCGAACATAGTCCCGGTAATGAAGAATGATGAAAAAATTCAGATTTGTATCGATTTCAGGGACTTAAATAAGGCATGTCCGAAGAATGATTTCCCGCTTCCTCACATTGATGTATTGGTGGACAACACGACTGGGTATGAGGCCCTCTCATTTATGGATGGGTATTCTGGTTATAATCAAATTCATCTTGCTCCTGAGGACCAAGAGAAGACCTCTTTCACCACGCCCTGGGGCACGTACTGTTATGTCATTATGTCATTCGGATTAAAGAATGCGGGTGCCACATATCAACAGGCAATAATGGCTATCTTCCATGACATGATGCATCTGTACTTAGAAGCTTACGTGGATGATATCCTGGTAAAGTCAAGGTCCAAGGAAGAGCACCCCGCCATTTTAGCCAAAGTGTTGCAAAGGGCTAGGGAGTATAAATTGAAAATGAATACAAATAAATGTGTGTTCGGAGTCGCATCAGGGAAGTTGCTAGGGTTTATAGTTAGTAAACGGGGGATCCAGATTGATCCGAATAAAGCTAAGGCCGTTATGGAAATGCCGCCGCCTAAGAACATCACCGAGCTTAGAGGTTTGATTGGGCGATTGTAATTCATTAGGAGATTTATATCTCAACATTCGCAAAGATGATGCCCATTCTATGAATTGTTAAAGGCGGGAGCTAAATTTGAATGGAATGAACAATGCCAAAAGGCCTATGAGGATCTTAAGGTCTATCTTGCTAATCCCCCGGTCCTGCAACCACCCGTCCCTGGGAAACCCCTGATCCTATACATTTCTGTCATTGAGGACTCCCTAGGAGCTATTCTGGCTCAGGTGGATGATGAAGGAAGGGAAAGGGCAGCATACTACCTTTCGAGGTTGTTTAATCCCGCTGAATCCAGATATACTGCCATGGAGAAGACCTATGCAGCGCTAGTGTGGGTAGCTCAGAAACTCAAACACTATTTTCTTGCCCATGAGGTTAAGCTGATCTCTAGAATGGACCCCATTCGTTACCTGTTAAAAAACATGTCCTTTCTAGTTGATTAGCTCGCTGGCAGAGCTTCCTTTCCCAATTTGATATCACCTTCGTTGTTCAGAAAGCGATCAGGGGATACGCGATTGCTGAACATCTCGCTCATTCTCCTATCCCCAGCACTGATTCGATTCAGGACGAGTTTCCTGATGAACACTTGGCTATAATCACTCATCTTCCCTTTTGGTCTCTTCACTTCGACGCTGCTCTCAACTCTCAGGGCCGTGGAATCGGCGTCGTTCTCCTCACTCCGGAAGGAGTGACCATCCCTATCGCCTATCAACTCTCTTTTCCTGCCACTAATAACATAGCCGAGTATGAGGCTCTCCTTGCTGGTCTGAAGCACGCCTACCTCATGGGCGCGCGATACCTAAACATCATAGGAGACTCTCAATTGGTGATGCGTCAAGTTCTGTCAACTTACCGCACCCGTGACCCCAAACTCAAACCCTATCAAGATTTGGTCACGCTCTTGGCTAGGCAATTCCAGAAGCTCATCTACATTCATACTGCTCGTTCTCAGAATATCCTGGCTGATGCACTTGCGTTGCTCGCTTCCTCTCTTTCATTCCCCCTCAGTCGTGCCACTGAGACCATTGTGGTCCAGCGGATGGATGCTCCTTCCCTTCAGGATCCTTGGTTCGATACCCTTAGGAAGGCTGTGGAGAAGAAAAATGAGAACGAAGATTTGAAGGAAGTTTCATTAACTGAGCTCGAGGAGAATATAGAAGAAGAGGAGTTGCCGTGGTACCACGAGATTGAGCAGTATTGCAGGGATGGTTCTTTCCCCGAGATGGCGAATGCCGAGCAGCACAAGGCCATTAGAAGGGCCGCCTCCAGATACACGATTGTTGCATGGGAGTTATATAGGTGGGCTCTCAACGGAGTTCTAATGAGGTGTTTGGATGATGATGAGGCTTGGAAGGTAGTAGAAGCCGCTCACTCTAGTAAGTGTGGAGGGCACGTTAATGGGCAGGCATTAGCGAAGAAGATTCTTAGGCAAGGCTATTACTGGCCAACCCTAGAAAAAGATTGTTCCACCTATGTCCGTAGGTGTCTTCAGTGCCAGCTTCATGCCGATAAAATCCATGCTCCGGCTTCTTCCCTCCATCCTCTTTCTGCTCCTTGGTCATTCTCGATGTGGTCCTTTGATATCATTGGACCACTTGGTGACCCTAATGCTTAGGTTAAATAGAAGTCCTTCATTCTGACGGCTACAGAGTACTTCACCAAGTGGGCGGAAACTGAAGCTTATACAGAAATCAAAGCCACCACAGTATGCCGCTTCATTCTCAAGAATATCATCTCGCGATTTGGAGTGCCAAGTGATATCGTCACCGACAATGGGCCTCAATTCGTTTCTCAAGAACTTCGGGACCTCTATAAGAAATTTAATATTATATTACATCACTCATCACCATACTACCCTCAAGGTAATGGCCAAGCTGAGGCCACGAACAAGACCCTTCTTAAGATCATTAACAAAACATGCGAGTCACACAAATTTACAGATTGGGCCAACAAACTGATAGAAGCTCTATGGGCTTATCACACCTCCGTCCCTACCCCCACGGGGCAAACTCCTTTTGCTCTCACTTATGGGATGGAGGCGATACTCCCGTACGAGATCCTGATCCATTCCCTAAGAGTGCAGCTGGATAAAGAACTTAATCTCGACGAGCGTCGAGAGGCGTTGCTAGTCCAACTGGAACTCTTAGACGAGAAGAGGCTTAATGCGACCAATCATGTCTCAGTTTACCAAAAACGCATCTCGCGATATTTTCAAAAGAAGGTTATTGAAAGAAAATTCCAAGTTGGTAATATGGTTTTGAAACATAAATTTATCAGATCAGCAGGTCTCAGGTCTAAGCTGCAACCCAATTGGGAAGGGCCGTTTGTAGTTAAGGATGTCTATCCGGGTAACGCGTATCGCTTAGTTAACGCGGAGGGTGAAGAACTGCCGAATCCGTGGAATGGGCTATATTTAAAACGCTTTTATCCATAGAGTCAAGCCAGCAACAGCCCGGCGGCGGGATGTGCCTCCACTTGATCACGAAAGTAGACCCCCGGTTCAACATTCACACACTACACGACCCCTGTGGTTCGGTTCTCTTCTTTTGCGCAACACCGTCTCTCCCTTGGCCATGCTTTGGAGAAAGTGAAAATCCTTATTTTTTCTCCTCTCTCAGCTGAAAATAGGGGCAAGTGGTGAATAAGGGGGCGAGAACTGATCTAGACCCCCTGGTAAAAGAGGTCTCAAATAGGGATAGTCTGTTATGACCTTATTCCGCAGATATAAGAAAAGAGGAAAAAAGAGAAGAAAGGAAAGACATAGGAAAAGGGGCAAAATCAAGATCAAAGCTAAAAGCTCACTCAAAGCTCAAAGCTCAAAGCTCGAAAGTCTGAAAGTCCCCAAAATAATGAAACTAGGCATGACAAGAGTGGTAGTACAATTTTCCCGCGGGACGCCATGAGCCCGGTCGTATGCGTGCCTAGAGCGGATGTAGGTTCGATGACGGACACAAAGCCCCAGCGCAACAGACCAAAAATTCTTTGGAAAGGGGTGTCGCGAGAAGAACTCAAGCCCTAAAAACCCCTATACCTATTGCCAGCTTGTCTATCAAATTCTCCCTTTAGTTTCCAAGGAATGGATCCTACCCCGAGTATGGCCTCGGTAGAGGCACCGTTTAGCGAAATTGGCCCCGACCACGGACGGTCCTTTATAACGCACGTTGAGCCCGGGCGACCCCAAGTGAGATATGAGGTTCCCCGTCGTCAGGTTTAAGCTAGTTTTAAAATCTAAAAAAATCATGATTTCAAAATCTAAAAAAATCAAATATTTTAAAATTCAAAAAAAAACAAATATTTCAAAATCCAAAGAAATCAAATATTTCCAAATCCAAAAAAAATCAAATATTTCAAAATAAAAAAAATCAAATCAAATATTTTAAAATAAAAAAATCAAATATTTCAAAACCCCAAAAATCAAATATTTTGAAACCCAGAAAAATCAAATATATCAAAAACCCAAAAAATGAAATATTTTAAAATCAAAAACAAAATCAAATATTTCAAAATCACAAAAAGATTTTCATCATCATGATTGCATTCCATAGCATGCATTGCATTCATTTCCATTTTTGTTACTTGCCTATTTAATAAGGCTTACCCCCTTTACCAAAAATCAAGAACTGGTCATTTCCTAACTTGCTACCGGCAAGGGGTTAAGCCTAAAACAGATTCAATCTGTTTTCTTTGTTTATGTGTGTGCAGGGGCAGGTTGAAGCTGAAGGGTCGGTCAGTCCGTGACCATGTGCGTTTCGAAGTCATATCCCAACTCACTCAATCACACAAGGAAAATCCCAAGCTCAAACCAATCAAATCATCAGCTTTATTTGTTCATCTATCAAGCATCTCTAAGCATAAGCCTCTACATCAACATCATCATGAAGAGAAAAATCACTCAGTCCTCCGCTGGGCATCCCCGCGGGGACATAGCTCTCTCAGCTCTCTAACATAGGCCTAGCGTGTCGTCGGAATCTCTGCAACCTCTGTTGGTAGGGTAAGCACCCTGCTCACCTCTCACATGATCAGGGCACCCCTCACCGCCTGCTCGTTCTCCTCTGTACCGATCCTCCTCGCCTGGAGTGCGGGAAGGTGGGGTAGTGCTGGTAGAACAGTCCTGGGTAGCCCAACCTGTAGGTAGCACCGGTGCGGACTGTACATCGCCAGTGCGGTGTCACTCATGAGCCTCAGATCCAAGCCTGGCCTCCTAGGTACTCTAACGGTGGTGTCGCGGAGGAAGTCCGAGTGCATCACGAACCAATCCAGGGGCAGCCTGTTGATGTGCAGTCGCCACTCGTCCCTGATCTTCTTCTCTACTATCCTGCACTCCACCTGTGGAGAGAACCCGAAGGCGCCACCTATGAAGAAAAGGGGGTGGCTCCCGAAGATCCTGTTACTTGAAGTGACATCCTCCTTATAAGTGAATTTCATCCTAACACCCATCCAACACTCTAAGAGTATCATGGAACCAAAGAGAGGACCTCCTAGGGCTGCTGAGGTAAGACCCTCGTACAGATAGGCAAGGATGGCCTGGGAGATAGAAAAACCCTGCCACAGGCCGCTAATGGTGCTAAGAATAGGAATGTCTAGAACGTGGTCAATAGAGGAGAACAAGATAGCCCCGCACAAGCAAATAGACGCAGCCTTAGCTATGGCCTCATCCCACCCACACCTATTCCTGCAATGTTCAACTACCCACTGGCTAAGAGGAATGAGATGGATCTGACGTGGGCCTTTGAAAGTGTGGACATCCCTGCTGTCTGGTATGAACCCTCCCAAGATGAGCCTAGGGTCTATAGGGGCCACGGTGTGACACACTAAGTCTTCCTCTCCCACCTGGGACCTAGGTAAAGAGAAGTAGGTCTCTACCTCCTCTAATAGGATGGTGGCCTTGAATGATGGGAAATGAATGTATGAGTCTGAGAGTGCCAGATTTCTACTAAGGTTGAGATGCTGTGCCAGTCAAGAGAAAGCTTTGGGTAGTTCTGACCTAGTACTAAGAGTGGGTGTAGGTGCCAGGATCTAAGGATGGATGTCACTCCTAGGGGCAACGCACGGACCATGGGAGCCACCCACTTTAGAGTGGAATAGCGCCTGGAGCCAGGGAGAAGCTGAGATGGAAAAGAGAAAAAGGGAAAGAGAGGAAACACGTGTAAGTGAATGAATGAACAAATTGATTTGAATGAAATCATGTAAACGCACCTCTCTCAAAGGGCCCGAACTAAGATGACAAGGGATCGTGGTCAGCCGTTGGAGCACTTCCCGCTCCTTCCTGGCCGACTTTGGCCCTTCATAAGCTGCCCCCTCCATGGAACTCCCCTCAAAGGACCTTTTCATGGTGATTTGAAGAAGATTAGCAAGGGTTTGAGGCCTAGGAAGAGGGGTTTGATGTGAGATACAAATTTAGAACCCCCCTCCTACTTATGGGGCTTGGATAGAGGTCTAAACCCACTAGAAGTGGGTTAGGATAGGCCTAGATCAAGTTGGGATAGAGTTGGGGTCAGTTTAGGACGTCTATCTTCGGGTTGGGACGCTCCAAGAGAGTCCCGCTCGAACTCTCAGACCGTAGCATTGAGCGGTCTATCGAGAGGCCGCCCTATCAGTTAAATGGTCATTTGGCGACCGTTACGGAGCTTTTATACGATAGGTAGGGTGGTCTGTAATCGACCGTTCCGTGAGTCACACGGTCACAAAGGAACCGTCCCATTCTTGGAGCGGCTAATATTAAACCATTTGCTTACCCTAGTTGAGAGGCTTTGAATGGTCTACGGTAGACTGTGTGGAGGTTTAAGCGGTCTCTTTTTGACCGTTTAGGAAGCTGAGGCCCTATTTTTACCTGTTCTCGCCTATATCACTCGAGCTGTGGTCTCGTCTCTCTTTTGGCGTCTCTCTCCCTCACTCAGTTTGGCGTCTCTCTTTTGGCGTCTCTCTCCCTCACTCTCTTGGCGTCTCTCTTTTGGCATCTCTCTCCCTCACTCTTTTGGCGTCTCTCTTTTGGCGTCTCTCCCTCACTCAGTTTGGCATCTCTCTTTTGGCGTCTTCCTCTCGCCCTCTCAGTTTGGCATCTCTCTCTCACTCTGTCATGTCTCCCTCCTCACTCGCTCACTCATGTCGTCTCTCTCTCGCCCGTGTCCGTCTCACTCGTGTTGTAGTCAGTGTCAGTCATTTGCATTCATTCATACATTCATACATCCATAAAACAAACAAAAGGCATATCACTAGCACATCATATCATGTATAAAAGTCGGGCCCCGAGTACAAAGAGTCAGGCCTGCCCCTCTCCCTGGCCCCCGTCGCTGTCTCCACCGCTCTCATGCCTCTTCGGGGGAGGCATCTCTGAAGTCGCCTCGTCACGCTGATGTCTCCGGCGCTGCTCGTCCTCCTCGTTCCTCCGGTGACCGGAGGAACCCATGAAGTAACTCCTCACGGAGCCATGAGTATCATGGCTGCCGCTCGGAGTCCCGCTGCGCACTGATCGCCGGCTCATCTCCTTATATGCCCGCAGCTCTCCCCTCAGCTCTGACGCCTCCACCCGGTAACGCTCCGCCTCCGCGGCTCTGGCTCGGAGATGCTCTAACTCTGCGTGAAGGAGCGCCATCTCGACTGTATCTGCCGATCGGCTCCGCGCCATCTCCTCCCAGAGATGAGAAACCTCATCTCGGTAGAGGTCTGCATCAGCCGCCCGCGCTCTAAGAAGCTCCATATCCAGTCTCCCGGCACGGGAGCCCTCCATCTCTGCATAGAGGCATGAAGCCTCTACTACATCTGCACGTAAAGCTGCGGCCTCCGCACAAGACCACTATGCATCCTCCCGCAATCGAGCGATCTCGCCCAGTGACGCGGTCAGCTCGGTCGTCTGCATACACGGTTCATGGTCAGTTAATTGCATTTCATAATCATAAGCATAAACAACAGGGAAAGTGTAGTAGTTGCATACCTTCTCGGTGAGCACCACCTCGGCCGCCTTGGCCCGCGCTATCATCCGTGCAAAATCGGCGTCCCACTCAGCTCGGTCTGTCGGGGTCTGTGAGGAGGAAGAAGGAGCGTCTGCCCCCTGCCGCTGTGTCCCCTTAGCTCGCTGGATCCACAACTCCAGGTTAGTCACATGCATGCATATATTCATGAACATTTGCATAATTTAAAGAGTCTAGGGTTTAGGAACTCACCAGTAGGGCTAGCGCCTGGCAGGCCTCGTCACGCTCACGGATCATCATCTGGAGGAGCCCCTGCAGCTCCGCGATCCGTCCCTCGGGGTCGATCTGCATTTAGAAAGTTTAAACATCAGTGCACATGCATATAGAAAGCATAATAGAAGGGCATTAAGGGTTAGAAGTCGTACCGGTCGGCGGGCACCACGGAACACCTGGTCCCGGTAGTGCCTGGCGTACGCCGTGTAGTACACCGTGTCACTCTCCGCCCGGGCGGTCACCACTCGCCCGTGTGCCGCCCAGTTGGAGATCTGCTCCGTAGCCCACTCTCGCCAGTCTACTACCATCGCTGCTCCCCGCGGGCGCCGGCTGACGCGCTCTCCCGGCACTGGAAAGTCCACTGCTGGCTGTGGGACACCGGTCATCCTCATCACCAATCTGTAGTGTAGTGGCTCCACCACGTTCATGCAGTGCAGCCACACATCACGTCCTAAGAAGGCCATGGCCCTTGCCACCCAGGGCTGACCCTCGTGCCCCTCCCCTGCGTAAGGAGTCCACCGTACCTGTCAAGTGAAAGAGTCACATCAGCATCAAAAACATATAGAATTGCATTTAATGTAAAGGTCTAAGTTTAGAAGCATACCGAGGTGTACGGTAGAGTGTCCATGTCATCCTGGAGCTCCTGGACCTGTCTCCGGAGACCTCCGCTCTCCCGAGGTGCGGTCCACCTCCTCACAATGGGTAACCGGTCCGGGTGGGTCTCCTCGCCTCGTCCGAGCCCGCGTAGGTACACATAGGCCTACACCTGCATTCCACCAAGGAGTCAGCATATAATAGTCATAGGAGTCCTACAGCTAAGTGCATAATAGAAGTCAGAGTCGTACCTGGAGTAGAGGGGAGAAGCCCCCAAGCATCATCCGCCGGGACGTCGAGCTCAACGTGTCAAAAAGGAACGCAAGGACAGCAGCTCCCCACGCATAGTCGCCCACCCGGCCAAGGTCCTGGAGTAGCGGCAGGAAACGGCAGTTGATGACGTCCCCTCGTGTAGCAAACAGCAGCCGCCCGAATAGCAAAGTCAGGAACCGCCATAGTACTCTGTCCGCCTCTGGCCCCGCTGCACCTGCTACTCTCGGTCGCGCCAGATCTATCAGCCTTTGTAAATGCTGCTCGGGCAGCTCTCCGGTCGCAATCCCCGCTCAACGAAGCCCCAGGCTGTCCTGTAGCGTCGCCCGAGTCAGGGTGGTGGACTGCCGCTCGGGGTGCAGCACGTCCAGTCCCAAGAGATCCTGGGCCATCTCCCGGTAGTCAGGATAGGTGCTCCCGCTGACCGAAGACCCATGCACGCGTAGGCCAGTAAGCCGGGCCACGTCCTCGAGCGTGGGGACCATGTGCCCCCACGGGAAAAGAAATGTGCGACTCACTGGATCCCAGTGGTCGTGCAGAGTGTAGAGTAGCGGTGTATCAAACTGGCTGACCTCCACGCTCAGGAACTCCGAGAATCCCATGATTCTCAGCCTCTCGCGTTGGAAGTCGGGCAGCGCGAGGTACACTACCCGAACCTGCAGCCATGAGATCCGGGTCCTACACTTTCCCTGCATACATTTAGATTAATTGCATTTTAGTTTAGAATTCTGGCATTTAATTTAATAATTCACTCTCAGCTCAATAAGCGGTCACCCATGGACCGTTTTCCTATCCGACAGTTGTATCCCAACCGCTTAAATAAGTCCCACGGCTCGCCTTAGGCCGTCTTTCTAGCAAATGTTTGCCCCAAGACGGACCACATTTGGCCGTTCAGTAATTACACGGTCCCCATTGGACCGTGTCCCGTCCCTTTCAAGCTGTTAATCATTTGGGGTGGCGCGGTCTGTCGACCGGCCGTTCTGTATTTCACGGTTTGAATCCAGCCGTTCTATCTTTAAGTGTTCCAGATTCTGAGTGGACTAGGTAAGTCCGTCCTAGGTTCCACGGTCTAATGGAGACCGTTTTGTTTTCAACGTTCCACAGCTAAGCGGACCAAAATGGGCCGCCCTATCCTCAGACGGTTTACAGAGAACCGCCATGTGATGTCGGTTCGCATTCTTTGAACGGCCACCCACGAGCCGTGTGTTCGTTGAACGGTTCTATGAGAACCGCGTTGTTCTGTGAAGCGGTTATTGTTAAACCGCGCTATCACCGTCGTCTCCGACGACGGGAGTTCTTCTCCTAACCTCCGTTCATGGCCTAAATGGCCTTTCATGGTGTGTTTAAGGGTTTGTGTGCCCCTATCATCTCCTAGAACTAGCATGCATACAACAAAAATGGAAATGGGAGGGGGTTTTAGGGCACCTACCTCGGGGTCTCGTTGTTTCTTGGCCGGCCTCTCTGTCGGCGCTCCTTCATCGGCACCTCCGTCCCCAGGTACGATGGCTCCGGCTTCTTCCCCGGCCTCAGACGACGGTGGGGGAGCATCTCCCTCGGCCGGCGGCGGTGCCGGCGTCTCCTCCGCCAGTGGTACCTCCATCGCGGCGGCGGTCGTCGGCGGTGGCGCGTCCACGTTCGTCATCGGGGGCCGCCTAGGTTGGTGCTTCAAACGCATACGAGGTGGGAAAATGGAGAATGAGAGGAGGTTGAGAGAAGAGATGAGAGACAGAGGAGAAGTTGTGGAGGAAGGTGGTGTTTCTCCTTCCCACCCACCGTTGGTTACGGTGGGGAGGGAGGTAGATGAAAGGTTTTTTGTTTAAACGTCGCCAGAATAGTGCGGTCTATCGCAAGACCGTGCCAACCTAGAGCGGTCTACATTTGACCGTTTCATCACCAACGGCACTTTGAATTGAGCGGCTAGAGTCTAGCCGTCCATTTTAATGAACGGTCTATCTTTGGGCCGCGTGGCTTCGCGTTCAGGTTTAAATCGTTGATGATTGAACGGTCACGGGTGAACCGTTATTTGGTTTGGGCAGTCTATTTTCGACCGTTCATAAGCTTGAATGATGTTTGGTCCCCTTGATGCTGTAATTCATTGATAAATTTGATTTGATGATATATATTGCAAACCCTGCTTATGGTTCTTTTGCAGCATCACCTTCACTTGCCGTTTCGCCTGCACAGGTAAGTCAGGTATGGCTTTCTATCCTTACATCCCTTATTGCATTACTATAGGGTACTATGCTATATTATCTCGAGGACCGGTTGATTACTCGCGTGTTCCAGGATCTGATGTTCCCCTTTAATAAAAACGATGATGATCCAGGTTCACGTGTTTAATCTCCAGATAGGCCGTTAGGTTGGGAAAGTCTGGGGAGGATGGTTCTATCCCGCACGCGGTGGTTGCGGATAGTGTCTTGACTCTGATTCTCCCAGTCTAGCAATAGTATTCTTGAGTATTTTATATTTTATTCTTTATTTGTATTTATTTTGATGATTTCTTTTATTTTAACCCAGCATGCATCATACGCATCTTTTGAGCATTCATGACCCATGGTTTGCCTGCTAATGTCCCGCTAGTGGTGGTCAGCTATGTGTTCAGTGTTTGAGTAAGAGGAACGATTCCACTCTGAGTTGGAAGGTTCTCTCTGGATGATTCACTTGGTTTGGTTGATTAAGAGGTCCATGTTTGGAGTTTTTAGTCTATTTATTTTTTTTTGTTACTGCTTATTTCGACCTCCTCATTGGTCCGAGGGATTATGTCCCCCATGAGGTTGATCGTGTGTTTCCTTTTATTTTCGTTAGTTCCTCCAGACTGGTGTCGCTTTTAGTCTGATCGTTCCTTGTGGTTGGTTTTGAGTTTTCCGGAAGATTCCTATCGCTTGTTGGAAAAACGGGTGTCTTTTACCTTAACGCCCGCTTTTTAGTCCGCTCCGCTTCGTCTCCGCTTCATCTTCATATTCCATTTCGCTTTCGCTTCACCTCCGCTCGATTTCCTGCAAAGAAGAAGTTAAGGAGTGGCATCTGTTGACACCCGTTTTTGCCGATAAGTTGAGTCAGTTCTCTTACCATCATTTGTTGATGCCTCGAGTTGTCCATTGCTTAGTGGGCTATTTTCAGGCAACTTATTGGGCCTATTTTATGGGTACCTCCCTCCCTGACTCGGTCTGCTTCAAGCCCGGGCTTAATGGGCCTTGGTTTGGCTTGATTTATCATAAGTTATTAATTTTCAAGCATCTAGCCATTGCGCGACCTATCGTGTGACCGTTTATTTGTTGAGCGGTTGAGGATTAACCGTTTATATATTTATGGGATATTAAGGTGATTTTCTGAATTTCCACCGACAAGCTTTTGAATAGTTTATATTTAGCCATCCAATATAATTGAACAGTACAAATTGGATCGTCCAGATCTCAGAGTCCCAGATTTGTTGGTTATCCAAATAATTATCTAATTATCTAAATTATGCTGATTTATCACCGACAGGTGTTGGACGGTTGGTCGATGGCCGCTCTATGGGCTGAGTGGTCCATTAAGAACCGCCCAATTCATGAGAGTCCAATGCCGAAAACATCGGTCAGTTCGATGGATATTTGGATAATATTTCCCATTTACTTAATTTCCACCGACAGATTGGACGGTCTGGTGACCGACCGCTCAGTATATTGGGCGGTCTATCGCGTGACCGTGTAATGGTCCGATTGTTGAAAAACTAAGGGTTTTTCTCTCTCTATCCATGATTTTATCCTTAATTTGTTCCAACCATTTCTCTGTGGTTTCTCAACCAAATGAGGTGCCGTTTCGATTAGTTGGAAGATAATTATACTATCTACAAATTTTATGTTGATATCTCGAGCTGATTTTCATTGGAAACCCTAATTTCGGGGCTAGCTTAATGGGATCTATAAATAGGACCATAAGGCCAAGCTTTGAAAAGGGGGGGAGATTTTAAGGTCACGGCGAAGCTCTACCGAATTCTCAAGCGACCTACAATCAGGGAGGAAGGCTTTCCACGTCCACATAAGCCATTGGTTCAGGGAGTATTTACATTTCGGGTCATAGTTTAATTATTCTCCGTCGCATTCTTCGTTGCATGCAATCATCGTCTTTTTCTCTCTCCACATTTTTCTTCATATGCATATCATTATACACACCCTCCCATTGTTTTGACACCCCCTAGGGGTTTAAAAACTCCCAGGTATCCCCCATTTCATGTTAGTTAGCTCATTTCCCGTACTCTTTTATAGTTGCTACACTTCGCAGTATTAATCTTGGGTTCCTTTCTTTGTTTTGCACTTTATTTCCCAGGTCAGCAACATCCTAACGCGAGGCCCACTCTTTCTGGTCGACCGGAAAGGGTGGAGGTAGAGATCTCACGTTTTGAAAGTTGGCGGTGTAGAGCGGTCTTCATCAGTCCGTTTGAGGAATAGGGCGGCTTAACATCGACCGTCCAGTTCTTTCCAGCGGTTGATCCCGAACCGTTCCGTCATCCAGCTGCTCGTCATCCCGCGTTCGTCCCAGCACTGTCGGGCGGTCTTTCGAGCGACTGCGCAACTTCAAGGTAGTTCCTTAAGAGCCGCGCATTGCCGCAGTGCTGTTCTAGGCGAGTGTCTCCCCTTTCTTTCCAAGGGAAGGTGTATCTAGTTACATTCGGCACCTTGGTGGTGATAACACACATTCCACACCCTTCCCCCTATCACTTACATATTGCTCAGTTCTTTACATTAACATAGTGAAGAAGGGATTGGAAGGATAATCAAAAGGGGAAAGAAGGAAAAATATGTCAACAACCGGGGATTCTGGCATGAGCTCCATGCGTCTACTCGCGTAAAAAGGAATTATTTGAACCTGATCATTCTTAGAAAAGTCTTTTTATCTGTGTACA
This sequence comes from Amorphophallus konjac, assembly GCA_022559845.1. NCBI lineage: Eukaryota > Viridiplantae > Streptophyta > Magnoliopsida > Alismatales > Araceae > Amorphophallus > Amorphophallus konjac. Next base: position 402,205,042 of record CM040122.1, read on the forward strand.
ATTGTTGAGGTAGAGTGAAGCCTCTAATACGTTGTTCTCAAAATTGAAGTGTAGTCTGTAAAATATCTCCTTGTGTTAATCTAAAAATCTGAATATCCATATTGCAACTATCACTTTTCATGTTACTCACTCACACATCTGGAAATTTGATTTATTATGTATTCAAAAAATTGATTGACTGCTTTAGCAATTGCATGAATCTCATATATGATTGCACAATCTCCCATGTGCTACACATGTGCATTCCGGTTGTCATGACTCTCTTGCATCTTTCTTATACCCATTCCCTTCTTATATAAGTACGGGGGAGCTGAGTTGCATATACATATACATATTTGTTTGATTGTACATCTCATATGGCATCACTTTCATGTGTTACAATTCATGCATTTTAAACCAAAATATAAAAATCAAAAAATTTGAAAATCAAAGAAAATCCTTTTGATATGCCCTCCTGCTCTTGCTTGTTGTGAAAAGTGACATGTGATCTAGATTTTGAATGCTATCCTGCTAAACACATTGTCTTGTGAACATCTTCCTCCACTGGCTCATATCCTTGAGGCCAATCATTACCTTCAATTGGTATCAATACATACTTGACTGAATTTGCTTTAGATGGTATCAAATTGATGTGTGAGAATAATCACCAATTGGTCCTCTCTGATTGGACTCATATTGATTTGTTAGTCCATGATTTGCTATTGCCTCATCTGAATTCCGAGCCATTGATGTTTCAAAGAGGGAGACAGATTTGCTCTTGCTTCGTTGGCTTCTTCTAGCTTGTTTGATAATGTTGTTGTAGGATAAAGATCTGCATTATCCCGCTTTTTGATAATGTCAAAGGGGAAGAAAAGTTCATGATTGTGTGCGACAAGGGGAGAAGAACATTTGTGCCATTCTGTTGTATCATCATTAATAAGTTGATCATTAAGTTTGTGATCATCAATAAGTTTGTCATCATCAAAAAGGGGGAGATTGTTGAGTTATGGTTTTGATGATTGTTGTGATTGTTAAGTTATGATTTTGATGATAACTAAAGTTAATGTGTGATTAAGTGATGATGACTAAACTTATGGTTGATTGCACATGTTCTTAACTGTGTGCACTCATGTTGTTGTTTAAATATGATTGAGTTGATTTTACAAGAGGCAAGAGATTTCATAATCTCTTTAACATGAATAGGCATAGTATTAAACCTTGTCTATCTTGATTGCAGGATCAAACATCATGACGATCGCTTGGAAGGTAAAAACATGTGGATAAGCACCTTGCTATCTACAATCTCTAACATGTGGTAAATCATGTCTACAATATTCAAGTGTAACGACCCGAGAATCCGATTACCGGGAGAGGCCCGATAACCCGAGACTCGAACCGCCGCCCACGAACCGGGAGAGCTCGGAAGGGCTAAAGGGAGTGTGGAGGCATAAAGAAATAGGAAATAAAGCAGGATAATACACTAATTAACAGAAATAAATAAACAACTACAGCTACAACAGAGTCCAGTCCAACAGAAAGTATAGTTTAAAGCATTAAAAACGTACCACATGCCAAGTGAACACTCGGGCCCGGCGAGCTGGCAACTGAGAACCTCCACACCGCACCCTCGAATCTCGAGGAAGAACCGCCACACCTGAAAAGTAGGGAATGAGTCTCCAAAACAGAGACTCAGCAGGGATCCCGCGGAACCCCAACCGGAAACAACGGCGGTAGCAAAAAGGAAGGCTACAACGACATTAGGAATAGCAGACCGGTGGCCAGTCAAAACTCGGCACTACAGCTACTCCTACTGTACCAGAACCACACCCCGGACTTACGGTCGGGGGCTACCGAACTACACTAGTACCGCTTACCGAAGTAAAAACCCACGGCAACCACGCCGTAGAGGCCTGCCTCCCAGAACACGGCCATCCTGGACACGCTGTCCAAAGTGCAACCCTGACGCCTGGTCACGGCTACTGCACAACAAGATGCAACCTCGGTAAAGCCACTAGCACTAGTCTCACGGCGCGAAAACTGACACACGTGCCACGGCGAAACAATCGTAACTCAGCGGTCAACCCGACTGAAAACTCGAAGGTTGAAGTCACGAAAACTGACAGTCTGTCACTCTCTGTCCAGAACATGAGTACCTCCCACTAGAAGCAAGGCCGAATGCATCCACTGACGTCTTAGTCCGTGCCTCAGGTGTCTCCCTCCGGCCCAGCGGGAATTGAGACACCGTACAAGTAACCACAAACAAGTGACTAGCTGGGGTCACGCCAGTCGACGTGGGTCCAACCGTCCCCAACCACGTGTGCACACACAGACAACGCGTCCCTGGTCTGGCCCTCTGACCGGTTTTCTCCTCAGCCGGACTCTGGCTGAAAGACGTGGGGCTCGACGGAAACCGATCCACAAACCGTTTTTAAGGGTAGCCTCTCCACCACTCCCTGGTGGGACCACACGCGTGTAAGTAGCCTACGACTAGTGGAGGGTCACTACGGAGTAGAGTCTCAAGTCAACGGAAAATAACGTCCGAACCCGACGACGTACAGGGACCATCCCACGTACCAGCACCGTCATACGGTGACCACAGTCGGAGAAGAAACAGGACTCACAGTCCACGGGCCGCACGCTTGGCCACGTAGAAACGCAGAAACACGGTTCTCAAAGCAGCTCACAGGTCGCCAAACCAAATCCCACTCTCAGGGAAAGGCGGGAACTCTCCAGCCCCAGGCTGGCAACCGGACTCACAGTCCAAGGCCACCTGCATGGCCCACGCGGAAAGCACAGAAGCATGATTCCCGGGGCAACGCACAAGCTGCCACGCCGATAACTGGACTTACAGTCCAAGGCCAAACACATGGCCCACTCGGGAATCATCTTCCAGGAAAACTCACGGCATGCGGGGGAGACCCCACCGCACACCCACCGACACACTGTGACTCGGTCTAGCGTAACACGAAAGCCCGACACGTGAGAAGTCACCTGGACTCTCAAACCCACGGGCACGCTAAATGAGGTAACACGGTCCTCCCGACACCCTCAAAAAGTGGACACAGAATCTCACGGGTGTCTGGGGCACTCACAAGACCGCAAGTCGACCACTGGGTCACGACCGGGTCGACTAGGTGTAAGGTTTCGCACAGCACCTACGGGCGACGCAGCGGATAACAAAAATTTAATTTGCCCGATTCCGGTGTTATGGAAAACTTAATCTGTGCTCTAATCGGTGTTTCTAAGACCCTAATTACGGGTTGCGTGTTTCACCTTGCGCGGAACGACGCTGTCCGCTAAGCCCGATACAGAGAAACCGAGCCGCACAGCAGTACGGCCTCTAGAGCAGATCCACACGGACCCTTGCGCAGCGACGGTACCTCCCCGGCACAACTTTCCCCGGCTCTAACACCTTCTGGAGAGAGAGAGAGGATGGGGGAGAAAGGGGGGAGGCTTAACCTCTTCCTTAAGCTTAATGCTTGGTTAGCTTAAGGGAAGGAAAGGAAAAGCTAAGAGTTCGAATGAACTCACGTAGGAGCCATATATATAGAGTTTAGGCTTATTAGAAAAGGGCTCCAAAAGACCGAAACTGTATATATGTCCTATCTCATATTATACATATGTATTAAGCTCCATTTACACTCCTTTCCAAAAGGAATTAAATAGAATTAATACATACAATTGTATAATAATAAACCGTCACCCAAGAATCCAATGTGTGTGATCCTCTAGGCCCATAGTCACTCTAGTTTAAGGCTCATTAACTTCTAATTCCTAATTAGAAGTAAATTAAACGTATTATTCGCTTCTACAAGAGCCGAATAACAGTTTAATTCATTCCGAACCTTCGATCACGTTGGGTCAAGGAAATCGCGTGATCCTAGAGGACACCGGGTTTAAATCAGCCTGTCTGGTACCTGTAAGTCCACAGTTACCACATCGATATAATCCCTCGCTCCTTCTATGAGTCTGGTACGATCGAGGGTACGGTATCTGTCAAACCCCATGATCGTGCCATTTGACTATGACCTCCTTAAAGTGTATGACGTCCGTTCTAAACGAACTCACACTACCCTGGCCAGGGATTTAACGGAGCGTCAATGTCATGACCCATTAACTGTCTGATATATACCCGACAGTGAGCGATCCCTTCTTGACCATTGATGATCTTCACACGTATCCTGGAGTGGTTAATGACTCGGCAACTCATGACTTATGGTTAAAGTCACTTAGCTAAATAATTAAACCATTCCAATCCTCGTGTAAGATCCGATCAATGTCTCAGGTCAAAGGACCAACGATGCTACTGTGACCGTTGGATCTTCAGTTGACATTAGGTATAATCAACCATCTGAAGATCCAATAGCGGATCAGTTCAGTGCACATCCTCCAAGGACATACACCTACACATATGTGTTGGTGCCCCGCACCAATGACCATGAGACTGGTCACTGACACATCATGTGTACTGGTTTAATAGGTAATCAAAGTCCCCGAGTGATTACCCTCCAACCAGGAACAGTTTAAGGTATGTGTTCATGTAAAGTAAGTCTCATGTTTGAGATCCAATCTCGAGCTGACTTTACAACCACATATCCTAGGGACAACGTAAAGTAACACAATCGCATATTTACGCTCAAACACCACTTTATTAATGAACAAGATCGTACAACTATTGGGCCTACCCGACCCGAAATTGGCCTGTAGCACACCAACACTAACAATCTCCCACTTGAACTACAGCCAATTGCCCACAACTTTGAGGCTCATCTTATCCCGATGACGCTCAAATACAGTCTGTGTCAAAGGCTTAGTCAGTGGATCTGCTATGTTATCTTCTGACGGTACACGCTCTACCATCACATCTCCACGATCAACAATCTCCTGAATAAGGTGAAAGCGCCTGAGAATATGCTTTGACCTTTGGTGAGATCTCGGTTCCTTCGCCTGGGCGATGACCCCATTATTATCACAAAATAATGGGATGGGAGCTGTTATCTCGGGAACTACGCCAAGTTCCAAGATGAATTTCTTCATCCAGACGGCTTCCTTAGCAGCTTCTGCTGCAGCAATATATTCTGCCTCCGTCGTCGAGTCTGCAGTCGTGTCTTGTTTGGAGCTTCTCCAACTGACTGCCCCTCCATTCAACATGAATACAAATCCAAACATGGATTTGCAGTCATCTGGATCTGACTGAAAACTAAAATCTGTGTAAGCTCTAAGCTGTAAGTCCTCTCCTCCATAAAGCAGAAAAAGATCATTAGCCCTTCGCAGGTACTTAAGGATGTCCTTTACTGCCTTCCAGTGCTCTTCGCCTGGATTTGCCTGATATCTACTGACAATACTCAAAGCATTGGCAACATCATACCGTGTACATAGCATTGCATACATGATTGACCCTATCGCCGAAGCATAGGGTACCTTATTCATGTGTGCCACCTCCTCAGAGGTTTTAGGACTCATCCCCTTGGATAGGTAAATTCCATGTCTCATGGGAATGAGACCTCTCTTGGAATTTTCTATCCTAAACTTTTTGAGGATAGTATCTATGTACATTGATTGGGATAATCCTAGCATCCTTTTAGATCTATCTCGATAGATCCTTATGCCCAGCACATAGGATGCTTCTCCCAAATCCTTCATGGAGAAAGTCTTGGACAACCAAGACTTAGTTGATGTCAACATCCCTACATCATTCCCAATGAGTAAGATGTCATCAACATAAAGGACCAAGAAGGTCACTGAGCTCCCACTGACCTTCTTGTAAACACAGGGTTCATCTTCATTCTGAATGAAGTTGAAAGATTTGACAGCCTCGTCAAATCTTAAGTTCCAGCTTCTAGATGCCTGCTTTAATCCATAAATAGACCTTTGAAGTTTGCATACCTTATTAGGATGTGGCTTGGAGGTGAATCCCTCAGGCTGTACCATGTACACCTCTTCTGACAGGTTTCCATTAAGAAAAGCTGTCTTCACATCCATTTGTCAAATCTCATAATCCAGGTATGCAGCAATGGCAAAGATGATTCTGATTGACTTAACCATGGCTACCGGCGAAAACGTCTCGTCATAGTCAATGCCTTGCCTTTGACGATATCCTTTCGCCACTAGTCTAGCCTTGTATGTGTCAATCTGTCCATCTGCACCGATTTTCCTTTTGAAAATCCATTTGCAGCCGATAGGGACCTTCCCTTCGGGTACATCAACCAAGTTTCAAACTTTGTTGGTGTACATGGACTGGATCTCTGAATCCATTGCCTCTTGCCATTTCTCGAAGTCTACACTACGGATCGCCTCCTGGTACGACTGAGGATCATCATCCTCATCGATACATACCTTAGAAGACCCCTCTGAGACATGTCCAACATATCTCTCAGGTTCTCTCGGTAGTCTACCAGATCTCCGTAGTGTCAGTGTTTCACCTTGAATAGGATCAACCGATATAGTCTCATCTAATGAGTGTGTGTCTATGGGTTGTGGTTCTTGGACCTCGTCCAATTCTATCTGGCTCCCACTATTTTTCTGGAGTAGGTATTCTCTTTCCAGAAATACAGCTCTCTTGACCACTAAGACCCTTTGCTCAGAAGGGTGATAGAAATAATATCCAAACGTCTCCTTTGGATATCCCACAAACCTACACTTATCGGTTCTTGACTCAAACTTATCACTCTCGTTCTTCTTTACATGAGCAGGACACCCCCAAATTTTAATGTGATTAAAATTTGGTTTCCTGCCCTTCCATATCTCATATGGTATAGAAGGAACTGATTTACTTGATATCCTATTCAATAAATAAGCCGCAGTCTCTAACGCATAGCCCCAGAGAGACAAGGGTAGTCCGGACACAGACATCATGGATCGGACCATGTCTAACAAGGTCCTGTTTCTCCTCTCGGATACACCATTGTGATGTGGTGTATACAGTGGTGTCCACTGAGAAACTATTCCATGGTCTTTAAGATAAGAAGTGAATTCATGGCTTAAGTATTCACCTCCTCGATCCGATCGAAGAGCCTTAATACTTTTGCCAGTCTGTTTCTCTACTTCATTCTTGTATTCCTTAAACTTCTCAAAGGCTTGTGACTTATGTCTCATTAAATACACATAGCCATATCTAGAAAAGTCATCAATAAAAGAAATGAAATAGAGATAACCTCCTTTTGCTTCTATGGACATGGGTCCACACACATCCGAGTGTATGAGCTCGAGAATGTCAACAGCCCTCTCTCCATGTCCACCAAAGGGAGCCTTAGTCATTTTCCCCATGAGACACGACTCACAGGTATCAAATGGCTTGTATTCGAATGAATTCAAATACCCATTTGAGTGTAAGTGAGAGACTCTTTTCACACCTACATGACCAAGTCTGCAATGTCATAGATATGCAGAATTCACTTCATCAGCATTGGAAATTTGCATAACATTAGAACGTGTATCTAATACATAAAGATCATTGACTAATGAACCATTGGCTATGATCAAACCATTATTCATTATAGAGCACCCAGTGTTATTAAAAGCCAATGTGTATCCAATGTTATACAAGCCAGAGATTGAAATAATGTTCTTAATAATATTAGGAACATAATAACAGTCATTCAGCTCCAGAATGACTCCTGAAGGTAAACTGATGCGTGCAGTCCCGACAGCTTTGGCAGCAACTAAAGCTCCATTGCCCATCCTCAGTTCAATCTTCTTTTTGCTCAATCGCCTTCTATTTGCCAGCACCTGCACAGAATTGCAGATATGAGATGCACATCCAGTATCCAATACCCATGATATGGATTCCATATATGACAAATTAAGGTTTATGATAAAAATACCTTCATTTAGAATTACCTTGCAATTCCTTTTCCAATGCCCAGTTTCCCCGCATCGAAAATATTTGTCTTCCTTTTCATTCTTCTTGCCCTTCCCTTTGTCAACTTTGGCGAGTTGCTTACCCGTGGCCTTTTTCTTTCCCTTCCCTTTGTTACTCGTGGTGGATATTTGAGAGGCCTTCCTTTTCTTGTTGGCCCGGCCAATAACCATTACAGACGAAGATGGTTTATCTTTCTGCATGGTTCCTTCAGCACTCTTTAACATATTGAGCAGCTCTGGGAGAGTTGCTTCAATCCTGTTCATGTTAAAGTTCATGATGAAGGAAGAAAAGGAATCGGACAATGACTGGAGTATAAGATCAATGCATAGTTCAAGATCCAACTTGAACCCCAATGCATTGAGTCTTTCAATCCACTCCATCATTTTCAGTACATGGGCCTGCACTGATGAACCCTCAGACATCCGTGTCCTGAAAAGCCTTTTTGAGATGTCATACCTCTCAATCCTACCCTGCTCTCCGAAGAGCTGGCGTAGATTGAGAAGTATACTTCTACAATCAGTCTTTTCAAATTGCCTCTGTAGCTCGGGAGCCATAGTGGCCAACATGTAACATTGGGCAAGGGATAAGTCCTCAGACCACTTGGCATAAGCCAGTAACTCGCCCTCGTCGGCATCAGGAGCTGACTCAGAGTGAACCGTGTCCAACACGTACGCAATCTTTTCGGCGGTAAGGACTATGCGTAGATTACGCAGCCAATCCGAGTAGTTCGGTCCAGTTAATCTATTTGCATCCAAGATGCCGCGGAGGGGGTTGGACGACGACATTGTAATCTGGATAAGAAATAAAAGATAACTTAGCATCTGTTCAAATTCTAACTTAGATGTGATTTTCTATCTTAGTTAGTCCCACTATTTTTTGATCGGACTATATAACCCTCAGTATATAGAACGGGAGATCAGCGAGATCAACCTAGTGGGTCGAAATCCCAACGAGACTGATGTACGACCTTGTGGAAAGCACAACAAACCATACACCAACTCAAGGGCAGTCAACAGGCACTTGCATCTAATGTAATATTCGATATTCTGCCCCCGAGAAATCATCCCCTTGTGGAAAGCACAACAAAGGATATTCTTGGTTAGATCTAACCATCATTACTACATAGCAATGAGTTCATGACCCGACCCTTGTGGAAAGCACAACAAGGCCGAGTTCAATTCCTCACCCCATTGAGGCCGAGCCTTGGAGTTTAATCCCGCCCCCAAACTCATGGACCTTGTGAAAAGCACAACAAATTCATGAAATGAAGACGTTCATTCACTCCATAATGATGGAGGGCCACGACGACTCCTAGAGCCACGCTTACCAGATCTAAAATTTAAACGCGAGGGAATTTAATTTTATCTTGATCTCACCCTAGGTGGTAATATAAATATATCCAATATATTTACCGTACCTATTAGTTTGCACAAAATAAATGCATCCAATGCAAAAATAAACGCAAGTGATCATGGACTTTAACCCTAATGTAACTAAGACATCCGGCCCGCTTCCGAAGCAGCTGGATCGTCCTCGTCGGATGTGCTCCACGCTTTCAATCGTCGACGCCGCATTAATTATAACTTTTACACGGCACGCAGGCCGGAAAAATTAAATTACATGTGACTCAAATTCCAGCAGCCCTTAGGGCGAGTACAACAATGGAGGAAGATAGAAGTACATTGGAATTTTAACAGAGAGAGAAAGGAGGTTCGCAGACCCCAATTAATTACATTAATCCAAGTCCATGATCACTTGTCAACCCATTCAAATAAAATCAATCAAGGGTTATTTTCTGAAAATAATCCTTACTTTTGAATTTAATAATGGGATGTGCAAACAAAAACAGGCTAGCTTTGTTTAATTTTAAAAATCAAAGCATGATTAACTAAAATTAAACATACAAGCAGGCCAATACAAAGTAAATAAAGTAACGCACGTAAAGAACCATCATTTTCTACAGGGACATCTAATTGAGATAATTAATTAAATTTAAATTTAAATTTAATTATCCAATAATCAAATTTAAATTCAAAATTTAAACATGCCAATAATTTAAATTTAAATTTAAACTAATTATCCAATAATTTTTGTTTGAAAATAAATTTAAAATAATGCAATTATCCTCAATTAGTAATTTTCTAAAATTCAAAATTTGAATTTAATAATTATCTAATAATTAAAAATTCAAATAATTGAAATTTTCACATTTAACATCAATAAAATTCAAAATTTGAATTTTCTAATTATCTAATATTTAAAAATTTAAAAATTAGAATTTATCGAAGTAACTTCAATTATTACCATTTTATCTCAAGGTAAATAGTAATTATCTCACCTCAGTAAATTCAACACGGTTAAATAAAATTTAACTTTTGACATTTACCATCGACATAACATAATTAACCTACTAAATAAAATTCTATTTAATTTACTGAGCATTTTAATATATATATCTAATATATATATAATTTTACTGGAGCACAGTAAATTAAACAGGTTAAAATAATTTTTTAAAAAAAAAATTTTTTTTTTTAGTTACGCCGAGTCAACCCCGCGCGCGCGGGCGTTGTCCCGCGCTGCTGGAGCCCAGGAAGAACAGAGATATCCAGCATCCAGGAAGAACAGAGATATCTAAATCTCTTTCTACAAATTATAATTGAAGATTTTCAATGCCCCTAAAATATGGTTCTAAACGGCGATAAAAACACCGACCAGAGCGCGAACCTGGCTCTGATACCACTGTAGGGTTTCGCACAGCACCTACGGGCAACGCAGCGGATAACAAAAATTTAATTTGCCCGATTTCGGTGTTATGGAAAGCTTAATCTGTGCTCTAATCGGTGTTTCTAAGACCCTAATTACGGGTTGCGTGTTTCACCTTGCGCGGAACGACGCTGTCCGCTAAGCCCGATGCAGGGAAACCGAGCCGCACAGCTGTACGGCGTCTAGAGCAGATCCACACGGACCCTTGCGCAGCGACGGTACCTCCCCGGCACAACTTTCCCCGGCTCTAACACATTCTGGAGAGAGAGAGAGCAAGGGGGAGAAAGGGGGGAGGCTTAACCTATTCCTTAAGCTTAAGCTTAATGCTTGGTTAGCTTAAGGGAAGGAAAGGAAAAGCTAAGAGTTCGAATGAACTCACGTAGGAGCCATATATATAGAGTTTAGGCTTATTAGAAAAGGGCTCCAAAAGACCGAAACTGTATATATGTCCTATCTCATATTATACATATGTATTAAGCTCCATTTACACTCCTTTCCAAAAGGAATTAAATAGAATTAATACATACAATTGTATAATAATAAACCGTCACCCAAGAATCCAATGTGTGTGATCCTCTAGGCCCATAGTCACTCTAGTTTAAGGCCCATTAACTTCTAATTCCTAATTAGAAGTAAATTAAACGTATTATTCGCTTCTACAAGAGCCGAATAATAGTTTAATTCATTCCGAACCTTCGATCACGTTGGGTCAAGCAAATCCGCGTGATCCTAGAGGATGCCGGGTTTAAACCAGCCTGTCTGGTACCTGTAAGTCCACAGTTATCACATCGATATAATCCCTCGCTCCTTCTATGAGTCTGGTACGATCGAGGGTACAGTATCTGTCAAACCCCATGATCGTGCCATTTGACTATGACCTCCTTAAAGTGTATGACGTCCGTTCTAAACGAACTCACACTACCCTGGCCAGGGATTTAACGGAGCGTCAATGTCATGACCCATTAACTGTCTGATATATACCCGACAGTGAGCGATCCCTTCTTGACCATTGATGATCTTCACACGTATCCTGGAGTGGTTAATGACTCGGCAACTCATGACTTATGGTTAAAGTCACTTAGCTAAATAATTAAACCATTCCAATCCTCGTGTAAGATCCGATCAATGTCTCAGGTCAAAGGACCAACGATGCTACTGTGATCGTTGGATCTTCAGTTGACATTAGGTATAATCAACCATCTGAAGATCCAATAGCGGATCAGTTCAGTGCACATCCTCCAAGGACATACACCTACACATATGTGTTGGTGCCCCGCACCAATGACCATGAGACTGGTCACTGACACATCATGTGTACTGGTTTAATAGGTAATCAAAGTCCCCGAGTGATTACCCTCCAACCAGGAACAGTTTAAGGTATGTGTTCATGTAAAGTAAGTCTCATGTTTGAGATCCAATCTCGAGCTGACTTTACAACCACATATCCTAGGGACAACGTAAAGTAACACAATCGCATATTTACGCTCAAACACCACTTTATTAATGAACAAGATCGTACAACTATTGGGCCTACCCGACCCGAAATTGGCCTGTAGCACACCAACACTAACAATCTCCCACTTGAACTACAGCCAATTGCCCACAACTTTGAGGCTCATCTTATCCCGATGACGCTCAAATACAGTCTGTGTCAAAGACCCAAGAAACAGGCTTCAACTGATGAAGAGACTCGTCAAAGAATGAACAACTCGAAGCATCATAAGGAATGAATAAGGAGATGACCCGACTTATTGGGTATAAAACGGGTGTCAACAGATGCCCCTCCTTAACGTCCTCTTTGCAGGGGAACGAGCGGAGATGAAGCGGAAACGAAATGGAACATGGAGATGAAGCGGAAATGAAGCGGAGTGTATCAAAAAGAGGGCGTTAAGGTAAACGACACCCGTTCTGCACCAATCAAGCGATAGGAATTTTCTGGAAAACTTTGAACTGATCACAAGGAAATAGCCAACCAAAGGACGCAAGTCTGGAGGAATTAATTAAGGAAAGGAAACACGGCTAGCCGCCGGAGGCAACGGAAAGGAAAGAGACTAAACTCCAGACAGGAATCTTCAGCGAACCAGATCAAGCGAGCAAATCGAAGGAAACCTTCTAATTCGGAGTGGAATGATTCTTCTTATTCGGGATTAAGAACACAGCTGTCCACCATCACTGAGATATCCTGAGCAGATGAAACTCATGAAATGCTCAAAGAATGCGTGTGATGCATGCTGGGCTAAAGGAAAAAGAAATCTTCAAAACAAAATGCAAAGAAAGATAAAATATCAAATACTCGAGAATAATATTGCTAGATCGGAGTAATCAGAGTCAGGACACTATCTGCAACCACGGCGTGCAAGATAGAACCATCGTCCCCAAACTTTCCAATCTAACGGCCTATCCAACGATTAATCACGTGAACTTAGATCATCATCATTTTTGTTTAAGGGGAACATCAGATCCCAGGACACATGAATGACCAGCCGGTTCTCGAGGTAATATATCATAGATAACATATAGTAATGCATTAAGATGATGAGGGAGCGGGATACAATACCTGACTCACCTGCCTGACGAACGATAAAGCACGACTTAACTTATAATTCCTTTATGAAAGATAGGTTAGCCAAAAAAAAGATAAATATGATCATGAATCAAGACATAACCATTTGTACATGCGAGAGGCATTAATAAGGAACAATATGGAAGAAAATGGAACCATTTTGTCATCAATTAGACCATTTAATTCATCAAGAAACTTGCAAGTTTGTAACGGTCTCATGTACGTGCGTCACATCAAGTAACGGACCACCCCTAGTCCGTCATAAACCAGGCGGTTCACATTCTTCAATAAAACAGGGCCAACACATGTAACGGTCAGATCCAGACGCGTCAGAAGGATGTGACGGTCGGTCGATAGACCGTCGCATTTCCTGCGCGTTCAAAAAAATAAAACCGAACGGTTACGGCCATTCATTCCACATTCAACACCCAAAAACCCCAACCGAGAAACCCTCCGGCGATCACCAACTCCCACCACCACCATGGCCGACGACGAGGGTTCCCAGCCGCCTCCACAGAAGAGGGAGAGAGGAAAGAGAAAGGCAATACGGCGGTTCCATCGCCGGCTCGAACGGGAGGCGATCCCACCGGTCACGGAAGAAGAACCGAGGGGAAGAGAGCCAAGAGAAGAAGAAGAAGCTCCTACGACCGTGGGGGACCAAAGGGAAGCCCCATTGGGTGAAGAAGAGCCCAAAGAATCAGCCAAGAAGAGGAGAAGGGGCATGGACCATGAGGTAGGTTCTCCCGCCCTAACTTGAATTTTTAATGTTTTTTGAATTTTTTATGTGAATGCATGTGGGTTTTGAGGGTAGAAATGGGTCCACAGACCCCCTAGGAACAATTGTAGGCCATTCAGCCATAGTGGGAGACCACGGGGATGCAAGGGAAAAAATTCCCAAATGCAGACAATGTGACGGTCCTGCCAGCGACCGTCACTCGTCTGACGCACCATGATGAGTCCGTCAGAGTCAAACGACGCCCTACCCCAGGGCCGTCACGCACGCCAGGGACTTAAACTATTTTTTAGGGTTTTCAATTTTCAAAATTTTGTTTTCTTTTTAATTATGAATGTTTATGCAATGATTATATGATGCCAATTGGACTAATTAATGATCTAATATGCAATGCAGGGGAAAAGACGATCACGGATCTCCTGGCTTCAGATCCGGGCAGTGTACCAGGCATTGCCCGACTATCAGAGAGAGAGATTGGCCGGCATGGGATTCGCCGAGGTGCTTAGCATCGAGGTGATCCGGATGGACACTCCGGTATTGTACGCCTTGCACGAGAGATGGGACCCGATCAGCAGAGCTTTCATCTTCCCGTGGGGCCACATGATCCCCACGCTAGAAGACATAGCGAGGATTACCGGACTGAGAGTCCACGGAGCCGCGGTGACAGGGTGGACATACGGCGACTACCGAGAGATGGCGCAGTAGCTGCTCGGGCTAGACTTGATCAGGCCGGGACAGTCCTCCTCCCAGCTTTCGAGATCAGTGCTGCAGGAGAGCTTGGGACTGAGAGGAGCGGCGATCGCCGTAGGAGATCTACCCGAGGAGCACCTGAGCAGAGTGATAGACCAGGTGCGCCCTCGTGTGGCGGCGGAGGCGGGACCAGAGGGAGACAGAGTGCTCAGACGCTTCCTGATGCTGCTATTCGGGAAGCTCCTTTTCGCGACTCGGGCAGATGTTATCAGCTGCAGACTGCTGCCGATGATAGAGGATTTGGGCAGAGTCAGGAGATACGCCTGGGGAGCGGCAGTGCTCGCATTCCTGTTCGAGTCCCTCAGCACTACGGACCGGCAGACGATGCTGGGCGGCTTCTCGCCTTTCCTACAGGTAAATGTACTTCTAAATGCTTTCTTTTATACCATGAATATTGATGCTATGATTTATGAAAAATGATTTAAGCAATGATTTATGCCATGATTCGACTGACTCGACTTCTAAATGCAGATCTGGAGCTATATGTACCTCCCGGGCATCGGGAGAGGCGTTTTACTCCATCCTGGCCGCATACCGATCGCGAGGCGTTGGTCGGTGGCGAGGGACACATGGTCGATCATCAGACTGACCCGGACGATCCAGGACGACCTGGACTCCTTCCCGCATACATCGGTAAGTCCAGAATTCAAAATGATTTCTATATGCTTTTAAAAATGCTTCTAAATGCTTTCTAAAAATGCTTTCAAAATACCTTTTAATGCTTTCATATGCTACTGAATGAACTAAATGCTCTCAGGTGAGATGGACTCCATACAGCGACGAGGGCTATACGGGACAGCCATGGGTGGAGGCGGCCTTATCGTACCGGGGGCGAGACATATGGTTGCATTGCCTCCATATCATCGAGCCTCTGCACTACAGGCTGATCCTGCGGACCCGGGGATTACACCAGCCCGAGGTGACCTTTCCACGCCATAGCGACGATCACCCCGGCAAGTCAGCAAGGGGCATCAGCGGCAATGTGGATTGGTGCGCCCGGAAGGTGAAGTACGTCCACGATTGGAACAGGCGGGGCCGAGCGGTGAAGGAGCGAGACGAGAGCGACGAGGCATATCTGAAGGCCTTCGCTCGACTCTACGGCGATCGGGTGTACCGAGGTACCCGACGACCGGTATGCAAACTAAAAACTCTAAACTCTTCTATTATGCAATGTGCAATGTGATATATGCTGACTCATGCTTTCTAAAACTGTAGCTAGACCCTGAGGGACGGATAGCCGAGCTGGAAGGGCTACTCCACTCCACCATCCAACAGCGGGACGAGTACCGGTCTGCCCTGGAGCTCCTGGTGAGACTAAAAACTTAAATGCCTATGATTGATGGAATGATGTTCATGATGCAAATGCAAATGTCAACTAACTTATGACTTCCAAATGCAGCGGGCTGAGGGAGCCCAACGCGCTGGACCGGATGCCCCATCGTCTTCCTCGCAGCCTGCAGGAGGCAGGGCTGAGCAGGAGGCTGACTTTGCTCGGGCGGTTGCCCGGGCCGAGGAGGCGGAGGCCACCCTCGCGGAGCAGGTAAGAGACTAAAAAACTTATGATTATGCCTAATTAAATGCTTTATGACTAATGACGTGAAATGCAACCTACAGGCGAGGGATCTAGCAGCAGCAGTAGCCGAGGTAGAGAAAAGCCGGGCCGAGACTGATCGAGCCCGAGCAGAGACGGAGCTGGTACGGGTAGAGATGGCCCGGCAGAGAGCGGAGACCCTGCGACGCCCAGATGATGCAGAGATGGAACAACTCCGGAAGGAGTTAGCGCAGGCACGAGCTGAGGTGGAGGAGCTCCGGATCGGGACGGCCGACTTGGATCGCTATCGGACCGAGGCACGGGAGACGCGGCGTCAGATCTTTACACTGAAGATCGAGTTACGGACATTGGAGCGGACGGTGCGGATGATCGGCCGGGGACCGGAGCGGTGCACCTCCCAGAGTGGGATACATAGGAGCGCTGCTCCTAGCGGCTCAGTAGGGGACTTCCTCGTCAGCTCCTCCGCCCAGCGGAGGAATGAGAGGGCAGAGAGAGGACAGCAGGAGGAGAGTGCTTCCATAGCACCGCCACCCGCGAGGAGACCTGAGGAGGGGGAGGATGATGGTGGCCCGGATGATAGACCGGCCGAATGATGCCTTTCTTATGTTTTTATTTATCATTTGTATAGAACTTTTGGCAAAATGGAACGAGATCCCTTTATTTTAGTTTTCTATTTTGTTTTTAGTTTTATGCGAGCGTGAATGAATGAATGTGAAAAATGCAGGATGGACGAAATGTGGATGAATGTATGAGATGTATGCAGGCAGAAAACGAGGTGTACAATGTGAAAGACCGCCAGGTCTAAGCAAGGGCAGAAGGAATAACTTGAACTCAGCAGTAGAGAAAGTGACGGTCTAAGATCTGACCGCCATAATCAAACGGCGCTCTGGCGAGAGACCGTTAATCATCAGAGACCCACTGCATCAGGATGAACGACGGCCAACTGAGGGTGCGTCAGAGAAAAATAACGGCCAAGGGTCAGACCGTTAATCATGGCAGAACGATAGTCAGTCAGGGCAACTAGCAGGAAATGCGACGGTCTGAAGGAGACGCGTCAGAATCGAGCGACGGTCATAAGCAAGACCGTCAGGAAGTGTTTAGCCCAGAAGAGAAGGAACTAAGTGGCTGGGAATGCGATGGCTCAGGGTTTGCGCGTTACATAAAGCGACGGTAGACCCTTGGACCGTCATTCTCCACAGAACGTGATTCGGGGAATTAAAACCCTCAGAAAATGCGACGGCCAAGGGCTGGCGCGTCGGAATGAAGTAACGGCCGCGCGATGGACCGTCAGAATCTGGGTTGTAATCCGAAACAGATTGAGCCGAGATAACTAAACCCGAGGTTTAGCCCCTTGATCCATCACTAAAACTTATCCTAATTGAAGATAAAGCCTTCTAGTCCGAGTCTTATCCTTCCAAAGTTAAATATAAGCCTTAGCAACTTGAAACCTTAATCAAAATCGCAGTTAACTGAAACCTCCGTTCTAGGGTTTGAAGAGCCCCTCCAAAGAGCAGAAAACATGATGAAGAGGAGCTTCGAGGTGATGGCTATGGAGGAGAAAGCTTACACCAGCCCTAAAGCTGCAAGGAGGGAACATGGAGAGCTTCAACGGCTAACCTCAATTCCCAAGCACTTAAGCTCCAACGTCCAAAGAGTGGTAAGTTCTCACAACTCATCCAAAGTTCAGAATTTTGCTGCACTTATTCTTTTCATGACTTCCATCTTTCTTTTCTCAAGCCCCTTCCTGGCCCAAGGTGCTATTCCAATCTGAAGTGGGTGGCTCCCATGGTAAAGGCACTTCCCATAGAGGTCACATCCATCCTTAAAGCATGGCACCTCCAACCTCTCTTGGTTTTAGGCAAGAATTTCCAGAAATTATCTTTAGATTGGCCAAGCCTTTCAGCACTTGTGGAATTATGGCATCCACAAACTCATACCTTCATCTTCCCTTCCTTTGAAGCAACCATTCTATTGGAGGAGGTAGAAACCTACCTAACCCTTCCTAAGACTAAGGTGGGGGATGAAGACCGGGTTTGCTACACAATCGAGCCTATCGACCCGTCCTTGATCTTGAGTGATTTCATTCACAATCCAAAGGACGTGAGAACCATGACCAGCCCACACCACATTCACTTGATACACTTGGCACAGTGGATAGTGTCTCATTGTAAAAACAAGTGGGAGAGACATGAAGCAATAGCCAAGGCGGTGGCGGTTTGCTTGTGTGGAGTCTTTCTTTTTACCACTACCGACCACCTCTTAGACATTCAAAATCTTGGTATTATTAGTGGGCTGTGGCAGGGGATGTCTATCTCTCAAGCGGTCCTCTCATACCTCTATGAGGGACTAAGCTCGGCTTGTACAGGAGGACTTTTGTTTGGTTCCATGATACTCCTTGAATGTTGGATAGGAGTGAGAGTCAAATTCCTTCCTAAGGAAGACATAACATCTGCAAGCCGAATCTTCAGGAGCCACCCTCTCTTCTTTATTGGGGGGGCATTTGGATACTCTCCTCAGGTTGAATGCAAGACAGCAGATAAGAAAACTCGGGATGAGTGGTGCCTCTTCTTCTACACTCTTCCAATGGACAAGTTCATCATGCGACCAAGAGTCCTCCGAAGCACTCTTCTCAAAATACCACGGCGCGAAGGCCTGGACCTCCAGCTAATGGGAAACACTACCATGGCGATCTACAACCCGCACCGATGCCATCTTCAGATCGGACTACCTCGAATCAGCGCTTCTGCACTATCACACTACCCTCCCCTTCTACCTAGGAAGATGGGGACCGAGGAAGATGAAAGAGCGATCCGAAACGCGCTGACCATGTGGGAGATCATCAAGGTGCGCCCGTGGCAAGCAGAGGTTGAAGAGAACGACGAAACACGTCGAGATTATGTGAGAGAATTGAGAAAGATCCGCCCTCTTGCGGATAAGAAATTGAATGTATCTTGATTTTCTTTTTGTTTATGAGAGATATCATGCAATTGACAACCAAAGTTGAATTTTATCAAGAATTATATTTCATTAATCTTTGCTTGAATGAGATAAGAGTGCCATAGTTGAATGATCTTGAGTTCCATAGTTGAAAGGCTAGACTGATGTGAACAGACAGGGTTTCTGGTGGATATGACGGATGGGTGCAGGGCCGCTATAAATAAATAACGGTCCTATGACAGGCCGTCAGAATGAGAGTAACGAGAGCTCGGTCTTTGAAGAATGTGACGGATGGGTCTCGAGCCGTTATATTCAAGTAACGGTAGGTTCTCAGACCGCTAAAGTGAAGGTTCAAAAAAAGAAGAGGGCCCATGCCTGAAGGAAAGTAACGGTCGACGATGGGCCCGTTACATGACTGTGACGGTCTGATGCTGGTGCGTTACATGCCTTGAACCTGCATAGTTGTGAGCTTTTGCTTTTGGGCTTGCCCCTGTATCCTGCACACACTCACATATGAAGCAAGTTAGATCTGTTCTTAGACTCAACCCCTTGCCTTGAAGCAAGTTAGATAATGCCCGTTTCTTGATATTGGGTCAAGGGGTGGAGCCCTATTAAATAGGCGAAAACACAATGAAAATGCGATGTATGCTATGCAAATGATGGTGTTTTTGGGAGTTTTGAAAAGTATTTAATGTTTTTTGGATTTTGAGAATGTTTGTTTTATTTTTTGGAAACATTTGTTGTTTTTGGATTTTTTTTGTTTTTTTTTTTTGGATTTTGAAAATATTTGTTGTTTTTGGATTTTGAGAATATTTGTTATTTTTTTTTGGATTTTGAAAAACCAGTGCCTCTCTAGCAACTCGAGACCTTCCTCTTTTAGATTGAGTCTAGGGATCGACGTGCAATATTGTGACAACCCCTGGCCGAGACCCGATCATCGTGACGGTGTTTTTACCAATGCCATACCTAGGGTACTCATCTCAGTCCTAAAAGGAAAAAAGATCATGGGGGTAAGCTTTAGGCCAGATATGGGAGTTTTTAGAACTTGATTCCCTCACCGTACAACCCTATTAGAGATTCGGTCTATTGTGCCGGGGCTTTTATGTCCGCCATCGAACCTTTGTCCACCTAGGCATGCATGCGACCGGGCTCATAACGTCCCGCGGGGAACTGTACTGCCACTCTTGTCATGCCTAGCTTTCTTTTTCCGTTGGAGCTTTTGAAAATTCATTCATAGACTTTAAGATGATGCTTTCGATTTCGTTGTAAAGAACACTCCTTTTCTTTTCTTTTCCTTTGTTCCTTGTGGCGTCAGGTCATAACGGACTTGCCCCTATTTGAGACCTCTTCTCGTTAGGGAGTTTGGATTGGTCGTCGCCTCCTTATTCACCCCTTGCCCCTGGATTCAACCGAAGAATGAAGCGGACAGGGACTTTGACTTTCCCCTAAAGCACGGCCAAGGAAAAACGGTGTCGTTTAAACAAGGAGCCCGACCAGGGACGTCGTGTAGGGTGTGATTGCCTTACTTGAGACTCTCCTTTTGAAGATAGGGAGGAAGTTCTTAATGCCGGAGAAGCACATGGTTTAGATTTTTTTTTTTTTTTAAGGAAAGAAACGCTTAAGATACAACCCATTCCACGGGTGAGAGAGCTCCTCACCTTCCGCGTTTACTAAACGATAAGCATTCCCTGGATAAGCTTATTTTATTACAAACGGCCCTTCCCAGTTAGGCTGCAACTTGGACCTAGGACCTGCAGACCGAATAAATTTGCGTTTCAAAACAATTTCACCCTTACAAAATTTTCGTTCGATTACCTTCTTTTGAAAATAACGCGAAACCCTCTTTTGATAAACAGATACGTGATCGGCCGCGTTCATCCTCTTCTCATCCAAGAGTTCCAACTGGACCAGCAACGCCTCTCGACGTTAATCGAGATTAAGTTCCTTATCGAGCTGTACTATAAGGGAAGGGATTAAGATCTCGTATGGGAGCACCGCCTCCATCCCGTAAGTCAGAGAGTAGGGAGTTTGTCCCGTAGGGGTACGGACGGAGGTGCGGTAAGCCCATAGAGCTTCCACCAATCTTTCAGGCCAATCAGAAAATTTATGTGCTTCGCATGTTTTCTTAATGATTTTAAGAAGGGTTTTATTAGTGGCCTCGGCCTGACCGTTGCCTTGAGGGTAATATGGAGATGAATGATGCAGTGTAATATTCAACTTCTTACATAGGTCCTTAAGCTCTTGGGAGACGAACTGGGGTCCGTTGTCGGTGATGCTGCTGCTTGGCACTCCGAACCGCGAGATGATATTCTTCATGATAAAGCGGCACACCGTTGTAGCTTTGATCTCTGCGTATGCCTCGGCTTCGGCCCATTTGGTGAAGTACTCAGTAGCGGTGAGGATGAAGGATTTCTGCTTCATCTGAGAATTAGGATCACCGAGTGGGCCGACAACATCGAAAGCCCACATAGAGAAAGGCCAAGGAGCAGTCATAGGATGGAGGGACGAAGCTGGAGAGTGAATTTTATCAGCATGGAGTTGGCATTTGAGACACCTCCGGACATAGAGGGAGCAATCTTCCTCCAGAGTGGGCCAGTAGTAGCCCTGCCTAAGGATCTTCTTTGCTAGAGCCTGGCCATTGACATGACCTCCACACTCGCTAGAATGGGCTGCTTCAGCCACTTTCCAAGCTTCTACATCATCTAAGCATCTCATGAGCATTCCATTAGTGGCACGCCTATACCGTTCTCATGCAATGATAGTGTACCTTGCGGCGGCTCTTCTTATCGCTTTACGCTGCTCAGCCTTTGCCCCTTCTGGAAATGACCCTTCTTTGCAAAACAACTCGATTTCATGATACCAAGGCAATTCTTCTTCGTCCAGAATCTCCTCTAGTTCAGTTAATGAAACTTCCTTGAGATCTTCCTTCTCAACTCTCGCCTCTACAGATTTCCTAAGGCTGATGAACCAAGGATCTTGAAGAGAAGGTGCGTCCAATCTCTGGACGACGATGGTCTCAGTACTACGACTGAGAGAAAAGGATAAGGAGGAAGCAAGAGATGCCAAAGCATCAGCTAGAATGTTCAGAGAACGGGGAGTATGGATATAGATCAGCTTACGGAATCGCTTAGCAATGAGCGTGACCAAATCTTGATAAGGTTTGAGCTTGGGGTCACGAGTACGGTAAGTGGCCAAACTTGCCGTAGAACGAGCTGAGAGTCTTCTATGATGTTTAAATAGCGCGCGCCTAGGAGATAGGCGTGCTTCAAGCCGGCCAGGAGAGCCTCATACTCAGCGATGTTGTTGGTAGCAGGAAATCGCAGTTGATAAGCGAAGGGGATGGTTACTCCCTCTGGAGTAAGCAAGACCGCCCCGATCCCTTGGCCTTGAGAGTTGAGTGCACCGTCGAAGTGCAGAGACCAGAAGGGATGATGGGAAAGGACAGAGAGATGCTCATCAGGGAAATCATCCTGAATGGAATCGGTATGAGGAATAGGAAGATGTGTAAGATGCTCAGCAATGGCATATCCTTTGACTGCCTTCTGAACAACAAAGGTGATGTCAAATTGAGAGAGGAAGCTCTGCCAGCGAGCTAACCTACTAGAAAGGACGGGCTTTTCTAGGAGATAACGGATCGGGTCCATTCTAGAGATCAACCAACTGGGTGGGTGAGAAAGTAATGTTTAAGCTTATGAGCTACCCATACTAAGGCGGCACAAGTCTTCTCCATAGCGGTGTACTTGGATTCAGCTGGATTAAACAGCCGAGAAAGGTAGTACGCGGCTCGCTCTTTCCCTTCATCATCCACTTGTGCTAAGACCGCCCCTAGGGAGTCCTCAATAACCGAGATGTATAGGATTAGGGGTTTCCCAGGGACAGGAGGTTGCAAAACCGGGGGATTGGACAGGTACTCTTTGAGGTCCTCATAGGCTTTTTGACAATCTTGATTCCATTCGAACTTGACCCCCGCCTTAAGCAATTCATAGAACGGGCGGCACCTTTGAGAATGTTGAGATATGAATCTTCTAATGAATTGCAGTCTACCAATCAATCCTCGAAGTTCCGTAATGTTCTTTGGCGGAGGCATGTCCATGACGGCCTGTGCTTTATTAGGATCAATCTGGATCCCCCGTTTGCTCACTATGAACCCTAGCAACTTCCCTGAAGAGACTCCGAATACACACTTCTTCGGATTCATCTTAAGCTTATACTCCCTGGCTCTCTGCAGCACCTTAGCTAGAATAGAGGGGTGTTCTTCTTTTGTTCTTGATTTCACCAAGATGTCATCCACGTAAGCTTCCATGTATATGTGCATCATGTCGTGGAAAATGGCCATCATCGCCCTTTGATAGGTGGCACCTGCGTTCTTCAACCCAAATGGCATAACCACATAACAATACGTGCCCCAGGGCGTGGTGAAGGAAGTTTTCTCTTGATCTTCCGGAGGGAGACGGATTTGATTGTACCCCGAGTACCCATCCATAAATGACAGAGCTTCATACCCGGTAGTGTTATCCACTAGGACGTCTATATGAGGTAGCGGGAAATCATCTTTGGGACATGCTTTGTTTAGGTCCCTGAAATCAATGCATATGCGCACTTTTCCATCCTTCTTGAGAACATGGACTATGTTCGCCACCCACTGGGGATATAAGACTACTCTGACGAACTTGGCCTTGTATAGCTTGTCGACCTCTTCTTTGATCCTCAAGGCCATGTGGGGGTGAAATCTTCTTGACCTTTGTTTAACAGGTGTTGCCCCTGGTTTAAGCACGAGTCGATGTTCCACTAAGGAGGGGTCAAGACCTGGCATGTCCTCATAAGACCAGGCGAAAGAATCACTATACTCCCTTAGTACTTTAATTAGATCTTCTTCTACCTGTAAAGGGAGATCAGCTGAAATAATGATGGGCCTTGGGTCTTCTTCTGTTCCCAAGTTGATTTCCTTTGTAGGTTCATCCACTGCCGTCGACGGCTGGTCGAATCTCTTTAGTCCTTGTGTATATAAGTCGACAGTGTCCTCTATATCGCTGTCTTCATCTATTGGATCCTTCTCATCCAAAACTTCATAGACGCCTAATCCGTCGTCACTCCATCCCCCTTCTATTTCCTCTTCGTCTTTAATCACAATTGCTGTGGCGACGAATTCCGGGCACTTCAAAAGAGCATGACACCGCTGAGCTAGATCTTGCAAGAACCTATCAGGAATAGATCGGGAAGGACGCGCGAGCGGGCGCGGCTCAGGATGGGAAGGATTGGACGACCTAGAACAAGACCCGACTTCTCTAGACCTAACTGACTCTACTTCCTTAGACTCACTAGACCCTAACCCTATCCTAGGGGAGAAAAGGCCTAGTGGAAGGGGAGGAGAAGGGGACTCGTGCCCTTGGGAGGAGGAGGATGGAGACAGGATAGCGTAATCTTCCACTGAAATCTCCGTTTCAAATTTGACGTTTTTTTTTTTTTTTGGAGATCAGCGGAGACTACACAGCAAGATGGAGGAGGTGAGAGCTGCATAGGGAACAGCTCGGGGAAGATGCAATCAAAGAAGGGATCAGAAGAAGAGAACCACATCTCGTGGAGTTGAGCATTGGGAGAAGGAGGAGTAAATAGAGTGGATAGATCAATGCGCGGGCATTTCGCGCAAGCACACGGAATGAATAGAATCTCTGGTGGATCAATGACGGATGGATTTATCATGACAGGAGGAAGGCGGGGTATGAACTCCCTTTGCTGTAAGATGGATTGGAAGCGTAAGGGAGACCAAGAGAAGATAACTGGAGAGCTCTCCACCTTCTGTAATTTAACCGCGGGCTGCTTCTTCTGCCTCCACTGTACGAGCTGAACCTCTTGTTGCTTCTGGCGCTCTTCCTCATAAAAGAGCCTCGGCAGGGCCTGGCTGTAGTCGAGCATGTCATCATCTGACCCTCTTGGCAAGGAAGGCGGACCTGCAATCGGACAAACTACATCCCTTTTTGGCTGAACCGGCTTTGGAGCTAATGTGCCAGGCTGGAGAGGCCCTTTGACAAAGTGCTCGCGATAATCCCAGGTGAGTGGCCCAGAATCACCCATCATAGATAATGCCGTTTCCTTGTAACCGAGGCCTCTTCTGCCCATTTTCTTTCCCTTGGGTATAGGCTTAGTCATTCCTTGCAGTTGCGCTCCGAGGCCTCTCCCCGGTTGATAGCCCAGTTTCAATATAATATTCCACCCCTTTGAATCTCGGATCTGCGGCTTCATTTTGACATTGACTGGGGTAGTGATGGGCTTGGGAGATGTGTAAGCCCAAGGAAAGTTCAAATCAAGTACTGACAGAACGGGTCGGCTGCTCGGCCAGAGTGTGGGAAGAACTTGATCTGAGATGGCCTTGACTGTCTGTACTGTGGACAAGCTCTTGACCCTGACGACCCTCCCTTGGAAGGGAAATTTAACGCACTGATGTGCGGTGGAGGGTACGGCGCCAAGCGTGTCAATCCAGGGACGACCCAAGATAGCCTTGAACATAGGGTCGATATCGAGAACATAGAATTCCACGGCCATAGTAAGGGGCCCGAGCTCTGCCTGAATGGTGATTATGCCGTGACATGCTCACCTTGAGTTGTCATATGCTGCTATAGTGGTGGGAGTAGGCCGTAGTAACTCTTCAGATATGTTGCATACCCGGAGGGTGCTAAGTGGGCAAACATTAATTGAGGCCCCCGTGTCAACCAGTGCTGCTTCAATGTTGACTTTGTTCAGGGTAATTGTTATGCAGAGCGGCATTTGCCGAGCCCCTGGAGGTGCAAGCTCAGTTTCTGTGAATGTAATTGCCGGCCCTTTGGAGATAGTTGCTAGTGCCGTTGGTAAGCTGTCGACTGCCATGTCTTCGCTAACCATTACCTTCTGTAAGAAGTCCCTTAGTGCATCCTGATGAAGGGTAGACCTTTTGATTAGCTCCAGTACAGATATCTTAGCGGGTACTCGATCCAGATGATGTAACAAGTCATATTGAGTACCCGGTAGTGGTTCAGCTTCCTCTTGCTCGGCCACCGACTGAGAGAACTGGGGATTAGAAGTAGTAACGTAACTCCGATGGAACATCTTCCCGCTCCTTAAGGCACAGTTTGCCGCAGTATCCGAAGAGAGTATGACGGGCCCTGTAGGGTGGACGAGTGGGACAGGTGGTGCGGGGAAGGTGATTTGGTGGAGCGTAGAGTTGGTGAGGTTAATGGGGGGTGAGCGGATGATAGGTGCGGGGTTGGTGGAAGGTACGGTGGTGATGGATGTTGATGCGGGTGGAGGGAAGGCTTGTCACGCCCCGAGCGCGGAAGATACCCGGAGATGCGCGACGTGTCTATATCAATCATGTCAATCAGAGTGGTCGTGTATTCGACACAAAGACAGAGATGCGCAAAAATAGCAAGATAACCCAATCCTTTATTTCATAATGGATAGACTATTACAAATCCAATACTCTGTTTAACAAAAAGGAAAAGAACACATATTTGACTCAAGAAACTATGGAAAAGACTAGACGACACTTGTAGAAGCTCTATCACTTTCACTCTTGACAATTCCCATCCGATTGACTTCCATCGTCGTCGGACTTACCTGAAAAGTAAAAAGGGACAAACGGGATGAGCGAACGCTCAGTAGGAAATTATATCTCAAGTACTAGCAAGTGGTTTAAGTAATTACATTTTCATGGATGCAATAAAGCTATGCATGCTCGCATGAAACGACAAGATAGAGAAAATGTAATATCAAAGAAATAAGATGAACTTTCATGAACAAGATACAAGTTATTCAAGATATTCAAGCAAGTACCATTATCGAGTCATGTCAAGAACTTTGGCTATCATGTATCAAGCAAGTAAATTACCCTTTTTCGGGCCACGCCTTTCATGTAAAGTCAAGTACGATTCAAGTACAAGATGTGTGTGGAATGTCCAATCAAGCAAGTCAAGTACTCGGTATAATGTCAGATACCTTATCATTTTAACTCCCATGGGCACAAGTACTTTCGGGTGCTCCTCCCAGGACCAGATCGGGCCCTATATGCGCAGGCATTTATCATGTGTTTTGACATCCACTCTTGTTTATAGCCAACATAGAATTTCAATAATCAAGCTTGTAGATACGTATGACAACTTTGATAGAATAGAGTCCAAAATATGACAAAGGACATAGAATGGCGATAATAACGGTATAATCACGATATCGATAAAACTAGGTAGAATATGGTTCCCTTAACTTAGGTACCATGACAAATCAGTATGGACATTCTTTATATAGAATTGAGGTCCACATGAACAGCATATCAAAGTAAGATACCCTCATTCTTATCATAGAATTGGGGTTTACAAGAATGACACGATATGGCATGATATCATCATCCCATCAAGAATTTCTTATGATATACTCTTTGTATAATCATAAGAGCCGGTATACCATGTTTCTTTAGAGTGACATGGCATCAATAGTGTAATGGGTTTTTAGGGTACAACCAGCTCAGTCGGCCTTGAGAGAATCCAAGGCTACGAGGAGTCTTACGGAGGTCTCTATGACTAACTCGCTAGTCCAAAGGAACGGAATGTCCAATGGAGAGCTTGTATGTCAATGAGAGTTGAGTGTGATCGATAAATCAACATGAAACGCGGGACTATACTCACGGAATGGAGAATAGTGCCGATATATATATATATATGTATAATATATAAACCATCGGTTAGCAAATCAGAAGAAAAATCAGTTTACAGTAAAATAACGACTTAGGTCAAGTCGTGTCTCAAGTAATTAACGCCTAACTAAAGGGCGTTTACATATATTGCCAATTTGTAGAATTTCCATTATTTCATTAATTTATCAAAAACACGCCTTTCCTGGGGGCGTTTCTTAAAAGTTGACGACTGCAGGGGCAGGCGTCTCATCATTTACATATTTGACAGGATATAATTATTCTCAGAAATTTATCAAAAACGCGCCCTTGGAAGGGGCGTTACTTTCAAAAACGCGCCCTTGGAAGGGGCGTTACTTTCCAATTCCACTTTACAGAATATGTGAATTTTAGTTTTTTAACAGATACACGCCCTAGAAAGGGGCGTTACTTTTAATGTTCACGCCTTGTACTGGGGCGTTAGAATATGGAAAACGACTTTGTCCAAGTCGTGAATTTCAAGGGATTTACGATATTTTAATAAATAATATTTCGAGAGACAGGAGACATGTCATGGCAGTAAAATTTAACAGGAATTCACAGAGTCATGCAAGATATTAAAAATCAATATTTCATATGTATTGTAATTTTTAAACAGATCAATTATTAATCACATGCGATTCTTATGAAATTAACGCCTGCGTAGAGGGCGTCAAATATTAAATTGACGACCACTTCGTGGTCGTTTCTTTTAAATTAGCGCCCTAATCAAGGGCGTTTCTTTCAAAATATTTCAGAAAACGCATGAAAACCATAATAATCATATGCATGACATGCTTATATATATATATATTGCATTAATTTCATTTGGGCTACAGTAGCTTGAGAAAATCCTACCTTATGATCTGGATGAAGGAGATGAAAGGGCTTTGAAGCTTCAACTGCAACTTAATAGAAGAAGAACAATCGTTCTTCCGTCAACCTGGAGAGGAAACGAAGAATATTAATTCTTCTCATGCTACGTTCATAAAAAAAGGAACAGAAGAAGAAAATAGAAGAACATATGTTCTTCACGTACCTAGCAGCAGACGTTCGATCAAATGGGTTTTAGGGTTCGATCGAACATGTTATTTATAGGATTTTGAAGTCCTAACAAGAGTAGTGTTTGATTGAGGGTAATATATCCTTAATAGAGTCCTTACTCTAATAGACACTTACTAGATTAGGTTAATCTTTGCTCGGATAAGTTCTGGGTTCGATCGGGTCACGAACTGAATTAACGCCTTTGGTCAGGGCGTGTATTGTTGAATTAACGCCTTGCATAAGGGCGTTTCTTAAAAAGCGCCTTGAAAAAGGGCGTTTCGTGTTTTAAAACACGCCCAAGATAGAGGCGTTTCTTTTACTTGCCTATTTGGTCGCGCGAGTTGACGACCGCACGTGTGGGCGTCCTTTCTTTAGTAACGCCTTTGATAGAGGCGTTTCTTTTTGAATTAACGCCCTAATAAGAGGCGTTATTTTTTAATTTGTTTTATTTCATCCAATTAACCCTATTCCTTTTATATATATTACTTCTGTAATATATATGTTTTAATTCATTTCAATTATTCATTTATTAGGGTTGCTACACCCTCCCCCACTTAAAAAGAATTTGGTCCCCAAATTCAATATATATATAATTATACACGCGGAGAGTGTAGGACATATACCTCTTAGAATAACTCGGGAAATCGTTTCTTCATAGATTCCTCGGTCTCCCATGTCGCTTCGCGTTCAGGATTCTTATTCCATTGCACCTTGATCATGGGAATAACCTTATTCCTTAGAGCTCGTATTTCTCGATCTAATATCTTTAAAGGCCTTTGTTCATATGTGAGATCTTTCTGGATCACCAGATCTCCATGCTCAATAATATGTGACGGATCGTGCACATACTTCTTCAACATAGATATGTGAAATACATTGTGTACCTCGGACAACTGAGGAGGCAACGCGATGCGATAAGCAACCTCGCCAACTCTTTCGAGTACCTCAAATGGTCCGATGAATCTTGGCGTAAGCTTGCCCTTAACACCAAATCTTCGTATGCCACGTCCAGGGGATATTTTAAGAAATACATGATCTCCAACCTGGAATTCAAGATCTCTTCTCCTGGTATCAGCATAAGCCTTTTGCCTTGTCTGAGCAACTTGTAATCTTTCTCTGATTACTTGTATCTTCTCGGTTGTATCCCTTACCATGTCTGGACCTAATAGTTGTTTTTCTCCAACTTCGTTCCAACATATGGGAGATCGGCAACTCCTTCCGTATAAGGCTTCGAAAGGTGCCATTTGGATACTAGCTTGGTAGCTATTATTATATGCAAATTCAACTAAAGGTAAGTGGTCATGCCAGCTTCCTCCAAAGTCCATAATGCATGCTCTCAGCATATCTTCAACAACTTGATTAGTTCGCTCGGTCTGACCATCCGTTTGTGGGTGGAAAGCAGTACTAAAGTTGAGCCTTGTCCCCAACGAATGTTGTAATCCCTTCCAAAAATGAGAAGTAAAACGGGGATCCCTATCAGACACGATTGAGACAGGAATTCCATGTATCCTGACTATTTCTTTAATGTATAGTGCAGCTAGCACATCAATCGACCATCGGCTTTTGATTGGCAAGAAATGTGCCGATTTAGTCAATCGATCAATGATAACCCAGATTCCATCATGTCCTCCTTTAGATTTAGACAAACCCATGATGAAGTCCATACCAATATCCTCCCATTTCCACTTAGGAATATCTAGAGGATGTAGTTTTCCCGCAGGCTTTTGGTGTTCCGCCTTGACCTGTTGGCATGTGAGACAGCGTGATACATAGTCCGCTATTTCTCTTTTCATATTGGGCCACCAAAAGTTCCTCTTTACATCTTGGTACATTTTAGTTGATCCAGGATGAATAGTGTATCTTGATCTGTGAGCTTCATCTAAGATCTTCTTCTTTAATTCCGGACAATCGGGTATACAAGTTCTATCTTTGAACGATAATCTTCCATCAGAAGTTAGTTGAAAATCAGATTGTCCTTCTAATCTGCCTTTGATTTCTACTAACATAGGATCATTATCCTGAAGTGTTTGTATCTCAGATAACAAATCTGACTGTATGCTTACATGAGATAGTGTGACAAATTTGGATTCCGTGTCCAAGCTTATATTGAGCTCGGAGAATTGTTCAAGTAACCTCCATTCTTGTATCATACAATTGGCTATCCTTGCTCTCGGCTTTCGACTAAGGGCATCAGCCACATAATTACCCTTTCCGGGATGGTATTGTATACTGAAGTCGAAGTCCTTGAGATATTCTAGCCAGCGTCTTTGTCTCATGTTCAGCTCCTTTTGTGAAAATAGATATTTGAGACTTTTGTGATCGGAGTATACAGTAAACTGTACCCCATAGAGATAGTGTCTCCATATCTTTAGGGCAAATACTACCGCGGCCAATTCCAAGTCATGGACGGGGTAATTCTCCTCATGCTTCTTCAGTTGACGAGAAGAGTATGCTATGACCTTCCCATGTTGCATTAGAACACATCCGAGGCCAATGCCAGAAGCATCAGTGTAGACCTCGAATTTCTCTCCTTCAATTGGTAGGGCTAAGACTGGAGCTGTGGTGAGATGATCCTTGAGAGTTTGGAAACTGCTTTCACATTCCTCACTCCATTCATATCGGATCTCCTTACGAGTTAATCTTGTAAGTGGCACGGCGATCTTAGAGAAATCTTTGATAAATCGCCGATAATAGCCTGCAAGACCTAAGAAACTTCTGATCTCGCTTGCATTAGTGGGTCTCTCCCAGTTTCTCACAGCTTCAACTTTTGACGGATCCACAGATAAACCGTCCTTGGATATGACATGTCCGAGAAAAGCCACTTCTTCAAGCCAGAACTCGCATTTGCTGAGTTTAGCATATAATTGATTTGTCCTCAAGACTTGCAATGCAATCCTCAAATGCTCTTCATGTTCTTCCTTAGTCTTAGAATATATCAATATATCATCGATGAAGACTACTATGAATTGATCCAAGTAAGGCCTGAATATGCTATTCATTAACTGCATAAAGGCAGCAGGGGCATTTGTTAGTCCAAAAGGCATAACAACAAATTCGTAATGGCCATACCTGCTTCTGAATGCGGTCTTGTGAATGTCATCATCCTTGATCCTTAATTGATGATATCCCGACCGGAGTTCAATCTTGGAGAAATATTTGGATCCTGAAATCTGATCAAACAATTCATCGATTCTCGGCAGTGGATACTTGTTCTGGATAGTAAGATGATTCAACTGTCGATAGTCAATACACAATCTCATGGATCCATCCTTCTTCTTTACAAATAAGACTGGTGCTCCCCACGGGGAAGTACTTGGTCTAATAAACCCTTTTCGGATTAGTTCCATCAACTGCTCCTTCAACTCCTTGAGTTCAGCAGGGGACATTCTATATGGTGCCTTTGAAACCGGACCAGCACCAGGGACTAAGTCGATGGTAAAGGCCACATCTCTTTGCGGGGGTAATCCCGGCAGTTCTTCCGGAAATACGTCTGGGAATTCTCGTACTACTTGAACGTCTTCTATCTTGGTTTCCTTAGCTTCTTTATTAGTGACAAAAGCAAGGAAGGATACACATCCTTTCCTGACGAGCTTGCTTGCTCGAAGAGCCGAAATAAGAGGGGATTTGCTTCGACTCTTAGGACTAGTATAAGTCAGTTCTGGAAATTCTTTGAAAACAATCTTGCTATTACGGCAATCAACCGTTGCCTGGTACTTAGATAACCAATCTGCTCCTAGTATAACATCATATTCTTTTAGATCTAAGCAGATAAGATCAATAGGAAAATTCTTTCCTCGAACCAACACCTCACAGTTTTGGTAATGATGCGTGATATCCGTCTCGTTTCCGAGAGGAGTAGACAATATTATCTTCATCCATTCTGGTTCTAGAGGTAATGGGTCAGCAAACTTCTTGGAAATAATGGAATGCGATGCACCCGTATCAAATAAGACATGTGCATATTTGGAACAAATTTTTAATGTACCTTCCACCAATCCGCCTTCTTCTTCTGGTTCGGTCTCTTGGATTGCATGAAGACGCGCGTTCCTTGTCACTGGGCGTTTACCCTCACCGTCTTGGTCATTCATTAATGGACAATCGGGAATCCGATGTTCACGACTCCCACAACGGAGACATGCTCCTAGTTTCCTCCAGCATTCTTCTGTTTTGTGACCAGCCTTGTCACAATGCTTGCATACTACGTTTGAAGGGGTAGTGGTGATAGAGAAAGGCTTGGATTTCTTGAACTTCTGATCTTGAGAGGAAGAACCTCCATTATTGGGCCTCTTCTTAAAGTTGGGTTTAAAAGAACCCGAACTTGTGACTTGCTCCTTTTTGTCTTTCCCACGGATATTATCAGATAGTTCCGTGGCATCTTCAAGCAACTGAGCTCGGCGCACTATTTCAGTATAAACTTGAATATCCATAGGCGCCAGTTGAGTAATGTAGTGGGGCCTAAGCCCATTAAGAAATCTACGGGCTTTCATCTTTTCCGTGCTAATTAAATGCTTAGCATATCTAGACAGTCTAGAGAACTGTGCTTCATAATCAGCCACCGATAAAGATCTTTGCTTTAATGCGGCAAATTCGGCGGCCTTCCTTTCCTGGACCCTATCAGAGAAATATTTGGCGTTGAAATATTCAACGAATTCACCCCATGTAACTTGAGTTGGGTCAATAGTAGCTTCAATCGACTCCCACCAGCATCTAGCATCCTTTTCTAACTGGAAAGTAGCTAATAAGACTTTGTCCTGATCCGTGCATTGCATGACACGGAATATACGTTCAATCTCCCGAACCCAATGCTCGGCATCGTCTGGATCGGTCGATCCCATGAACTTCGGGGGATTCATATTCTTGAATGCTTGGTGTAAGCTTCCAGCTCGTGGAGCACCACCTTGTGCTACCTGTTGTAGCACTTGGGTCATCCCTTGAAGGGTACGCTGCATGTTGCGCCATTGAGCACGTTCGGCAGCCATTATCCTACAATTACAATAGCTATGTTAGTATTATGTCACTATGATCTTATAAGGACTCATTGATCATTTAACCCTTGGTTCTACCCACTCTCACTTGGTTAAAGGTTTTGAAACCTATCCTTGGACTTGGGTTTCCTAGGAATTGAATACCTTAGGCTCTGATACCACAAAGACTGTCACGCCCCGAGCGCGGAAGATACCCGGAGATGCGCGACGTGTCTATATCAATCATGTCAATCAGAGTGGTCGTGTATTCGACACAAAGACAGAGATGCGCAAAAATAGCAAGATAACCCAATCCTTTATTTCATAATGGATAGACTATTACAAATCCAATACTCTGTTTAACAAAAAGGAAAAGAACACATATTTGACTCAAGAAACTATGGAAAAGACTAGACGACACTTGTAGAAGCTCTATCACTTTCACTCTTGACAATTCCCATCCGATTGACTTCCATCGTCGTCGGACTTACCTGAAAAGTAAAAAGGGACAAACGGGATGAGCGAACGCTCAGTAGGAAATTATATCTCAAGTACTAGCAAGTGGTTTAAGTAATTACATTTTCATGGATGCAATAAAGCTATGCATGCTCGCATGAAACGACAAGATAGAGAAAATGTAATATCAAAGAAATAAGATGAACTTTCATGAACAAGATACAAGTTATTCAAGATATTCAAGCAAGTACCATTATCGAGTCATGTCAAGAACTTTGGCTATCATGTATCAAGCAAGTAAATTACCCTTTTTCGGGCCACGCCTTTCATGTAAAGTCAAGTACGATTCAAGTACAAGATGTGTGTGGAATGTCCAATCAAGCAAGTCAAGTACTCGGTATAATGCCAGATACCTTATCATTTTAACTCCCATGGGCACAAGTACTTTCGGGTGCTCCTCCCAGGACCAGATCGGGCCCTATATGCGCAGGCATTTATCATGTGTTTTGACATCCACTCTTGTTTATAGCCAACATAGAATTTCAATAATCAAGCTTGTAGATACGTATGACAACTTTGATAGAATAGAGTCCAAAATATGACAAAGGACATAGAATGGCGATAATAACGGTATAATCACGATATCGATAAAACTAGGTAGAATATGGTTCCCTTAACTTAGGTACCATGACAAATCAGTATGGACATTCTTTATATAGAATTGAGGTCCACATGAACAGCATATCAAAGTAAGATACCCTCATTCTTATCATAGAATTGGGGTTTACAAGAATGACACGATATGGCATGATATCATCATCCCATCAAGAATTTCTTATGATATACTCTTTGTATAATCATAAGAGCCGGTATACCATGTTTCTTTAGAGTGACATGGCATCAATAGTGTAATGGGTTTTTAGGGTACAACCAGCTCAGTCGGCCTTGAGGGAATCCAAGGCTACGAGGAGTCTTACGGAGGTCTCTATGACTAACTCGCTAGTCCAAAGGAACGGAATGTCCAATGGAGAGCTTGTATGTCAATGAGAGTTGAGTGTGATCGATAAATCAACATGAAACGTGGGACTATACTCACGGAATGGAGAATAGTGCCGATATATATATATATATGTATAATATATAAACCATCGGTTAGCAAATCAGAAGAAAAATCAGTTTACAGTAAAATAACGACTTAGGTCAAGTCGTGTCTCAAGTAATTAACGCCTAACTAAAGGGCGTTTACATATATTGCCAATTTGCAGAATTTCCATTATTTCATTAATTTATCAAAAACACGCCTTTCCTGGGGGCGTTTCTTAAAAGTTGACGACTGCAGGGGCAGGCGTCTCATCATTTACATATTTGACAGGATATAATTATTCTCAGAAATTTATCAAAAACGCGCCCTTGGAAGGGGCGTTACTTTCAAAAACGCGCCCTTGGAAGGGGCGTTACTTTCCAATTCCACTTTACAGAATATGTGAATTTTAGTTTTTTAACAGATACACGCCCTAGAAAGGGGCGTTACTTTTAATGTTCACGCCTTGTACTGGGGCGTTAGAATATGGAAAACGACTTTGTCCAAGTCGTGAATTTCAAGGGATTTACGATATTTTAATAAATAATATTTCGAGAGACAGGAGACATGTCATGGCAGTAAAATTTAACAGGAATTCACAGAGTCATGCAAGATATTAAAAATCAATATTTCATATGTATTGTAATTTTTAAACAGATCAATTATTAATCACATGCGATTCTTATGAAATTAACGCCTGCGTAGAGGGCGTCAAATATTAAATTGACGACCACTTCGTGGTCGTTTCTTTTAAATTAGCGCCCTAATCAAGGGCGTTTCTTTCAAAATATTTCAGAAAACGTATGAAAACCATAATAATCATATGCATGACATGCTTATATATATATATATTGCATTAATTTCATTTGGGCTACAGTAGCTTGAGAAAATCCTACCTTATGATCTGGATGAAGGAGATGAAAGGGCTTTGAAGCTTCAACTGCAACTTAATAGAAGAAGAACAATCGTTCTTCCGTCAACCTGGAGAGGAAACGAAGAATATTAATTCTTCTCATGCTACGTTCATAAAAAAAGGAACAGAAGAAGAAAATAGAAGAACATATGTTCTTCACGTACCTAGCAGCAGACGTTCGATCAAATGGGTTTTAGGGTTCGATCGAACATGTTATTTATAGGATTTTGAAGTCCTAACAAGAGTAGTGTTTGATTGAGGGTAATATATCCTTAATAGAGTCCTTACTCTAATAGACACTTACTAGATTAGGTTAATCTTTGCTCGGATAAGTTCTGGGTTCGATCGGGTCACGAACTGAATTAACGCCTTTGGTCAGGGCGTGTATTCTTGAATTAACGCCTTGCATAAGGGCGTTTCTTAAAAAGCGCCTTGAAAAAGGGCGTTTCGTGTTTTAAAACACGCCCAAGATAGAGGCGTTTCTTTTACTTGCCTATTTGGTCGCGTGAGTTGACGACCGCACGTGTGGGCGTCCTTTCTTTAGTAACGCCTTTGATAGAGGCGTTTCTTTTTGAATTAACGCCCTAATAAGAGGCGTTATTTTTTTAATTTGTTTTATTTCGTCCAATTAACCCTATTCCTTTTATATATATTACTTCTGTAATATATATGTTTTAATTCATTTCAATTATTCATTTATTAGGGTTGCTACAAGGCTAGTGGATGCTTGAGAGTGGACGAAGGATTAGGTGGTGGTGTGATGATGGTGAGGGGAGTAAGTGTTGGAGGGAACAATGGGATGGAGAGCGGTAGAGGGTTTGCTGGAGCGGGTGTGGATGGTAGGACGAGCGGAGAGGGTGTCGGTTGTGTGGGGAGGATGAAGGAATGGTTGCGGAGGTTGTGGTGGAAGGCCATTACTTACGGTGTGGCGCCATCCTCATCAAAGGACCACCCGGCATTGGGGGCCGGTGGTTGAACCACGTTTACTTGTGCTGGTGCCGGTGGCTGCTGCTGAGGAGCAGGTGGATGACTTGGCATCGGGTTCTGGTGGATGCCTAGGTCTTGTACTTGCTGTGGTTGCTGCTGTTGTGGCGGCTGCTGCGGCTGCGGTGCTTGATGCTGGTGCACTTGCTGCCCCTGCGGCTGCCTTCTCTTCTCTTTAATCTCTACAATGGCCCTATGCATTTCGGCCCAGTCAATTCTCTGCCCTTCATGAAGGTCATATACCAGATCCCGGAACTGAAAACATCCTTCTATGGTATGGCCTGGCTGCCTATGGAACATGCAATATTTAGTCTGATCAACTGCCGGGTTCCAAACAGGCCGTTCCGGAGGAAGTTGGATTGCATTTACTAACATGAGTGCCGAGAAAATATCTATAAGTGTCTCTGGCAATGGAGGATACTGGGATCTCCGGGGAGTCGGACGCTTGCTAATAGGGTTGTTGTTGTTGTAGCCGTTGGGTGGAGGGACGTTATGGTATTGCGATGGTGGCGATGGTTGTTGCGGAATGGTGAAGGTGTTTTGAGGAATGGTGAAGGCGGGGCGAGGGTTTTGTGGAGTGGCCTGGAAGTTTTGTGGAGCGGTGTTTTGTGGATTGCGGGGGTTTTGGTTGTAGCGGAAGGGTGCGGCCTGAAATGGAAAAGCAACGGCTTGCACTTGCTCGTTTGTTTGGACTCCCTCGGTAACTGGCCCTTGTGGTTTCTTGTGGTACTTGGGCTTTTGGCTTTCGAAGAGAGAATGGATGGGGGAGTCCTTGAATTGAGTCTGTATGAAGCACGCCCGGCTGTAGAGTTGATGCATGTTAGCTATATCATTCATTGCCAGGATGTTGCGGAAGGTCGGGGTGGCATTGGAAATTAGCAGTTTGACCTTCTCTTCCTCCGGAATGTGGCCAGGCACTCTGGCGGCCATCTGCCTCCACCTGTCTGCATAGGTGGCGAAGTCTTCCTCTGGTTTCATTTTTTCGGCTACTAGGTCTGTAAATGAATATTCTGGTCCGACCCTGTCTTGAAATCGCTGAATGAATTTGTCCTTAACTACCTTAAAACTCTCGGCCTCTTCCAGTGGCAGAGAATAGAACCATTCCAGAGCAACTCCATCTAAGGATCGGCGGAATAAGTATGCCATGAGGCGATCATCATATTGGAACTGCGCCGATTCATATAGAAAATCCCTCACATGGATAAAGGGATTGCTGTTCCCATCATACTTGCGGTAGTTGGGGAGCTCTGATTGCGGAGGGAACCGAATGTTCTGGAAGCTCGGAATAGGAATATCGGCCAAGGATTGTGGGCCAACCCTTTTCTGGAGGAAATCAAGTTGTTGCTGCATGGCGGCCCACTTGTTAAGCAAGTCCTGCTCTTGGGAGGGAGCAGGGGTAGTGAAGACGCCGATTGTTGAGGAGCGGATGGAATGATGGTGGCAGACGGGGGAGGCCCATAGGCATGAGTAGAAGGATAGACGGTGGAAATAGGGGGCCCGTAAGAAGGATATTGAGCCTGAGATATACCCGGATGGGAGTGAGTTTGGGCCACCCCTTGCTGAGGGTGTAAGAAATCAGAAGGGTTCATGAGAAGCTGTGAAGCCACCGAACCAGAATTGTGATGATCCGCCTGGACAAAAGAAGGGATAGGCGATTTCCCTTTATCAAAAGACTGATGGGCTGAATTGGAAGATTGGCCCATCTCCATGCCAGCGAAAGTGATGGTCCGGGGTTGGACCGGAGTGAGGTCAATCGGAGTGGGCTGAACGGACGGCCCGATAATGGAAGGATTAGATTGACCTTGAACAGCGGCGGGGGGAGAAGCGTTGGACCCTTGCATAGCTTGATATAGGACTTGAAGTTGAGTCGGGTCCAATTGGGCCATCATGTGAAGGACGGAGCCCGCGGAAGGAGTAGAAAGAGAAGGGGTACCTTGACTACCTCCCGCAGATGTGGAGGACGGGAGAGGGGCGGTCCCTTCTCCGGAGGGAAAGGTGGCAACCCTAGGGGGGTTCTCAAGGAGCCCTTGAGGAAGAGAGTCCTCTTGGGAGCGCGGAGGATTGAAGGATGCCATGGTGGATTCGAAGAGGGGATTGGAATAGAACGTGAAGGAAGAAGCGACTGGAGAAGACGATTCAGGCGGACGAAAACAACTCCACATGCAACGGACAACCTTGACAAAATGCAAAAACAACCAACACAAAACACACAATAAGCAACCAAACTTGGGTGATTTTAACAAGATGTAAGTGATAAAAGATGAAGACACTCAAAAATCAAGCAAGTTGTTTAGAATGATGCGACAAGATTCTTATGTTTTCTCCTTTGGAACTTTAGTGAATTGATCGATATGTACTCTCAACAATGGGTTCCTAATAGGAGATGGATATGGGACTTGGCTTGACTCTAAGTGTAACCACTCAATCACTTATGCAATCCTAGACACGGGGTGGGAAAGGTACAACCAGCCCGGCGTCCGTGTGGGAATCCACGGCTCGCGGGGACTTATGGAGGTCCCTGCTGTGATTTCCTAGTCGGCCCCAAGGAGTATGGAGACGAGAGGTCCTCACAACAAGGTAGAAAAATGCAATCTAATGTATGAAGAGATGAATGACCCTATGTGCACCGGAGTGCATGCAAAGTCTAGCCTGACAATCTAGCAATCAATAGTGCACACCATGATATACAGATATGAGCAAAGCAAGAGGAAGGTCAAGTGTCACCCAAGCAATAAATCACAGTAAAAAACTGCGGAAATAAATGCACCTCGGATGCGTACCTGCCAGGAGAGTAACGGTCGAAGGCCCCTGCGTCAGAGAGAAATAACGGTCGAAGGCCAGACCGCCAGATAATATATAACGCAGGGGGATGAGACCGTCAGATGAGCCAGAGAACCAAAACCAAGCAGAAGTAACCGGAAAGCCCGTGGATGCTCACACAGCAGAACCAAAGCGGCGGTCTAATGCCCCTGCGTCAGAGAACTGTGACGCGGGGACACCTGGCCGTCATAGAACTCAGAAATCCAGAATATGCATTAATCAAAGGGGAAACAAAGGGCAACTCAACAAGCAGATGATGGCAGGTTTTGAACAAGAATCAAGAGCACGATTGGCACAAGCTGTCCCACCGTGATCGCCAAAAAAATTATCTGTTGATATTTATTTGCCTACCTTTTATCTTACTTTTGAGGTTTGCAAAGTAACATGGCAAGATGACAAACAAGCAATCAAAGATCTACTCACGACCTATGAACATGTGAACATGAACCTAGGCAATCATAGCTAGCTCTAGCATGGGCATGCTATCTCAGTCAAATTACGCTAAGGAAAAAGGAAAACACACGCCGGGGCGTGGAGCAAGGAGTAAATAAAAACACACCGTGAAGGTGGAGCAAGCAAGGAAAGTAAAGATGATATGATGAAGAAGACAGCTAATGCCCAATACCAAGGAAAGATGTGATCGCCACCAAAGTAAACACAAGTCAAAAGACCTGAATATACCTTGGAAATAGGTGGATGAAGCACCCGCCCACGGGAGAGAAAACCAAGGAAAGCCTGCAGATCAACTTGGAAGTAACGGCCAGAACCCTGTGCGTCGCTTGGAAGCGACGGCCGCACGATAGACCGCCAGAAGATAGTGACGCGCCTGCACCAGACCGTCAGGTAACCTGCAGTAGTAAAGCTTGAATCCTTTTAACTCCAACTCTTCCAGCCGGCTAGAAGACTTGGGCCTCGTGCTAATGAACCTGTAAACCTGCCAAAGATGTAGAAAGACAAGACAAGACAACCTCAATTAGCCCTTTTCACAAGTATAGCATCAATTCTTAAAGAGTTTAAGAACATCAAAAGGAGAGGGAATTACCGGGGAGTTTTTGGTTTTTTAACCCCTCTGGGTGTTTTAAAAGTTTGGAAGGATGTTTATATGCTTAAAGAACAGTGAAAAACGTGGAGGAAGAGGAGGGACAATGCTTTGTTTGAGGAAAAACCAAGGAAGAACTCAAGCAAGTAATGATAAACTTGAAAGATAAAACTAAATGACTCCCTTGATTGGAAGATGGATGGACGTGGGAAACAGCTCCTCCTGGATGAAGATGGCTCATGAGTTCGGCAGCACTTCGTCGTGAATTCAAATCTCCCCCCCTCCTTTTTTGCCATGAATTCAAGGGTTCTATTTATAGACCCTCAAAACTCGTAGGTCAAGCAGAGGATAATTCAGCAGGAAAGAGGGATAACTCTTAGCAAATCCTTGAGGATAGAATCACCAAGAGTCCATAGAATCAAACGGGAGGTCCTGAGGATCGGATTGGAAAGAGATAACGTTAATCCAAATTCTTATCTCAACCACGGAGTAGCAGAGAAAAGGCCTGAACTGCCAGGACTCTCGGAAGGAAGTAACGGCTGCACGATAGACCGCCACTTGGAAGTAACGCACCAAGGATCATCCGTTACTTTCAACCCTATCCCAAAGAGATAAGATCAACGGGAAGAAGACCCAACAAGTTGGACTCTTCAAGGAAGCAACGGCCAAGGCATAGGGCGTCACAGAGAAACAACGGCTGCACGACAGACCGTTATTATCAACGTAGAATTAAAAGGATAAGCACTGACCACGAGGCCTTAGCCTTTAGGACTCTTCAAAGAGTAACGGTCCAGGACCCATGCGTCAGAAGTAAGAAACGCGCCGGACTGGGACCGTTATTATCATTGAGGTTCAAAAAATATAATGAAGAGGATTACCAAGCTTTACCAACGAAATGCCACCAGGAGCCACATCTTAATCCAGGAATTAAGACCCAAGAAACATGCTTCAACTGATCAAGAGACTCGTCAAAGAATGAACAACTCGGAGCATCATAAGGAATGAATAAGGAGATGACCCGACTTATTGGGTATAAAACGGGTGTCAACACCACTCTGACGCACCGACAACGGGCCGTCAGACGCTCGGTGCAAGGTGGTGTGTGACGCGCCTACCCTGGTGCATCACGGTCTCTGACGCGTCGGCCCTGGTGCGTCACAGTCTGTGACGCGCCGGCCCTGGTGCGTCACAGTCTGTGACGCGCCAGCCCTGATGCGTCATAAGACAAGATGAAACCAACTGTGACGCGTCCCGCTCGGTGCGTCACAAGCTGTAACGGACCAACTCTAGTGCGTTACAAGGTGGGTACGCGTCCGCTCTGACGCACCCATACAGGGGCGTTACAAGGCTGTGACGCGCCAGCCTTGGTGCGTCATAGGCCTTAACCCCAAACGGTCAAAATCGATGAACGGAAGCCAACGGTTAGATCCTCCCTGAAGGTCCAACCCAGGCGCGTCACAGCGCCGTGGCGGTCTATCGTGGGACCGTCACACCCTCAGACCACAAAAAGGCTAACGAGCCCTGTGACGTACCCACCCTGGGGCGTCACAGGCTGTGACGGTCACTGGAAGGACCGTCACACCCGTCCGAGTGCGAAACAGCGGGAAATGACCCGAAAAATGTCCCACGCCCCCATACCTCCACGGGAGAGGGGGAAAACAAGGGGGAAGCCCCCAAATGGCCCCTAGCATGCATCTAAGGCCTCGGATCGGAAAAAAACGCAATGAAATGGGAGATCGGCCCACAAGCCCTAAAACATGGATTTTTCCCCAAATCGTCCCGATTAGCCCGCTCGGCTCACCACGGCCGACGAAACTCGCGGGAAAGAAAGAGCACGAGATGGGGGTCCATCTCCCTACCTCCACCAAAGATTTCACGCCCCGAGCTCGCCGATCCGCGAAGAAAATGCCGTTGAAGCCTCGCCGTTCCACGAACCCACTGTCGAGCTTCACCGTGCCTCCACCACCTTGATCCTCATCCATCCTCACCCGTGCCTCGCCCGCGCCGTCCCCGCCTCGCCCGCACTCCGCCCCGTCGGCCACCGGAGAGAGAGGGAGAGAGGAGAGAGCGTGAGAAGAGAGAGGGAGAGAAGAGAGAAAATGAGAGGGGAGAAAGAGAAAAAGGGAGGGGGTTATATAGGAAAATCTGAAAATTTCAGAAAATACCAAAAAAATAGAAAAATACACCCTCGCGATCCTCGAAACGCACCGATCGCGATGGTACCATTCGTGTCCAGGCGAACGACCCGGTTCACCCGCAACAAGGTTCCGAAGGAATTACCGAAACACACACCGGAAATCGAAAAACACACGCGAAGAAGCCGCGGATGCGCTCCGGACTTCCGAAACAGCTTCGGATCGCGCCGATCCGAACACAAAAGATGTCTGAAACATCACTTCGGACAGAACGGAGTCAGATTCACCGAAAATGCAGATTCGGGACCCGAGAAGGAGGATCCGCAGAACCCGGGACATTACAGCCCTCCCCCCTTAAAGAAACTTCGTCCTCGAAATTCAGGACCTAGCACGAAGTCACAGGAGAAGAACACTGAACCAACTGACAACGTTGTCGGAGCCCCAACGCAGAAAACCTCGATTCTCAAGAAAACACTGATCCTGAGGGATGCACACAGACTTACAATCACAAACAACACCTCGCTCCACGCGCCGATCCTGGGACGGCTGCACGCTGGTTCGCTTCGTGGGAGGCGAGTCGGCTCTGGCCTCACTTGTTGACTTTACTGCCCACGGATCTGAAGCTGCTATTTTATAGCGCGCGACCTGGCGAGATCTGCTGCTGCGATCACTCCCGACGTCGGATCGACGTACAAGAGGTATCGTTGGAAAGATATTTCAAAATGCTTCGATCTAGGGCAAGAGAAATAATTTTGAATTTCTCAGATCTGACCTTGACCGATTTTACAAGCTGTTGTTGGACATAACACGAAATCTCAGGACAGAGATGATTTTTTCTGAGAACTAACGTTGACCATGGATCAAAGGTCAGATCTGGAAGTTGACCTTTTCATGAAAGTTTTAGAGGTGAAAACAAGGAAAACGGGAATAGTTTTTATTTGACTTTTGGTGGAGGTTTCGATTTTTGGAGGATTTTATACTGACTAGGGGTCGGATCTGAACTGCACAGGACAGAACAGATTTGGGAGAAGACAATAATTTTTAAAAATAGTAAAAGGACTCCAGAATTCCAATAAAATTTGTGGATGATGGGGGTGGTTGACAGAACTCCCAATAAAATTGGTGACCCATGAAAATAAGGGACAGAGGGTCGAAACGTGAAAACACAGGGTTGCTGTGATAGGATCTGAACAGAAGATAGAACTGGAAGGTGGGGAAACACAAAAATGGAAAAATAGAAAACGAAGGGTAAATGACTGGATTGGTTTTGTGGAGGCTGGGGTGGACGTGGATGACTCACCCTCCAAGTTTGGACCCGATCTGAGCTCCTGATGGAGACCTAAAATTTGAGCTTTGAGGCCATGTCCTAATATAGACAGAACTCCGGCGATGATGACGGCGGCGGGATGGCGGTGCGATGGCGGCGGCAGGAATAGAAATCAGAGTATCAGAGGGAGAGATAGAATGGGTCTCACACCCAGGAATGACAGAAATCCATCTGCAAGAGGGAGGGAGAGAGGAGAGAGGGGCGCACCCTTCAATGGCTCCAACCAAATTCA
This sequence comes from Amorphophallus konjac, assembly GCA_022559845.1. Classification (NCBI taxonomy): domain Eukaryota; kingdom Viridiplantae; phylum Streptophyta; class Magnoliopsida; order Alismatales; family Araceae; genus Amorphophallus; species Amorphophallus konjac. Next base: position 402,249,852 of record CM040122.1, read on the forward strand.
CCAATTTTCATTCATTCCTTACAAAACACTATACATGAGTTTATATAGAAGGGGAGGAAGGGGTTGGAATTCGTGGGAGAGAGGGGATGGGTAGTATTTTCTTCCCCCATGTGCTCAAGTGGCCTAAAAATATAAAATACTAAATGTCATTTTAATGGGGGGGCACCCCCTTGACTTAAAGGGAGGCATCTTGGACATTTTAGTCCATTTGTCCCCCTTTGAATGTCAAACCATCTAGAAGCTACCTAGGATAGTTAACCAACCCCACATGGACCCCTATGGCTTAGGTGGACCAATGGGGAAGGAGTGGGGGCCCCCTTGCTGGACCTACTGATATTTTGCATAAAAACCCAAACAATCCTAGGGAATGACACATTGGATTATAAAGTCTTACAATTGCACATATGCCTTCCCAAGGATATAAAAATAAACTAAAGGATACAAATGTAAATAAAATATTAGTGCTCTTGCTCTGATGTCCCCATCAAGGAGGAAGACACAGACGAGAAGGGGAAAAGAGAACATATAACGCTCTTTCTTTCTGCTCACCTCTCACTCTCCCCTCTCTTCACCTCTCCGACGTGAGGACGGGCTTGATACACTCTTCGGGCGGGCTCTCCTTCGCTCAGAAGCTCCCTCCCCTCCCTTCTCTCCTCTCTTCCTGCACACAGCCGAGACCCTCACCACTCAGCCGAGAGAAAGCCCCAGAGAGAGAAAAACCCCCAGCCTGCGTTCCCCGAGAGACCTTTTTTTCCTTCACAATGCTGCCCCTTTTATAGAATGGCTAGCCAGGGAGCGTTCCTGCCACTTCCACCTCGTCCGCAACGAAGTTGGGAGTTGACTTGATGCGCTGGGCGATGCTGGTTCGCGCCATACGTTGCCGTTCGTCCGAGGACGGGATGTTCGCAGGTCTGGCCAGGGGTTGCTTCGCCGTTGCCGCTTCCGTGCTGTCGAACGGAGGTAGAAATAGAGCCGTGGGCATTGAATGTTCTCTGTGCGTCGCATTTATGCCGAACAGAGCATCGATCGGCAGACGGGATAGGATGAGGTTAAACTCATTTGCATTTGGCGCGCCGTATTAAGAAGAGGATATTGTGATGGCTTCTCCAAAAGTTGTGCGCTGTATTAGAGCATGAAGGGGGGGCGTGCCATAAAAGCAAGGGGCGCGCCGTTTTAAGGTCCCTCCGCGCCGTTTTAAGCACCGAATGGATTCTTTTCGAAGTCGCGGTCATTTATATGAACATTGGCAATCTCGGAATGTTTTAGTTGCGATGCATGGCCTCCGTAATGTTTCGTTCGCAGCTTCTGGGGATCGGTCTAGACTCTGCGTGACTTTCGGTGCATGCCAGGGCTGTGCTCGAGTTCTCGACTTTTCTTTGATATAGCTCTTGGCACGGCGGGTCGTAGAGTTGTGACCGTATCTTCTGCCCGGGGGCTTCCTTAACGGATGGCGGACAACCAAGTGAGTTCTCGTCTTGGTTGGGCGAGGTATGGGTTTCTTCGGCCCTCTCATCTTTGACTTGCACTTGAACACGTAGACGCAAGTGCCGTATGATCATCATCGTCATTTTTTTGACGTCCACAAATGCCCCCCATTCGTGGGTGGCGCAAACGAGGGACGAGTGCGCGGGGCCCGTGAGTGTAGAGCTCTTCAACAGTACGTCAGTTCTTCCGAGCCAGTGGGATGCTGGTCCGGTGCGAATTCACGGGAAAGCGCTCACTCCTTCAGTGAAGGGATGAGGGGATCGCTTCACCGCATATGCACACGGACTGAGATGTCAGAGTGGGGGTTTAGTCATCAGCATTGGGTGAATATAGAAGTGAGAATGAAGGGTCCATGCATCGTCTTAGGCAAGAGGCCTAAAATGACTTAGATGAGGCCAATCCCAAGGGGGAGTTGGTGACTCGTGTTGGGTTTAGGAGAGTTGTTCATTCATCGACTCGGATGGGAGGTCCAAGCCGAAGACTTTTGAGAGGGCTCCGATGGAGTGAAATGGATTTTATGCATTCGGGTGGAACGTTAGAAGCGAAGGGTTTATTTGCTGGTGCCGACAGGGTGTCGGGAGCTGACGTGGTCTATCCATTGGCATGGTGTGAGTGCCAAGACAAAGGGGTCTTTCATTCATTGACTTGTACGGAAAGCCCGAGCCAAGCAAAGAGGTTCTTTTTATTCATCGACTTAGACGGAAGGTCCGAGCCAAGCAAAGGAGGCTCTTTTTGTTCATTGACTTGGACGGAAGGTCCTAGTCAAGCAAGAAAGTTCCTTTTTTTTATTCATTGACTTGGACGGAAGGTCCGAGCCAAGTAAGGAGGTTCTTTTTATTCATTGACTTGGACGGAAGGTCTGAACCAAGCAAATGAGGTTTCTTTTTTTTTTTTGTTCATTGACTTGGACGGAAGGTTCGAGCCAAGGGTTTAGTCATCGGTGGGACTAGGAGTTGTGATATTGAGGTGGTTTATTCATTGACACGGTGTTAGTGCCAAGCAAGGGCCCTTTGTTCATGGCTTCAGATGGAAGGTCTGGGCCACTGGTTTATTCGCCGATACCGACGGGGAGTCGGGGACTGACGTGACTCGTTTGTCTCTTGGTGTTTTCGTTGGTACGGGGGCAGGTGCCAACGTAAGGAGCAAGGTTGATTCCCAAATCTCGGATGGAAGGCTTGGGTGGGGTGTTCTTCGTCAGTGCCAACAAGGTGTCAAGGGCTGACATGGTTGATTCGTCTATTGAAATCTTCGTTGGTACGGGCTGGTGCCAACGCAAGGAGAAAAGGTTGATTCCCCAATCCCGTGTGAAAGGTTCGGGTGGAGGGCTGATGTGACGACCCGAGGATCCGAGTACCGGAAAGGAACCGGCGCGTCTCAAATCTCGGCCCGCCAACCCACGAGCCCGAAGACTCGGAAGGGTAGAAAGGAGTGGTGTGGGGGTACAAGAGAAGCTGCAACGACCACAGAGATATCACAATAATCCAAAATAAAATGCACATAATAATATAAATAAATAAACTGCTACAAGGTCCACAGTGTCTCATGTTCAAAAGAAAGTACAGTCAACAGAAAAGAAAGTACAACTACACGGGGCATCCCCCGGAGTACAACTACACGGGGCATCCCCCGGCTCTGGCAGACTGGCGACTAACCCTGGCTAGAAGAACTGCGCTGAAACTCGGCCGCGCCTCTCGAAGACCCAGCCTCACCTGAAAAGCAGGGGTGAGCCTCATTTCATTGGCCCAGTAGGGATCCCGCGAATCCCCACCTCGCACGAGAAGCGAGAAGGCGGAAGGTAACCCTACCTAACAGGAGTACGGTAGAACCAACAAGCTGAAATAAATAAATAGAAAAGTCGTCTACTCTAACAGTACCGTACTACAGAACCTCGGTCCCAGAAAACACGAGTCCACGCCTGCCAGTGAACAGGAGCACCACCCACTAGAAGAACGACCGGATGCGACCCCTGACGTCTTATACCGCGTCACAAGTGTCTAGCTACTACGCCCCGGGCGTGAGACTCAGACACACTCAGTAACCAGAAGTAACCGCAAAACAAGGACTAGCTGAGGTCACGCTCGTCAGCGCGGGTCCGAACCCTCAGCCTCGTGTGCACACTCAGACCGTACGCCCTAGGCCTGTCCTCTAGCTGGTATTTCCCCCTAAACCCGGACTCGGAAGTACGCGGGGGCCCTGCGGTAACCAGCCTACTCACCGCCTCTCTCGGGTACGCCGCTCAGCCACTCCCAGGCGAGCCAGCACACGCGTGCCGTGGGAAAGCTACGACTAGTGGTAGGGTCACTGGAAGTAAGGACTAATCCACGGAAACCACCGACCAACACTAACAAGGTGCAGAGGTCATCCTCTGTACCACACCGACTCTCGGTAGCACCAGCCGACGTATCACATCCCGGGATCCCCGCGGCACCCTCGTACAATCCCCACACGATGTCAAGCATCAGTCGGACCGTAAGACAACACAAAGGGGTCAGGACCCACTCACCCGGGCTTGATCGGCACGAAACGGCAGACGCGGTCACCGGAGGACCGCCTCCGGTGGTAGCGGTCTGCCCTGGACCGCAACCACCTGGTAGCGGTCCTCTTGGGACCGCGACCACCCCGGCACCAGAAAAATGAAGGCGGTCGCCTGATGACCGCCTTCACACAGTAGCGGTCCCTAGGGGACCGCGACCAGGAACCAACGGTCAAAAAAAGCCTCGAGGCCCATGCCGGTCCCCACGGTGATAGCGGTCGTCCCCAGACCGCGATTAACAGTCGCGGTCTGTCGCAAGACCGCGACCAGCCACCAACACTCTAAGGCCTAACGGTCAAAAATCCGATGAAGGCGGTCCTCACCTGACCGCTACCATTGATAGCGGTTACTGGTGAACCGCGATCACCCCGGAAAACCGAGAACGACGGAAAATGGCCGAAAACTCCATTCCATGCCCCAATCACCCCCCGATGATGGGGAAACAAAGGGGGAACCCTCCCCAACCCTCCTAGCATGCATCTACCGCCTCGGATCGGCCAAAAACGCGAAGAAACGGCGGATCGGCTCACAAACCCCAAAAACATGGTTTCACCCAAACCCGCTCAAAAACGCCCCTCTCGACCTCCCCTCGGCCTACAAAGCACGAGGAACGATGGGATGAGCATGGGGGTTCGTCTCCCTATCTCAATGGAGCGAAAGCTCCGCCAAATCACCGCTGAAATCAAGGATGAAGCTTTTACTCCCACGAACGCCCCGCCTCTCGCCGTGAAAAGCACGCCACCGGGACCGCCTCGCCGCCGCCACCGCTGCCACGCCGTTGCCGGAGTGAGAGGGGCCGCGTCTCGGTCGCCCGGGGGAAGAAGATCGGCCACGGGGGAGAGGGGGAGCTCTCACGGTTGAAGGAAGGAGGAAGAAGAAGAAGAAAAGAAAAAGGTAAAAAAGAAAAGAAAAAGAATTGATATATATAGAAAATTCGAAAAATCGGAAAAATTCTGAAAAATAGAAAAATACACCTCCTCGACCGTCTCGACGCGCTGATCGCAACGGCACCACTCGCGGGTTGGTGAACGACCCAGTTCACCCGCTACAGGGTTCCGAAGGATTCGCCGAAACCCGTACGCGGAAATCGGAAAACACGCACAGAAAAGCCGCGGACACACTCCGGGCCTCCGAAACGACTCCGGATCGCGCCGATCCGAACACGAAAGATGTCCGAAACGAAATTTCAGACACAACAGGGTCAGACACTCTGATAAACCAGATCCGGGACCCACAAAGAAGGATCCAAAAGATCCGGGACATTACAGCCCTCCCCCCTTAACGGAATTTCATCCTCGAAATTCAAGAACATAGCACAAGGACGGGGGACAGACTCACACAAACAAATACGGATATAACTCTCGCATCTCATCCTCGCATTCCCAAGACACCTCACCGCCAGAATGACGCTGCCAGACCACCTTAACCAGAGGGATAACCTTGTTTCGTAGGCGCTGCTCCCGCCGATCCTCAATTCGAACAGGAAACTCCGGAAGGGACAGATCTGGGGTCACCTCAGGCCAAACGGCATCCTCGAGAACATGAGAATCATCGGGCATATACTTCCGAAGCATCGACACGTGGAACACATCATGCACCGCGGAAAGCTCCGGAGGTAGCTGCAACCGATAAGCAACTTCCCCAACGCGCTCAACGATGGGAAAGGGACCAATGTAGCGGGGACTCAGCTTCCCACGCCTACCGAAGCGCATCACGCCCTTCATGGGAGACACTCTCAAGAAAACTCGATCTCTGACAGCAAAGCTGAGAGGTCGCCTCCTACGATCGGCATAACTCTTCTGTCGGCTCTGAGCTGCCAACATCTTCTACCGAACGAGATGCACCACCTCAACACACTGCTGCACCAAATCTGGTCCGGTCAAGGCACGCTCACCTACCTCGAACCAATCAAGCGGAGTCCGACAAGGTCGCCCATACAATGCCTCATAGGGAGCCATACCAATGCTCGAATGATAGCTGTTGTTATAAGCAAACTCCACTAATGGTAAATGGTGGGTCCAACTCCCCTGCCATTCCAAGCAACTCGCTCGCAACATGTCCTCCAAAGTCTGGATGGTCCGCTCAGACTGACCGTCCGACTGAGGATGATAGGCCGAGCTGAATGCCAACTCAGTGCCTAGAGCCCTCTGAAAACTCCTCCAGAATCCAGAAGTGAAACGGGGATCACGATCCGATACAACGGAGATAGGGACTCCATGCAACGGGACTATCCGCTCCACGTACAGACGAGCCAAACGCTGCACGCTCCAACTGACCTTGACCGGCAGCAACCGCGATGTCTTCGTCAGTCTATCCACTAGCAACCAGATACTATCTTCCCCACTGGACGTCCTCGGCAATCCAACCACGAAATCAGTGGTCACGTGGTCCCACTTCCACGCAGGAATGTCCAAGGGCTGAAGTGTGCCTCCTGGTCGCTGGTGCTCAGCCTTCACCTGCTGACAGGTCAAACACCTGGTCACAAACTCTGCAACATCTCTCTTCATACCAGGCCACCAAAATTGCCTCTTCAGGTTCTGGTACATCTTAGCGGATCCGGGGTGCACGGCATACCGACTCCCGTGAGCCTCACGCAATACAGTACGCCGCACCTGCCCCTCGGACGGCACATACAATCTACCTCTGAACCTCACAGCTCCATCCTCGCCAAGCTCCACCTCGGCCATCGACAGAATACGGGGTAGCTCGGGGTCCGCTCGCTGAGCCTCAGTCACCTGTCGACGCACCGCGGGCGTGACAGTCAGACTCGCAAGGACAGCCGAACCCTGGTCCTGCGGGACCTTGAGTCTAAAAGTCATGGCCGGAACCTGCTCCCAAAGCTTCCACTTCCTCAACAACAACCGACTGACCGATACCCTCCTACTCAGGGCATCAGCCACGACGTTCATCCTGCCAGGCTGATAAGACAGAGTAACATCATAATCCTTCATGTACTCCATCCACCTCCTCTGCCTGAGGTTAAGATCCTTCTGCGTGAACACATACCTCAAACTCTGATGGTCAGTGAAAAGCTCAAACCTCTCGCCGTACAAATAATGCCTCCAGATCTTCAGAGCGAAGATCACCGCTGCCAACTCAAGATCATGAGTAGGGTAGTTCGCCTCATGTGGCTTCAACTGCCGCGACGCATACGCCACAACTCTCCCATGCTGCATCAACACAGCACCGAGGCCTACCCCGGAAGCATCCGTACACACCACGAAACCACCCGAGCCAGATGGCAACACCAAAACCGGAGCAGTGGTAAGCAATCTCTTCAGCTCCACGAAGCTCCGCTCACACTCCTCCGTCCAGACGAACGACATGTCCTTCCGCGTAAGCCTGGTCATCGGGGCCGCAATACGAGAGAAATCCTGAATAAACCTCCGATAATAACCTGCGAGCCCCAAGAAACTCCGAATCTCCGTGACAGAACCCGGCCTCGGCCACTGCACCACCGCCTCGACCTTGGCCGGGTCCACGGAAACACCATCACCAGAAATCACATGCCCCAAAAAGTGCACCTCACGAAGCCAGAACTCGCACTTACTAAACTTCGCATACAACTAGTGACCACGCAGGGTCTGCAACACCACCCTCAAGTGATGCACATGCTCCTCAGCAGACCGCGAATACACAAGGATATCATTCACGAACACGACCACAAATTGGTCCAAGTACGGACGAAACACCCTATGCATCAAGTCCATAAACGCTGCGGGGGCATTGGTGAGCCCAAACGGCATCACCAAGAACTCATAATGCCCATACCTCGACCGAAACGCTGTCTTCTCCACGTCCGACTCTCGGATCCGCAGCTGATAGTAGCCCGATCTCAAATCGATCCTCGAAAACACTCGGGCTGACTGAAGCTAATCGAACAAGTCATCAATCCGAGGCAACGGATACTTGTTCTTAACAGTCGCCTGGTTCAACTGACGGTAGTCGATGCACAGCCTCAAGCTACCGTCCTTCTTCTTCACAAACAACACCGGCGCACCCCACGGGGAATAACTAGGACGAATATACCCCTTGGCCAGCAACTCCTGCAACTGCGCCTTCAGCTCTCGCAACTCGGCAGGCGCCATCCGATAAGGGGCCTTCGACATAGGCGCCGTGCCCAGCACCACCTCAATCACGAAATCAATCTCTCGCTGCGGTGGCAACCCTGGTAGCTCCTCGGGAAAAACGTCAGGAAACTCGCACACGACAGGAATGTCCTCTACCTCAGGACCCTGTCGCTCGACCAAAACCACGGATGCGAGAAAGCCCTGACAACCTGCATCAAGCAAACGACGCGCACGGATAGCCGAAATAAACAAGCGAGAAGAGGAAGACCGAATACCTTGGAAATAGAAGGTGGGTCCACGAAGCTGTCGGAAGTAGACCTTCTTCGAGCCGCAATCCACCAAGGCATGATAAGCCTCGAGCCAATCCATGCCCAAAATCACATCAAAGTCCTGAAGCGGTAACGCGTAGAGTCTAGCCGGCAAGTTCCGCCCTTCCACCCATACAGGTACCTTCTCGTAGCAGTACGGGGTGATCATGAAGTCACCGGTAGGCAACTCTACCGCCAAGTCACAGGACACCTCGGTCACCGGGTCCTCTACACTCTGAGCAAAATCCTCCGAGATGAACGAATGAGAAGCACCTGAATCGAACAAAACACGAGCCGCACAACCCAAAATCGAAAGAGTACCTTCCACCAGATGCGATGCCTCAGCCTCTGCTCTGGTCATGTGAGTCACTCTGCCTCGAGATCTCTGCCTCCCCACAGTAGCTGACCGCGACAACTGAGGAAACTGTCCCTGCTGCTGGTACTGCCGCGGCTGTGCTGACGACTGCTGGGGCTGAAACTGCTACTGCTGCTGAAACTCGTGCGGCTGGCGCAGTCTCTGCGGACAGTCACGTGCCATGTGCCCCGGCTGGCCGCACCTGAAGCAAATCACGGGCGCCGAACACGGTCTGCCTGGATGAGAACCACCGCACTTGGGACAACCGCCCCGAGCACCTGACACCGAACCCTGACGCTGCAAAGCCACGGACTGCTGATCACTGGCCGCCGACTCCTACTGTGACTGCCCCTTCTTACCCCGGCGTCTCTCGCCAAGGCCCGCCTCCTTGAGTAACTTCTTGAGCCTCGAGCCAAAGGACGAAGACTCTGACACAGAAGCCACAGACTGTGTCGCCACTGAACCACCTGCCGAGAGCTGGGCGGTACTCTGCTGCTGCGCTACTAACGGCTGGCCAAAACCTGCCTGCACCAGACTAGCACTGCCCTGCCCTCGAACCTTCTGCAAATCTCTCTCCAGTGCCGATGCTGCCTTGCACGCCGCATCCAAAGTGGTCAATCCCGACGCAAGAAGATGATGCCTCAACTCCAGCCTCAAACCACCCACAAACTGATCGGTCTTCACCTCCTCATCTGCCATAATATGAGGAGCATAACGGCCCAACTCGATAAACCTGGCACGGTACTACATCACCGACATGTCACCCTGAGTCAGCTCCATGAACTCACGCAACCTCTGCGACCTGACAAAGGACGGACAGAAGGCACGCTCAAAAGCCGTGACGAACTCCTGCCGCGCAATCTGTCGAAGAGGACGAGACTGGAACACTGAACCCCACTCTGACGTCCACCAAGTACGGGCCGGTCCCTGAAGATGATGAGTAGCCAACGCTACCTGCTCCTCCTCGGGGCACTCCATCGCACTGAAAATCCGCCGGATATCATCCAGCCACTCTCTGGCCACCTTAGGATCTGGTTGCCCACCGAAAGAAGGGGGCTGGAACAGCAAAAACTCCTTCAGCACACGGCCATGACCACCACGAGTCTGGTCCTCACCACCATCGCCACCCTCCTGCTGATGATCTCCCTGCTGCCGCTGAAACACATACTCAAACATGCCTCGGAAGAAGTCATCCATCCCTGGAGCTCTCGCATCTCCAGATATACCCTCGGAAACTGAAGCCCTGCTCTGCTCCTCCGGACCACCACTAGACTCTCCCTGCTGGGCACGAGTCCTCCTCCGTGGCGCCATAACACACCTGGCATCAAAGAAAAGCAACCGGAAATCAATAAAACACACGACCCTAAGCCAGTCGCCGACTGTACAGGACATTCATGGACCTTCTGGACCACTGCAATTCGTTCCAAGTTCTGATGCACCTCCACAACCTCGCTCTGATACCAGCTGTGACGACCCGAGGATCCGAGTACCGGAAAGGAACCGGCGCGTCTCGAATCTCGGCCCGCCAACCCACGAGCCCGAAGACTCGGAAGGGTAGAAAGGAGTGGTGTGGGGGTACAAGAGAAGCTGCAACGACCACAGAGATATCACAATAATCCAAAATAAAATGCACATAATAATATAAATAAATAAACTGCTACAAGGTCTACAGTGTCTCATGTCCAAAAGAAAGTACAGTCAACAGAAAAGAAAGTACAACTACACGGGGCATCCCCCGGAGTACAACTACACGGGGCATCCCCCGGCTCTGGCAGACTGGCGACTAACCCTGGCTAGAAGAACCGCGCTGAAACTCGGCCGCGCCTCTCGAAGACCCCGCCTCACCTGAAAAGCAGGGGTGAGCCTCATTTCATTGGCCCAGTAGGGATCCCGCGAATCCCCACCTCGCACGAGAAGCGAGAAGGCGGAAGGTAACCCTACCTAACAGGAGTACGGTAGAACCAACAAGCTGAAATAAATAAACAGAAAAGTCGTCTACTCTAACAGTACCGTACTACAGAACCTCGGTCCCAGAAAACACGAGTCCACGTCTGCCAGTGAACAGGAGCACCACCCACTAGAAGAACGACCGGATGCGTCCCCTGACGTCTTATACCGCGTCACAAGTGTCTAGGTACTACGCCCCGGTTGTGAGACTCAGACACACTCAGTAACCAGAAGTAACCGCAAAACAAGGACTAGCTGAGGTCACGCTCGTCAGCGCGGGTCCGAACCCTCAGCCTCGTGTGCACACTCAGACCGTACGCCCTAGGCATGTCCTCTAGCTGGTATTTCCCCCTAAACCCGGACTCGGAAGTATGCGGGGGCCCTGCGGTAACCAGCCTACTCACCGCCTCTCTCGGGTACGCCGCTCAGCCACTCCCAGGCGAGCCAGCACACGCGTGCCGTGGGAAAGCTACGACTAGTGGTAGGGTCACTGGAAGTAAGGACTAATCCACGGAAACCACCGACCAACACTAACAAGGTGCAGAGGTCATCCTCTGTACCACACAGACTCTCGGTAGCACCAGCCGACGTATCACATCCCGGGATCCCCGCGGCACCCTCGTACAGTCCCCACACGATGCCAAGCATCAGTCGGACCGTAAGACAACACAAAGGGGTCAGGACCCACTCACCCGGGCTTGATCGGCACGAAACGGCAGACGCGGTCACCGGAGGACCGCCTCCGGTGGTAGCGGTCTGCCCTGGACCACAACCACCTGGTAGCGGTCCTCTTGGGACCGCGACCACCCCAACACCAGAAAAATGAAGGCGATCGCCTGATGACCGCCTTCACACAGTAGCGGTCCCTAGGGGACCGCGACCAGGAACCAACGGTCAAAAAATGCCTCGAGGCCCGTGCCGATCCCCACGGTGATAGCGGTCGTCCCCAGACCGCGACTAACAGTCGCGGTCTGTCACAAGACCGCGACCAGCCACCGACACTCTAAGGCCTAACGGTCAAAAATCCGATGAAGGCGGTCCTCACCTGACCGCTACCATTGATAGCGGTTACTGGTGAACCGTGATCACCCCGGAAAACCGAGAACGACGGGAAATGGCCGAAAACTCCATTCCACGTCCCAATCACCCCCCGATGATGGGGAAATAAAGGGGGAACCCTCCCCAACCCTCCTAGCATGCATCTACCGCCTCGGATCGGCCAAAAACGCGAAGAAACGGCGGATCAGCTCACAAACCCCAAAAACATGGTTTCACCCAAACCCGCTCAAAAACGCCCCTCTCGACCTCCCCTCGGCCTACAAAGCACGGGGAACGATGAGATGAGTATGGGGGTTCTTCTCCCTACCTCAATGGAGCGAAAGCTCCGCCAAATCACCGCCGAAATCAAGGATGAAGCTTTTACTCCCACGAACGCCCCGCCTCTCGCCGCGAAAAGCACGCCACCGGGACCGCCTCGCCGCCGCCGCTGCCGCCGCTGCTGCCGCCGCTGCCACACCTTTGCCGGAGTGAGAGGGTCCGCGTCTCGGTCGTCCGGGGGAAGAAGATCGGCCACGGGGGAGAGGGGGAGCTCTCACGGTTGAAGGAAGGAGGAAGAAGAAGAAGAAAAGAAAAAGGTAAAAAAGAAAAGAAAAAGAATTGATATATATAGAAAATCCGAAAAATCGGAAAAATCTCGAAAAATAGAAAAATACACCTCCTCGATCGTCTTGACGCGCTGATCACAACGGCACCACTCGCGGGTTGGTGAACGACCCAGTTCACCCGCTACAGGGTTCCGAAGGATTCGCCGAAACCCGTACGCGGAAATCGGAAAACACGCACGGAAAAGTCGCGGACACACTCCGGACCTCCGAAACGACTCCGGATCGCGCCGATCCAAACATGAAAGATGTCCGAAACGAAATTTTGAACACAACAGGGTCAGACACTCCGATAAACTAGATCCGGGACCCACAAAGAAGGATCCGAAAGATCTGGGACATTACAGCTGACATGGTTGATTCGTCTATTGAAATATTCGTTGGTACGGGCTGGTGCCAACGTAAGGAGAAAAGGTTGATTCCCCAATCCCGGACGAAAGGTTCGGATGGGGTGTTCTTCGTCAGTGACGACAGGATGTCAAAGGCTGACATGGTTGATTTGTTTATTAAAATATTCTCAAAGGTAAGAGTGAGTGTTAATAAAGGGAGATTGATTCCCCCCCCCCTTCCCCCTTTTTTTCTCTATTTTTTCTTTTCTTCTTCCTTTTCCTTTTTCTTCTTCTTTTTTTCTCTTATTTTTCTTCTTTTCCTTTTTTTGTTCTTCTTCTTCCCCTTTTTTTCTTTTTTTTGAAACGCAAGATAAATAGTACCCAAACCATCTGGGCAATAGTAATGCAAATTTGTCCGGGGCGGGGCAGAGAAATGCATTATTCATTGAATGGGGGAATCGGAGCGTGGTACAACCTCAGATGCCTACCATTGAGGGGCGGAAACTGAACCTCCCCCCGATGGTCGACGATTACATATGCTCCACCCTCGTAGACTTTCTGGATCACATAGGGTCCAAGTCAATTCTCATTCAGCTTGCCCTTGGGGTTGGAAGCCATGACTTCTCCTCTCTTCACCATAACAAGGTCACCCTTCTTGAATTCGCGTTCCTTAACGAGCTTGTCGAAGGCGCGAGCTATCCGGGCCTGATAGACCTGGATGTTCTGCTGGGCTTGGAGCCGTTTCCCCTCCAAGTTGGAGAGCTCTTCGAGCCTTCGCTCGACATTTTTCTGCTCTTCCAAGACCAACCCGTGTTGGATTGTGACCCGGAGGGAGGGTATTTCCAGCTCGATAGGGACAATTGCCTCTGAGCCATATACCAAGGAAAAGGGTGAACAACCTGTTGGAGTTTTGTACACAATTCGATATGCCCACAAGGCTTCATTCATTTTCTCTTCCCAGTCCTTTTTGTTAGAATTAACAATTTTAGACAGGAGAGTACAAAGGGTTTTATTGAAGGCTTCAGCCAAACCATTGGCCTGTGGGTTGTAAGGGGTTGACGTCTTCCAATCAATCTTGTATTTTTCTGCTAGCCGGTAGACCTTCTGGTTGCGAAAGTGACTTCCATTATCCGAGATAATCCGGTTCGGAGTGCCAAACCGGAATATGATGTTGCGATGGACAAATCTGGTAACGATCTCCCCAGTCACTTCTTTCAACGCCACAGCTTCTGCCCAACGGGAGAAGTAATCAGTTGCTGCCAAGATGTACTTACACCCGGCGGATGATGCGGGTAGTGGACCCACGACGTCTGTTCCTCATTGGGCAAAAGGCCAGCTGGGCAGTGTTGGATGCAGTGGCACAGGCGGACTTCTAGGCACCGTCGCGTGCTCCTGGCATTTCTGACAAGACTTGGCATATTTACAGCAGTCGTTGAACATTGTCGGCCAATAATAGTCGAGCTTCTTTATTTCAATTTTCATTTTTGGCCCTGCCTGATGTGCACCAGCTGTTCCGGCGTGAAACTCTTTCATGACCTTCCAAGCTTCTTCTACGGATAGGCATCGCAGGAGCACCTTCTGTTTGGCATCCGCCATGATTCGGAATAGGATCCCATTCCGGGCCTCATAAGAGTCCTTTGTTCTGATCAGCTTGATCTTCTCTTCTCTCTGCCTGGACAGTTGCTGGTAGTTAAACCATTGCATAAGGGGGTCCCTCCAGTTAGGTAAGCTGACGGCTTCTGCTGTGGCGACCTCAAATTTCTCTTCTTCTGGTTCTTCTATCATGCTAGGTACTTGGCGTTGGTTCACCACCCGGATGCTGAGGGATACATCTGGCGGGACTGCCAGTGAACTCGCCAATTTTGCCAGTGCATCGGCTTGCGCATTTTCTCCCCTAACGACATGGCCTATCTCAATGAGGTAGAATTACTCCATGAGCCGCTTTGCCTTAGCATGGTAAGGGAGCAGCTCGGGTTTTCGGACGTCAAACTGTCCCTGGACTTGCTTGACGACTAATAATGAATCGCCAAATACTTGTAGCATTTTAATCTCCATTTGCAAGGTGACTTGGAGACCGATGATCAGAGCCTCATACTCTGCCTCATTATTTGTGCGTGGTTTGTTGATGGAACAGGATGTATGCAATACTTCTCCCTCGGGGGATTTAAGGACGATGCCGGCCCCTGCCCGTGTTTTTGTGTGCCCAGACGGGGTTATTTCTATTCTCGAAGCTCCATCAAAGTGCAGCTGCCAGACGACCTGTTGGAATTGATCCACCTCCAGTGTTTCATCTTCAGGCAACTCTGTAGCTAATGGAGAATCTTTAGGCACCGGGTGTGCTACAAAGAAATCAGCTACGGCTTGACCTTTAACGGCCTTCTATGGCACGTAGGTGATGTCAAATTCCATTAATAGTACGGCCCACTTGCCGAGACGCCCCTTCAGGACTGGCTGGGAGAGAATGTGTTTAACTGGGTCGGCCTTGGAGATCATGCTTATCTCGTGCGAGAGCATGTAATGCCTCAGCTTCTTGACTGCGAAGACCAAGGCGAGGCAGACCTTCTCAATCGGGGTGTATTTTACTTCTACCCCTACTAGTCTTCGGCTGAGGTAATAGAGAGCTTGCTCCTTCCCCTCATCATTGCTCTGGACGAGCATTGCCCCCAGCGAACATTCGGTGGCAGCTATGTATAAAATAAGCGGCCTCCCCTTGATAGGTGCCCCCAGCATGGGCGGAGTCTTCAAGTAATCTTTCAGCCGATCGAAGGCCCTCTGACATTCTTGGTTCCAGTCAAAAGGTGCATTTTTCATCATCAATTTATGGAAGGGCTGACAGCGCCCTGACAAATTAGAGATAAATCTTCGGATGTAAGTCTGTCGGCCTTGCAGGGATCTTAACTCTCCCAGATCCTTCGGAGGAGGTAGCTCCTGAATGGCTTTTATTTTAAAAGGGTCGATCTCGATCCCTCTATATCGGACAATGAATCCGAGAAACTTCCCACTGGAGATGCCGAAGGCACACTTCATCGGGTTCATTTTCAGCTCATACCGCCGGAGTCTTTCAAAGATGACTCTAAGGTCCTTCAGGTGATCTTCCCTTTTCTTTGTGACCAAATCATCAATGTAGCATTCGACTTTGCTGTATAGCAGTTCGTTGAATATCTTGGTCATCGGCCGCTGGTAAGTAGCGCCGACGTTCTTGAGGTCGAAGGGCATTCTTTTGTAGTAGAATATCCCTTTAGGTGACCGGAAGGCCGTATGAATTCGGTCGTGCTCAGCTATCCAGATTTGGTTATAACCGGACGACCCGTCCATGAAGGACAAGGCCTCATGGCCGGTAGTTGCATCAATCATTACTTCAGTGATGGGTACCGGGAAATCATCTTTTGGGCAGGCTTTATTCAGGTCGCGGAAGTCCACGCAGATCCTGATCTGTCCATTCTTCTTCTTCACTGGCACAATGTTGGCCAACCAAGTGGTATACTGGTTTTCAGCTACAAAATCGTTATCTATGAGCTTGTCGACTTCTTTGCAAATTTGGTTTATCAGCTCCGGCCTCATGCGCCGGGGGGACTGCTTCACCGGCTCCACCTTGGGATCAATAGCCAGAATATGTTGACTCACGCCAGGGCTGAGGCCGGGCATCTCTTTGTAGTTCCAGGCAAAACAATCCCGGAATTCTTGTAGCAACTTGACAAATTGCTCCCTCTCCTGTGGGGGTAAAAGGGCACTTAAAAAGGTCGGCCTGGGATCACTTTCCGTGCCCAGGTTAATTTCAAGGAGCTCATCTACTGTGGCCTGGCCGCCATCTTCAATTTCTGGTGGCGCCGATAGTAGGTCGATGAAATCCTGGTCTTCACCATCTTCTGCTTCAAGGACACCATAGGTGTCACCCTACTCCGCCTCGTTGGGCAATGAGGCTTTGCTTGTTTCCCCCTCTGTTAGGCTTGCCGTGTGCGGCTCCGGGGGGTTCTCTTGCGTGGAGAAGTAAAAGACTTCTTCGGGATCTTCTTCGTTGTGACGACCCGAGATCCGGATACCGGGAGGAGCCCGATACCATTCGAATCCCGAGCCGCCGCCCACGAGCGGGAGGCTCGGAAGGGCTAAAAAGGAGTGTGGAGGTACAAAGAAATAGGAAATAAGGCAAGACAATTCAACAATTAACAGAAATAAATGAACAACTACAACATAGTCCAGTCCAACAGAAAAGTACAGTCTAAAGCAGTAAAACGTACCACATGCCAAGCGTACACTCGGCCCGGCAAGCTGGCAACTAAGAACCTCCGCACAGCACCCCCGAACCCCGAGGCAGAACCGTCGCACCTGAAACGCAGGGGTGAGCCTCCTGTCACTGGCCCAGTAGGGATCCCACAGAACTCCAACTGAGAAACAACGGTAGAAGGAAAGCTACGCTAGCAAGACAGCAACGTAAAGAAGTAACCACGAAAGCAGGAAGGTAACTACGATGGCCGACAAAACCTCGGCTCTATAGCTACTCCTACTGTACCAGAAAACACAACCTAGTCTCCCGTCGGGGGACAACCAAGTCACGCGCCCGACCACCCGATCCCACGATCGGGGACCACCAGACACGAACCGCCCTAGCCATGCTACTAGGAAAACGCCACGCTACCTCCGTAGCGGAGGCCTGCCCTCCGAAAAGGGCCCAAGTCGAAACCACACGGTCAGGAAACACGATCACGACCTCACCGTCATGAACACAACACTATCTAGAGAAAGGCCCTCGGTGACGCTCACCGAAAACCCCAGACCTCGACTCACACCTCAGAAATGGCCACCAAAAGGCCTCGCTTGCACGCCGCTCTCTCCATTCTCAAGCCCTTACAACCCGCATCTTCTGTCTCTGAAAAGACCGTCCACTGGTCACCAAACCAGGGACAACCATTGCGACACCAACGTTCTATCGAGGACCACCCATCCGACGCTAATCTCACAAAAAGGTCTTCGCCCACAGGCGTCACTCTCCCATCTGGTCTCATCAAACCCTTCGATCAATCCAAGTGGACACCTGCCAATCCCGACTCCCGCCCTTATCACAGAGCCACGGGACACACAACCTCTTACGATCTATGACACACTTCTCAAAAACACGATCTCATCCACGAACGCAACCTCCAACGCAAGAACAGGGTACTCATACGGCAACCTCGCCAGCATATTTCCCCAACTCTCCTCCTGCCAATGCCATGAACGACAATATCTCAAGCAACGGCACGGCAACATGTCTCACGCCACCGGAGACAACGCATATCAAGGAACCAATCCTCCGCTGCTCTGCACTTCCTTAGAAATTCGCCCGCAGCAACCAACGCTACGATCCGCGCACTCCGATCCACACGCACAGCCATCACATCGACAACTCGGGATCCACCAACTCGACAGCCATCTACAACCCCGCAGACTTCGATCCTCCACACATATCAGAAACCACAACGCCAACTGCAATTCTCGCAAACACCGCCCAGCCGGCACTCGTCCTTCCGGATCAGCGCCAACACCCTTACACATCAGGGGAAAATGGGCACAACCCTCACAGGTAACCATCTTGCCAAAACACGGATCACGTCTCGCACAGACTTCATGGCGCACGAGGGCCAACCAGTCCAGGCACACCATGCAAGACGACGAACCCTAGCCCGATGCAATCTCTCCAACTAAAGGAGAAACCAAACGCACTTCTGACCAACGGAAGAACTCCATGCTCAACCTAACCTCGCACATCGCACATGCTGGAAATAGCACCATCCAGCACCGAGAAAACCATTACTCCCGTCAGGTCAGCTCCTCCGACACACTCGGCGAGTGTCACGTCGGATCACGATCACAGCATCTCTCGATGCACAACCACCGCAATTCTCCAAATTACAGCACGCCCCGCCAAGAGTCGCAATACGAGCCATAACCGGCAACTGCCAACGTTCATCCTCGAGTCCCGAACTCGCCACAGAACCTCCACATCCCAAGCCAACTCCCGGGCGAACACAACCCATCCACTGACAGAAATGCAGAAGTAAAGACTTACCCGGACATCCCTACCAAATCCTGCCTCAAAATCCACAGAACAATCGGGACCGACACGTCTTTTCTGACGCCAGAGAGCACGACAAGGACACCAGGCTCGACGAAACAGCCGCTCACTGAGAAGATCCTCCGCTCACCCGAGCACACTTCTCGATCAGAACACCCGCTCTGCCGCCTTAACCACGACCTGAACACCTCAGGGGCTGGACAAACCTCAAGCTGGAGTGGCCAAAACCAACAGCAGCTCCCTCAGAGCATGCTCACGGCCACTTAACCACGAACAGTCCTCTCCAGCCACCTGACCATGCAGCAGGTTCCTCGAACGCAGCGTCGCGAACTCACGCCTGCCAGCCACCTCTGCCCGACGCAGCACAACCAGGGCCACCACCGATGAGGGAGAAGCTCTCAACCTCGATCCTTAGACCCCATGCTGGCACAAAAGCCGCGAACAGCAACCACCTTCACAGCGCCAAACAGCGCACTCAAGCTCTCAAGCGAGAAACTAGGCGGAAAACAAGCACAAAACCCTATGTCAGCTGCCGACTATAATGGACCTTATGGACTCTGATCATTGCAATGTCTCGAATTCCCATGTACGTCCACAACCACGCTCTGATACCAGCTGTGACGACCCGAGATCCGGATACCGGGAGGACCCCGATACCATTCGAATCCCGAGCCGCCGCCCACGAGCGGGAGGCTCGGAAGGGCTAAAAAGGAGTGTGGAGGTACAAAGAAATATGAAATAAGGCAGGACAATTCAACAATTAACAGAAATAAATGAAAAACTACAACAGAGTCCAGTCCAACAGAAAAGTACAGTCTAAAGCAGTAAAACGTACCACATGCCAAGTGTACACTCGGCCCGGCAAGCTGGCAACTAAGAACCTCCGCACAGCACTCCCGAACCCCGAGGCAGAACCGCCGCACCTGAAACGCAGGGGTGAGCCTCCTGTCACTGGCCCAGTAGGGATCCCGCGGAACCCCAACTGAGAAACAACGGCAGAAGGAAAGCTACGCTAGCAAGACGGCAACGGAAAGAAGTAACCACGAAAGCAGGAAGGTAACTACGGTGGCCGACAAAACCTCGGCTCTATAGCTACTCCTACTGTACCAGAAAACACAACCTAGTCTCCCGTCGGGGGACAACCAAGCCACGTGCCCGACCACCCGATCCCACGATCGGGGACCACCAGACACAAACCGCCCTAGCCATGCTACTAGGAAAATGCCACGCTACCTCCGTAGCGGAGGCCTGCCCTCCGAAAAGGGCCCAAGTCGAAACCACACGGTCAGGAAACACGATCACGACCTCACCGTCATGAACACAACACTGTCTAGAGAAAGGCCCTCGGTGACGCTCACCGGAAACCCCAGACCTCGACTCTGGGAACACTCCCGAAACCACTTACGAAGTCCCGTCCCGCGGACAGAAACAAAACCCGGTGCACGACAACTCACGTCACGTGACAGGAGCACCACCCACTAGAAGAACGACCGGCTGCGTCCCCTGACGTCTTACACCGCGTCACAAGTGTCTAGCTACGACGCCCCAGGCGTGAGACTCAGACACACTCAATAACCAGTACCACAGAACAAGGACTAGTTGGGGTCGCGCCTGCCGGCGCTGTCCGACGCCCCCAACCTCGTGTGCACACTCAGACCATACGCCCTAGGCCTGTCCTCTAGATGGTATTTCCCCCTAAACCCGGACTCGGAAGTACGCGGGGGCCCTGCGGTAACCAGCCTACTCACCGCCTCTCTCGGGTACGCCGCTCAGCCACTCCCAGGCAAGCCAGCACACGCGTGCCGTGGGAAAGCTACGACTAGTGATAGGGTCACAGAACGTGGACACTGAAACCACGCACGCACTCATTATGAGTAACACGGAGTAACAGGTGGCACGATGCCACCAGACACTGGACAGCCCACTAAACCTACAAACCCAACGGCCTTTGAGTCACAAGACTCGAGGTCAAGACCGTTGCACAAGACAGCACTGAGCCGTCAAATCTGGCCTAATCCCTAGGTCCAAAACCACAATGCGATGACTCACGAGGCGAATCGCAATTGCCGAGACCATTCCCCCACCTGGGAACTCAGGAGACCTCCAGTCCCAAGTTAGGACATGGACTCGCGGTTCACAGGCCATAGGCACGGCCTACGCGAAAACCACAGAAGCACGATTCCCAAGACATCCCGCAAGCTGCCACACCGATTTCCCAACCCTGGGAAAAGCGAGAAACCTCCAGCACCAGGCTGGGTAGCTGGACTCGCAGACCAAGGCCACACACATGGCCCACTCAAAACCAACTCCCGGAGAAACCACGACGTGCGGGGAAACCTCGCCGTACTCACGCCGATACAGGGTGACTCGATCTAGCAAGAACCCGGAAGCTCAGAACACCTGGGGTCACCCGGACCCGCCAAGCCCACGGACACGCTTATCGAGGTAACACAGTAGCTCCAGACACCCAAAAATACGGTAACGAAACCCGCGGGGTGTCCGGGACACTCACGAGGCCGAAGATCGACCACTGGGTCACAACCGGGTCGACCGGAGACCAACACAACACAATCGAAACGCTAGAAGGTCACCTAGACCCTTAAACTCACGGGGACACTAATCAAAGTAAACGGACCTCCGGACGCCCAAAGACACAGTCACGGAACTCCACGGAGTGTCCGGGACACACACGGCCCAAGGGGAGCACGATCAGCAGCAGACCGCCCGCCCCGGGCAGCCCGGCTGGTCACCTCCAAGAACGCGCTATATGTGCATAGCGCGTTCAGTCAGAACGCGCTATACATACCTAGCGCGTTCAACAAGAACGCGCTACAGGTCCATAGCGCGACCAGACCAGGTCGCGCTATGATCCTATAGCGTGACAACCCTAAACACACTGGGGCCCTATAGCGCGACAGGAACCGCCAAACTGTTCATCTTCCCCGATGAACGCGCCCCATCGGGGCAGCGCGACCATCAAGAACGCGCTACTGGAGCGTAGCGCGTTCTCAGTCCGCGCCCGAAAATGGTGGAAACCGTGGGAAAAACCATTCCACGCCCCGTCCACCCCCAGGTGAAGGGGAAACAAAAGGGGAAACCATCCCCAAGCCCCTAGCATGCATCTAAACCCCTGGAACGGCCAAAAACACCGTAAAACGAGAGATCCGGCTCACACACCCAAAAACATGTATTTTCCCCAAATCGCCCCGTTTAGCCCGCTCGGCTCACCACGGCCTACAAAACTCGTGGGAAATGAAGTACGCGGGTTGAGGGTCCATCTCCCTACCTCCACCGAAGAAACGACGCGCCGTGGACGCCGGTCCACGAGGAAAACGCCGTTGAAGCCTCGCCGTTCCACGAACCCACGGCCGAGCTTCACCACGCCTCCACCGCCTCGATCCTCATCCATCCTCGCCCGTGCCTCGCCCGCGCCATCCCCGCCTCGCCCACACTCCACCTCGTCGGCCGCCGGAGAGAGAGGGAGAGAGGCGAGAGCGTGAGAAGAGAGAGGGAGAGAAGAGAGAAATGAGAGATGGGGAGAGAGAAAAGGAGGTTAATATAGAAAATCCAGAAATTCTCTAAAAATACCAGAAAATAGAAAATCATGTTTCCGCGATCCTCAGAACGCACCGATCGCAACGGTACCACTCACGCCCTGGTGAACGGCCCGGTTCACTCGCAACGAGGTTCCGAAGGAATTACCGAAACACACACCGGGAATCAGAAAACACACGCGGAAAAGCCGCAGAACGCTTCCGGGCCTCCGAAACAACTCCGGATCACGCCGATCCGAACACGAAAGATGTCCGAAACGAAATTTCAGACACAACAGAGTCGGACACTCCGAAAAACCAGATCCGGGACCCACGAACAAGGATCCAAAAAATGCGAGGCATTACATTCGTAATTGTCATAGACGGCTCTTGCAGGGGCCGAGGTAATTGACTGCCATACTGGGGACTGCTGCTCTGCTGGTGGCTGGGGTTGTCCATTATCAGCTGCATCTTCCAAACTCTGGTGCTGAACTGACACCATGTAGATGCTTCTTTCGTGACCGCCCATCACATGGGGGCATGGCGGATCCACCACATAATCTCCCATTCTGAGCTCATCTTTCTCAATCAGGTCCTGAGCAATATCCTTGAAGACGTAGCAGTCTTCGATAGGGTGGCCCTGTATTTGGTGATAAGGGCAAAATAGGGGGTCACCACTTCTGCGAGCATCTTGCGGCCTCTTAGACCTCGGGAGGGAGACCTTGCCGTAGTAGCAGGCCCAATCAAAAATTCCTCGGGTCTTATTCCTCGGGAAAGAGTAGGGTCTCTGCATCCTCTCTTGCAGTGTAGGGCTTCGCTCGGCCGATCGTCTGACTGGGGAAACAGTTACATCCCTAGCCTCCCTTTTCAGGTGCATGGGGGCATTCGGGATAGTGCTCGGGGACTGGTGCATGCCAATGTTCTGTTGGCGGAAGATGCCCCCGATTAGGTCAGCCACGAGTGAAGTGGCTTCTGCCAAGCGAGTCTTCAGCATCTCAATTTCCCGCTGCTGCTGATAGCATAAGGCAAACAGGGTAGAGTCACACCGAGGGAGGCCCGGAGTCCGGCTTGCTTCCCCATTTTTTGTATCAGTATCAGACGAGGGCAATGGCGGCCCACTACTGTAGTTATTCGGGGCTGGCCCCTCAGAGGAGGACGGGGCCTTCCCCTTGTTCCTGCAGGGAGATGGATTCCATAGGAATACTTCTTCATCCTGCTCTTCGTTGGCTGAAGGCTTAAGGTGTTGGCGACCTTCAACCTCTTGTGGGCCTGCGGCGCCTGTGAGGCTACTGCCATTCGAAGCTGAGACTGATATCACGTCGACTTCGTAGAAGTCTTCTAATGAAAAGCCCAATCCTAGATGCCAGGTGATCTGCAGCAATCTCTGGTCCAGGTTTGGTGGATTCCACATCTTCTTGAACATGTCCTTCCGACTGTAGAGCTGACGAAAGGGGATCCCTTATTTTCTAGTCATTCTGGCTACACGGCCGGCTATGTCAGGCAGTCCCGTGATCGGGACGAGTGGATCGTGCAAGTCCTCGGGGAGTTTACAGTCAGCGTTCCCTCTGACCGGGTGCTCATTAGCCACATAAAAGGTAGTAGGCCGTCCTTCGGGGTTAGGCACCTCAAAGGTCCTCAATGGTTCAACCACTTGGCAATCAGCTTCTGTGAGAGGCTTGATGATCTCGGGCGGGACCCTGATGTCCTCCAGCAGATCTTCGAGGTATGGCGTCCCCGATGTAGGGTAGATGGGAAGGGGAGTGGCTTTGAACACCCCTTCTGCTTCAGAAACAAATGACACCTGAGGGGGAGCCACATAGCTTGGCAGTGGTGGAGGGAACCAGCTATCAGACTCTACCTTCTTCTTTCCTTTGTCTTGAGTGACTTGGGGAACTTGCTTCGGCTTCTCCAAATAGAAAGTGGCGTCCGATAAGTGACATTTGAACACTTCAAAAGGGTGGAGGTCAGCAAAAATTCTCTCCTCTTTCCCGTTGCCGGGGTACTTGATGCATTGGTGTAGTGTGGATGGCACCACCCTATCCAAGGGCGGCCAAGCAGTGCCTTGTAAGAAGTGTTGGAGTTGATCACATGAAACTGGACCTTGGTTGTGAAGTCACCGAGGGAGAGGTTGAACTCTGCCACCCCCATAGGGACCTCGCACTTCTGGTTGAAGCCAACAATCTTGACATTCTTGACCTCAATCAAGTGTACGTCAAAGTAATGTTTCTGATACACCCAGTAGGGGAGTATGTTCACTGCTTCCCCAAGGTCGATCAATACTCGGTTGATGGGATGCCCATTCAACTGCCCCTTCATGTAGAGTGGCATGTTGTGACTACAGGTAGGTAGAAGCATATCCTCTTCTGAGAAGGCCACAGATACTTCAGGTGACATTTTTGCGAGGCAGGCTTCAACATATGCTGGCGTCTAGAGCGCAGCAATGACGGCTTGCCGTGTCTCTTCATCTAGAGATAGGATTTCCCATACGGTAAACCTGGCTGGGATCTTCTTCAGGTGCTTGACTATCTGGTTACCAGCTCGGACCTCGAGCAACTTCATTTCTTCGGCTCTACTGCGCCTGCCCCCGGTTTGGGCCTAGGGAGACGGCTCAGCGGGTGTCTCCTCCACGGGGTCAAATGTCACCTGAGCTTGCGGGGCTTGCTGGGTCACTTCCTTTTCTTGCATGAACTTGGAAAGGTTTGGGATGTTGTCAGGCTCTTCCCTTGGCTGAGGAGGAATCACCGCGAATGGGGCCGAAGGGCCGCCTGCCTCTTTGGTCTGCTGGGACTCGCGGGGGCATGACTGTCTTCCCCTCTGAGTTGTAAGAAATTTATTGAATGAAGGAGCGCTCTGGCCCTCTGGTTCTCCAGGGTAGAGGCCTGACGGAGGGGGAATCTCCATGCCTTGGACCCTAGGCTCAGGGATGTGATATGGTTGTTCTCCCCTAAGCAGGATGTTGTGGTTGGCCTGAGGAGGGCATCCCCACTTCCTTCCCGACCTGGTGGCATGTTAGGAGGTAGATACTTCAGCATGATTCACCTCTGACGGCTTGATGGACATTTCTTGCTCTTCCTCTCCCAGGGAGAGGGATGTGTCAAATAATGCTGAGAGGGTATTGCAAGAAAGGACGACCCCACTCTTCTTCTTGTTTCTGGATCTTCTCTTCTTCTTTTCCTTATTTTCTTCAGTGGCTGGCAACTGCTCTTGGGGAAGCTCACCCCACAAGAGAGGCTCTTCCTTCATCTTGGCTTCTGCTTTTGGAGCTAGTTCGAGTGACTCGAACTCCTCCCAAGGGACATACTTCTTCAACTCCACAGGCTGGATCTCAGGCTATTCATAGTCTTCAAGCCCATCAATAATGGCCTGGAGCCTTTCTACCGCATGACTGGTTTCTTTGTGCACCCACATCGGGCTGTGCTTTTTCTTGTTGTGAGTAGGGCATCTCATGACCAGCCGGGGGGCTGTGTCATGCCAAATGGGTGTCACTGATGGCGGTGCTGGTCGGGGTGTAATGCCTCTTATGTGAACCTACGGAGTGGGCCAGGGGGCTTGTCTTCTTCTTCTGTTCTTCGTCGGCGCAGCCTGCCAACCTCCTTGATCTTGAGCTGGCGCCATGACGAAGGCTTCATAAGTGGCCTGTGTACTGGCCTCCGCCCATTCTTTAGGCAACTGCTAGTATAAAGATACCATGTTGACAGTGGTGCCGAGGTTCGGCATCTCATGCGGCTGTGGAAGGTCCACCTTAAGCTCCCCCATGTCTAGCTCTCCCTTCTTGATTAAGGACTCAATGACATCCTTTAAGATGTAACAATCCTCAATGGTATGCCCAAGCATCTGATGGTATAGGCAAAAGTGAGGATCATCCCTCTTCTTCAAGTCATCGGGCCTCTTTGGGTCTGGTAATGTGATCTTGTTGTACCTGGTGGCCCATTCAAATAGGACCCGGGACTTATCTCGAGGAAAAGAATACACCTTGTTCCTCATTTTCTCCCTCAGGGAGGGACCTTCCTGCCGTTCAGTAGATCTGGGCGGAGGAGGGTTGTCTGTTTCCCTGGCTTTCTCTTTCTGTCTCTTGAAAGCTTCAAAGTCCAGTGTGTGAACTTCTGGCGGTGTTGGTCTTCTCTCAGCCTATCTGGCCCTCTGGCTCGATGCAGCTGGAGCGGAAGAGTATCGAGCAAGGAATGCCTCGATCTCTGCCACTATGTTATTCAGACGGTCAAATGACATTACTTCAGCACCGATCATCCTCTCAAGGATTTCCTTCTTCAGATTCTATTTACAGATCTGCACTGCGTCCTCCTGATGCGGGGGATGTTTGCACCTCATGCTGAGGTTCCTCTATCTCTTTATGTAGTCGAGTGCCGACTCCTCATTTCTCTGTCTCGTGGCGTAAAGCTCTGCCATGGTTACCTCCCGCTCAGCTATGTAGAATCTTTCCTTGAATTTCTTCTGCATATCGGGCCAGTCTGCAACAGACCCGGCGGGCAAGCTTGAGTACCACTCAAAAGCAAGCCCGGTAAGTGTTGAGCCAAAGAATTTGAGGAGGTAGGCCTCATCTGCAGCTAGATCCCCCATAACATTCACATAGTAGGCAATGTGCTCCCTGGGAGACCCTTGCCCATTAAATTTCTCAAATTTCGGCAGCTTGGTGATACCGGCCGGGGGCCTCCTGGCAGCATAGTGTGCCGGATAAGGTACTCGATACACATCGAAGGGCGGGTGATCACCATCGCTCCTCTCTGCCAGCTTCATGTCTATCATCTGTTCAAGCATCAGTCTGTTCACTGTCGCCGGGTCAACCGGGTTCGGGTAGAAATGAGCAGGTTGCGCCAGCGACGTTGTTAGCACTGTCGCCTGAGGTGCAATGGTGGACCCCTGGAATGGCAGGTTCTATGGCGATGCCGGAGTTGTATGCTGCGGCTGGTGTAGGGGTATGCCCTCGGTATAGCTGGGGATCGGTGGAGACACCGTCGCCTATGGAGAAGCTTCCGAGGCCTGACCGTTGCCTCTAGGGGTCTCTGGTAATGCTTCAGTCTGCCCGGATGTCGAGGGCTGAGCAGCTCTGTCGGTCAACTGCTTCCTTAGCAACTCGATCTCCCGCTGATATTGCTGCATCATAAGTAAAACTGCGGGGTCACTCATGGAGGGGCTAGGGGTGCCCCCTCTTTCTTCGACCGGCGTCTCCTCGGACGACGTGGATGGTCCTCCCGTGATGCCTTCAGTAATGACATTGGCAGCCAGGGCCATTGACGGTTCCCCATAGTCAGTTTCTCAAGTCTGAGCTTGTGTCTTCTTAGTTGCTACTTTCCCTCATCTGGTGAGAGGTCCTGGCCTTGTTGCAAGTCTGGCCATTTCTTCAGGCTCGGTCGGTAAAGCCCCATACCGGCCAAATACTCCTGCCATGTTGCAAGTATAGACCCTTAGGTCTCTACCTCTCCTTGCCGCTCTTCTCGATGGCCTACCCGGGAAGACCAATCTGTCAAAGACCGATCTCCGTGGCCTCACTTCTCCCCTCAGCGGGG
Organism: Amorphophallus konjac; assembly: GCA_022559845.1. Lineage (NCBI taxonomy): Eukaryota > Viridiplantae > Streptophyta > Magnoliopsida > Alismatales > Araceae > Amorphophallus > Amorphophallus konjac. Next base: position 402,277,644 of record CM040122.1, read on the forward strand.
ACTGGTAACGCTGCTCAGAGCAGTTCCTTGACTCGGCGCTAGGCATGGGTCGGGTTTCTTCTTCCTCAAATGCAGAGGCTACTGCCCCTAGCAGTCTTTGGCGACCCAGAGGAGTGCTCCCCGGGCCCCGCAAGTAGTTTCTCATAGCCTGCTCCACCCCTTCCCAGTCTTGATCAGGAGGAGAAGCCAGTGATGTTGCCCTATTGACAACAACGGGCACATGGGTTGCAGGCTCCGCACGGGCAGCCTGATAGTGACGTCGGTGGTGTCGACGGTGGGTGTTCTCCGGTGGGGCCAGTGTGGCCAATGTGGGCTGGTAGACGGGGGCCAATGTCTTGACCCGGTCTCCCTGTTGAGCCCTTGCCGGGCGAAAGGTGTTGAGCCCTGCCTGGGTTGGTGAAGTGAGCCGGGCTGCCTTGGGAACCCATGCCTGCTTGCCCTTAGTCGGCCTAGAGGCTGGTTGGTGCTGTGGTACTGTGGCCGGAGTTGTGGGCGTCATCCTACCCTTCGTCTTCTCCAGTGGCTAGAAAGAGTTGCGCACTGGTACGGCGGGGACAACGCGCTCCGGGATCATCTCGGAGCGTGGTTCGGTGAGGTGCACTCGTACGATCCCGATAACAGCAGACTTGCCGAAACTGGAGAACCGGCCTCAGGGTGATGTAGTGGCGTGGCTCCTTCGGAGCCTCCTCTGATGAGAGGCGGAGCCCTGGCGAGAGGGGCTGGCAGTTTCGTGCACATGGTGCACGTTGCAGCTCAGCGTCATCGCGGGGGCGGTCTCGGGAGATTCAACCACTGGTCGGCCGGCAGCAGCTTTAGTGGCCCCCTGAATGGAGGCGTTGTTTTCGATCCCGTCAGACACCTCCACGTCCAGTAGGTTCGTGAAGGCCACTCCCAAAAAGTTGGGGAAGCCAACCGAGGGAGGGAAGCTCCCGAAGGTGAGGGGGACGGCCAAGTAACCATTCCCAATATGACTTTCGACAGGCTGGAGACCGAAAGCGAGGGCCATCCTGACGTCTGGAATGCAACATGCATTTGCAAATCACAAAATTAGCATTACAAGAAGGGGGCTGTGGAGCCCTTAATTCCGGCAAAAAGATGAAGGGTGATCTCGGTCCCACCGGGCGTGCCAGACTTGTGGACGCACTTTTTATTGAAATGTCGTTGTTTATTCGTTTATTGGGTTTATTAAGTGCGTGGGTGTGCCAGTCACAAAGTGACGATTTATTCGGGCTTCATGGAAGCCCATGGTGCGCGCGATTTGACTAATCAGATGATTGTGTGGTTCGGGTCGGGACCAAAACTCGCCGTGCTATAAAGGCCACGACGTTATTTACATCCCCCATACGGGGGAACACCTTTGATTGATTGCCGGGAATAAGGGCCATACGGCCTAAAATTCATGGTAACAAAGCGAGAGCAAAGGTCTCGGATCACGTTTAAACAAGCCCGCATTGGGACGTAAATGTTCATAGATACATATATGTCGGTCACCCATGGACCGTTTCATCTCTGAACAGAAGTCCGTGTTTGTAGCGTAAAAGACGATGACAAAACCGCGCAGATGTTTGCCGTGAACATGGCAAGTTTAATGAGAACACAGGATTGGATCTCGGTAGGGACGGGTCAAGTTTGACGAACTATTGGCCCGAGATGGTTTCGGACTATGGCCATAACGGGGTTCCCGAGGTCCACGTCCGGTGCCATGGGACGTCATTGCTTTTCTCTTCACGCACAGTCCAGGGAAGTGAATCGTAAAGTGTGAAGCCCAAACTCGCCAACGTGCGCCCTTGCACGCAAATCAACCTGTGCGGTCAGGTCACGAAGGTCAATGGGGCAGCGCCCCTTACGGGGGGTTTCCGGGGGCAGTGCCCCTAGAGCAAAATTTTAATTAAAGCACGGGTAATAGAGTTTCTTTCATTTTTTTAACATAAATCTTTTATTTTTTTTACTTTGGATTTTTCTTTTTTTTGGCTGTTTATTCCCTTTTTGTGTTAAGGAGGCATGCCGTTTTAAGGGTCCAAGAGGGGTAGAAGCGCACCGTTTTAGTGGAAGATATGGGGCACGCCGGAATAGGGAAGGCAAGGGGGGGGCTTTTGGCGGTGCCGGAATGGGATGTGCAAGAGAGAGAGCGCCGGATTTGGGGTGAATAGGGTGCGCACCATCCTAAGGTGGTCAAAGGAGCAGGAGCGCATCGGGTTAGGTGGTCAAAGAAGGAGATGAGGGGGTGCCGTTTTAGGGGCAACGAGATGGAGATAGGGGGGCACGCCATTTCGGGTTCAAAGAAGGAGATGATGGCTTTGAGAGGAGGGTTAAAACGGCGTGATGGAATAGTGGCCGCGCCATTTTAACTCACGCCGAAATAGCTATATGGGGTTGTTTCAATGCTCTGTTTACTGTGTTTTCTTTTTCTTTCACCCGTAGGTCGATTCAATGGTTGATTTGCTTGTTCTGCTGATAGATCAAGCTAGTAATGAGGAGGTTTAAAGAGTTTTAATCATTTTAATCGTTTATTAAGATGAAACAACATGAACGCCTGAGTGTTTTATTCAGGCAGTTTGCTCACAGAGGCCTCCATTTGTTCTTCATTAGTTCAACTCGTTCACCTGCTGTTGTGCGTTCTTAGCCCTGGCGAAAATCGGGCAGCACCTCCCCTGGACCGGGACTTGCCAGAGATAATAGAAGGCCACCAATCGAATTGCTCCGGGGTGACCCTCAAAATTCGGAACGACCTCACGGCGGTCCGATAACCCAAATGTGAGTGTGGAACGCTCGAGGGCTAGCCTTCAAGAGCAACCATGACTCACGGCCGATGATGCTTCGACAAGGGGCAAATGTTCGCCACGGCAGGGCAAGACACATCCATCCGTTGGCGGGTACCTTTGAGGGTCATGCCATGAAGAGGCAACCCTCAAGGGCCCTGGATGATTGGCGGATGGAGAGTGGGAACCGAGATAGAAACAGAGAAAGCTTGATTTGCAAAAGGGTTTTGTCTTCTTTTATTCATCCTCACAAAATGGGGAAGAGCTTTTTTACAAAAAGAGGTCATCCTAGGATGAAAGTAGAATACATTGTAAAGGGGGAGGAGGAAGACACAGATGAGAAGGGGAAAAGAGAACACAGAACGCTCTTTCTTCCTGATCACCTCTCACTCTCCCCTCTCTTCACCTCTCCGACGTCAGGATGGGCTTGATACACTCTTCGGGCGGGCTCTCCTTCGCTTAGAAGCTCCCTCCCCTCCCTTCACTCCTCTCTTCCTGCACACAGCCGAGACCCTCACCACTCAGCTGAGAGAAAGCCCCAGAGAGAGAAAAACCCCCAGCCGACGTTCCCCGAGAGACCTTTTTTTCCTTCACAATGCTGCCCCTTTTATAGAATGGCTAGCCGGGGAGCATTCCTGCCACTTCCACCTCGTCCGCAACGAAGTTGGGAGTTGACTCGATGCGTTGGACGATGCTGGTTTGCACCGTACGCTGTCGTTCGTCCGAGGACGGGATGTTCACAGGTCTGGCCAGGGGTTGCTTCGCCGTTGCCGCTTCCGTGCTGTCGAACGGAGGTAGAAACAGAGCCGTGGGCATTGAATGTTCTCTGTGCGTCGCATTTATGCGGAACAGAGCATCGGTCGGCAGACGGGACAGGATGAGGTTAAACTCATTTGCATTTGGCACGCCGTATTAAGAAGAGGATATTGTGATGGCTTCTCCAAAAGTAGTACACCGTATTAGAACGTGAAGGGGGGGCGTGCCGTAAAAGCAAGGGGCGCGCCGGTTTAAGGCGCGCCGCTTTAAGGCCCTTCCGCGCCGTTTTAAGCACCGAATGGATTCTTTTCAAAGTCGCGGCCATTTATACGAACATTGGCATTCTCGGAATGTTTTAGTTGCGATGCATGGCCTCCGCAATGTTCCGTTCGCAGGTTCTGGGGCTCGGTCCAGACTCTGCGTGACTTTCGGTGCATGCCGGGGTTGTGCCCGAGTTCCCGACTTTTCTTTGATTCAGCACTCGACACGGCCGGTCATAGAGTTGTGGCCGTATCTTCTGCCCGGGGGCTTCCACAACGGATGGCGGACCACCAAGTGAGTTCTCATCCTAGTTGGGCAAGGTATTGGTTTGTTCGGCCCTCCCGTCTTCGACTTGCACTTGAACGCGTAGACGCGAGTGCTATATGATCATCATCGTCATTTTTTTGACGTCCACATCACCCCAGGTGACCTAGACGAGCTCCGCCAGGAGATCCGAGCCCTGGCGGAATTCTACCAAGAGCTCCGGGACCAGAGGCCCCAAAACACCCCACCCGAGCGACGGGAGGGCAAGGAAGGCCAGGCCGGAGAGAACTTCCAGCATGTACAGGAGGCATCCCATGCCTCCGTCGCAAGAACCCGGTGATCGCACAGCGTGCCCGCGTCTAGGGGACGCAGCCCTCTCCACTCTAACTCGGAGATGGACCACCGGCTCCAATGGTTCGACGAAATAGAGGACAAGGTCCGATACCTAGATGACGTCCTCCTGGCCGCCAAGAACCGCGGCCTCATCGACGACGACCAGGACTTTCACGCTCCCTTTTCCAGGCAAATCATGGAACCCCCATTCCGCCAAAGCTCTAGCTGCCGTCATTCGCATCCTACGACGGCACCACCGACCCGGCCGACCACCTACATAGCTTCGAGTCCCACCTGGTGTTTCACCGAGCCTCGGACACCGTGAAGTGCCTGGCGTTTGTCACGACCCTTCGGGAGAACGCCTGAGCATGGTTCGAGTCCCTGTCGGTCGGGACGATCTCCTCCTTCTAGCAGCTCAAGAAGCTGTTCAAGGAGAACTTCGTGGGCTGCCGAAAGGTAGTCAAGTCTGCAGTAACCCAGCTAGTCCTCAGGCAGGGAAAGGAAGAGGCACTATGGGACTTCGTCTCTCGCTCTCGCGCGGAGGCACTCCGGATCCCCCATCTCGACGTCGGCATCGCCACCACGGCGCTCACTCAGGGGACGCAAGACCACATCCTCCGACGCGCGCTCGGAGTCGAAGCCCCAACGACCCTTCCAAATCTCCTCGCGCTAGCCCAAAAGCACACGCATTGTGAGGAGAACACCGCGGCCCTGCGCCGCGCGGCCGGGACTGACCAGCCCGACCGCAAAAGAACCGCCGACCCACCGCGCGAGGGTCGGAGCAAGCGAGAGCGGCGCGACGGGGACCACCGCGATCGCAACGAGAAGGAAAGGGGTGGCTACCGCCACTATACACCCCTGACGGCCCCGCCCGACCAGATCCTGATGGAGATTCGCGAGGAGCCATTCCTCAAGTGGCCCTCGCAAATGAAGTCGGATCCTAACTCACGGGATAAAAAAAAGTACTACCGCTTCCACCGGGACCATGGCCACGACACCGCTGACTGCATCAATCTGAAGGATGCCATCGAGGACCTCGTACGCAGAGGGCTCCTCGATAAGTTCCTCGCTAAAAATGCCGAGAGACAACAGAAGACGCCTCCCCTGATCGACAATCGGCCCAACGGAAAGGAGATTATGATGATCTCTGGGGGGCCCGCTGCGGGGGGGGGGGGGGGGACAGCGCGAGCAGAAGGCGTCGGTACGCGACAGTTATCAACACGGCGGGTCAAGGCGACGGAACCCCAAGGGAGCTTTCCCCTTCAGGCCACCTGGGAGACCCAATAGTCTTCTCCGAGGATGACCTTAACGGCGTCACGACGCCCCATTCTGATGCTTTGGTGGTTTCCGCCACCATCAATCAATGTACCGTGCGCCGCATCGTGGTAGATAATGAATGTGGACCTGATGTTATCGCGTACGGTCGTCTTGTACTTATGCGTGTGGACGTATCTCGGCTCGCGCCATTGCACACGCCACTGTATGGATTCTCTGGCACGACTGTCCGCCCAAAAGGGCGTATCTCGCTCTCGATCACTTTCGGGACGGCACCGAAAGAGGTAACCTTCCTCGCCGACTTTACTGTGATCCGTGCAATGACAGGATATAATGCCATCATCGGCCGAGGGATCCTTGGTACGCTTCGAGGCGTCCCTTCCTCCTACCATCAGAAGCTTAAGTTCCCCACCCCCCACGGGGTAGGGGAAGTCCGGGGCGATCAACGGGAGTCCAGGAGGTGCTACCTTATCTCCACTCGCAACCGACGCCCCGAAGATGCACCACACGAAAAGAAGGCGAGTACCGAAGATCCAGGTCCGAGCATGAGCGCGCCAGCGAGGACTTATACCTCATCCAAGTTGGGGATGACCCAAACAGATCACTGAAGATTGCCGCTACCTTGTCCGAGAACGATAAACAAGCGTACGCAAGCTTCCTCGCAGCCAATCAGGATGTGTTCGCTTGGTCCGAGGACGAGCTCCCCGGAATTCTTCTGGAGGTCATCACGCACCAACTGAGGTTGGATCCCAACTGCCGCCCAGTACAGCAACGCAGGAGACGGTGCAACCCCGAGCGACAAGCCGTCATCAGGCAACAAGTGGGCGAAAGATTGCGATCATGGCTACTCCGACCTACCCAGTATCCAGACTGGGTAGCCAACGTAGTCCTGGTGCCTAAAAACAACGGGAAGTGGAGAATATGCGTGGACTACACCGACCTTAACAAATCCACGCCCAAAGACAGCTTCCCCATGCCATGGATCGACCAGCTGGTCGATGCCACGGCCTGGCACGAAATGCTGAGCTTCCTTGACGCCTATTCAGGGTACCATCAGATCAGCATGCACCAGCCCGACCAAGACAAGACCGTGTTCATCACCGACCACGGCTTATACTGCTACACTCGCATGTCGTTTGGGCTGAAGAACACCGGAGCTACGTATCAACGCCTAATCAACCATATGTTTGACTCGCAGATCGGCCACAACATGGAGGTCTACATCAATGACATGCTCGTGAAAAGTCTCCGAGCAGCCGAGCAGTTGCGCGACTTGGGGGAAACCTTCACCACACTCAGAAGGTACAACATGAAACTCAACCCTGGTAAATGTGCGTTCGGGGTGCGGTCAGGCAAGTTCCTAGGTTTCCTCGTTACTCATCGAGGAATCGAAGTCAACCCCGATCAGATCAAAGCAGTACTGGAGATGGAGTGACCCAAGTGAGTGAGGGACGTACAGTGCCTCACCGAGCGCGTCGCCGCTCTGGCCCGGTTCTTATCCCGAGCTGCCGAACGATGTCTACCCTTCTTCCGGCTGATCAAGCAGGCTAACTTGCCACCAGAAAAGAAGGGATGGATCGACTGGGACCAGGAGTGCGAGCAGGCATTCGAAGAATTGAAGCGCTACCTGACGATGCCTCCTATCCTCGCCAAACCCCAAGGGGGGGAACAACTGCTCTTGTACCTCTCCATGACACCCAGCACCATGAGTGCTGTGCTCACGAGGGAGGAGACAGGAGTCATGAAGCTTGTCTACTATGTCAGCCGAGCACTACAAGGACCGGAATTCCGGTTCTCACGGACTGAAAAGTTCACCCTCGCGTTGATTACAGCTGCTCGCAAGCTGCGACCATACTTCCTGGCCCACCCGATCGCTGTCCTAACCGATCAACCCCTCCGGTAAATCCTTCAGAACCCTGATGCGTCCGGAAGGCTGGTCAAGTGGGCCATCGAGTTGGGAGAATCTGACATCAAGTTCCAACTGAGGACATCGATCAAGGCCCAGGCTCTCATAGACTTCGTCGCCAAATGCACCCTACCTGCCGAGGATTCATCCGAGCAGTCCTCGGGGCCCGCCTGGGAGCTATACGTTGACGGATCCTCCTGCGCCGCAGGTAGTGGCGCGGGACTAGTCTTACTCTCACCAGAAGGAGTGGAGCTACAGTACGCCCTGCGTTTCAATTTCCTGACCACGAACAACGTGGCCGAGTACGAGACGCTCCTTTCTGGGTTACGCATGGCAAAACACCTGGGGGCGTCAAGCGTGCGAGCATACAGCGACTCCATGCTCATCGCCAACCAGGTCAGGGGGGAGTTCGAGGCCCGAGACCCCTCCATGATGAAATTTTTAGAGAAGGCCAAGGCCACGATGAATGAGTTCGCCCACTTTGAAGTGGTCCACATCCCACGCGAGGAGAACGTCCGAGCAGATGCCCTCTCCCGCCTAGCGTCAGCCACTACGGTCTCCAGCTCGAGATCAGTCCTGATAGAGGAATTGTCGGCACCGAGCATAGACGATCCAACACTCCAGGTAAACGCCATCGGCTACGAACCCTCCTGGATGGATCCTCTACTCGATTTCCTCCTTCGGCAGCAGATCCCCAGCGATCACCTCGTAGCGAGGCGCACGCGGGCGAGAGCGGCCCACTTCACTATGGTGGACGGCCGACTATATCGCCAGTCCCTCTCAGCCCCTCTACTCAAGTGCCTCTTCCCCACGGAAGCCAACCAGGCCATCCAGGAAGTCCATGAAGGACTTTGCGGAAGTCATGTGGGAGGGCGAGCACTCGCGAGGACGCTGATCCGACAAGGGTATTGGTGGTCCACCTTGCAGCAAGACTATCTTAACTACGTTCGAAGGTGCCCCCAATGCCAGAAGTACTCCCACCTGCACCACCAGCCGGCGACGCAGCTCCACGCCTTGACGAAGCCTCGCTCGTTTGCGCGGTGGGGGATCGACATACTGGGGCCCTTCCCTGAGGCACAAGAGAGGAAGAAATTCCTCATAGTCGCCATCGACTACTTCACCAAATGGATCGAAGCTGAGCCATTGGAAAAAATAACAAGCGAAGCAGCTTGGAAATTCGTGCTACGGAGCATCATTTGCCGGTTTGGGATCCCCAGGGTTCTCACTACTGACAACGACAGACAGTTCGCGAGCACCACCTTTCAGGAGAAGTGCTCGGAGTTAGGGATCTGGAACCACTATACCTCAGTGGGACATCCCCAAGCCAACGGGTTGGTGGAAAATGCCAACCAAACTCTACTCCACGGCATCAAAACTCGCCTGGACCAAGCAAGCAACGCATGGATTGATTCAATCCCCAGCATCCTATGGGCTCACCGGACCACTGCTAGAGCCGCCACCGGGGAGATGCCATTTCATCTCGCCTACGGAGCTGAGGCAGTAGTCCCGGTGGAGATATCCAACCCCTCGTTACGAGTGGGACATTTTGATGAGGCCAGGAACAACAAGGCAATGCGAGAAAACATGGACTTGCTCGAAGAAAGAAGAACCAACGCCCAGATAAAGCTTGCGGCATATCAGCAGAAGCTGGCACAGTATTACAATGCCCGAGTTAAGGAGCGACACTTCTTCCCCGGAGATCTGGTCCTACGGCGAGCAAGCATGGCTGACCCGCGAGGAGCCGCAGGGAAACTCGCACCTAACTGGGAAGGCCCATACCGGGTAGCAGAAGCACTCGACAAAGGAGCGTACAGGCTAGTGACGCTTGGGGGGAGAGAGGTGCATAGGACGTGGCACTCCGTCAACCTCAGGAAGTACTTCTAGTGAAACGTCACCAGCCATACTCCACTAGGGTAAGTTGCCCGCGAACAACGAAAAAGGTAGCCTAAGGGTTTTCAAGAGGCGAGCACCACTCCCCTTAAAAATAAAGAGGTAACCTAAGGGCTCCCTAGAGACGAGCATCGCTCCCCTTGAAAATAAAGAGGTAACCTAAGGGTTCCCTAAAGGTGAGCACCGCTCCCCTTGAAAACAAACAGATAGCCTAAGGGCTCCATAGAGGCGAGCACCGCTCCCCTTGAAAATAAAGAGGTAACCTAAGGGTTCCCTAAAGGCAACCACCGCTCCCCTTGAAAACAAGAAGGTAACCTAAGGGTTCCCTAGAGGCGAGCACTGTTCCCCTTGAAAATAAAAAGGTAGCCTAAGGGCTCCCTAGAGGCGAGCACCGCTCCCCTTAAAACAAAGAGGTAACCTGAGGGTTCCCTAAAGGCGAGCGCCGCTCCCCTTGAAAACAAAAAGGTAGCCTAAGGGCTCCCTAGAGGCGAGCACCGCTCCCCTTGAAAATAAAAAGGTAGCCTAAGGGCTCCCTAGAGGCGAGCACCGCTCCCCTTGAAAACGAGAAGGTAACCTAAGGGTTCCCTAGAGGCGAGCACCGCTCCCCTTGAAAACGAGAAGGCGACCTAAGGGTTTCCGCGGAGGACACAAGCACTGTGTAAGACGAGCACGGAGGATCGCCCAGGAAAGCATGCAGAAGAACTCCAGTAAAAGGTACACATCAGTATTGGCTCAGAATCAAAGAATTTATATTTCTTTAGTCAAAGTACAAGCTGCCAGAAAATTGGCAAAGTACCCTCACACGGGCCAAATATAAGTACATGGAGAGATAAAACGTGCTTGACGATGGAGACGTATGACTCCAACGACTCGCTTCCCGGATACCATCCTCTGTCGACGATCATGCTAATCTTCAAGTAGGCGTAGGTACCCATTTTTTGTTCTGCGGTAGGGTACCTACGGAGAAGTCTCCTAGGCCAGAGAAGAGGGACAAAGCCCTCAGGCCAACAAAGGGCTTCACTGGTAGAAGGCCTACATGAGAAAAACTAGGCCAGTAGCTTCAGCCACCCCCGCTTGAAGGAAGGCCAGCGAGGTCCACCTGTTACAAGAAACTAGCAGACCCACACAAACCGGCGGAAGATAGCGGTACTACGAGGCCAACACATCAGGAAGGCCACCCCGGCGAACAAGCCCCCGCCGCCCCGGCTACCACCATCACCTCCCTTGAAAGGAGAGGTTGTCTTGTGTCTCGCCGCGGGCGGCGTGCGACAGTAGTGGCGGGGAGAGACGTACTGGCCATGCCTTCAAATTGAGGAGCCCACCGCCGTCGTCCAAGCCGCACGGCCGGCCCACCGAGTGGAAGAATGGAAAATAGATTCACCCTTCTTACGATCCTTCCTACCAGAAAGTAGGAAGATGTTCAGCAACGAGGAGCATCTCACCGAGCACCTGCAAGGAACAAACAACGGTTATACACCGCGAAGACAAGCAAGGGAAAATAGCTGAAGTTTGGAAAGCAGCGCTACCCTGACACTTCTCATCCCGTCAAGGACGGAACTTATCCGGCTCAAGAAGCAGGATTCCCCTGTCAGCATACAAGCGGTCAACCTTCTCCAAGGCCTCCCGCCAGCCGTCCAGGTACCCGAGCCTGTACTGCTCAGGAGTCGGGACACCCTCTCCAAGCGCAGGCCACGGCCGCCACGGTACCGGCGCTGGATTCCCCCGGAGGACCAAGGGTTGACGACGAGCCGGCAACAATTCATCATCCGACGAGGTACCAGACTCTCCTGAGGACATTCTCTGGGGAAGCTACCTATGACGGTTCGTTGGCACAGAGATGATCGCTGGAACGCTGCGAGAGCCACCATTTATAGGGGAAGCAGAGTCCCCAGAAGCATGAGGACTTCTACCGCCTCAATCAAATCCGTGGAAATCGAAGCGACAGATCCCGAAAGTCGCGCTCCTTCAGAAGCCCTCATCAAGGGCGCCGTTTCGTATCCCCAGAGGATCTCGCGACGGTTCAGGAGGAAGGAAATACACGGAAGGAATCTCAAGATTTGCAGATAAAAGGAAGGTTTTCATTTCCAAAAAGGAGAAATTACAAAAAAAAGAGGCTACTGCCTCGAAAGCGCAGGAAAAAGAAAGGAAAAGATAGCTAGAGGCATCCTCTCAAGGACCTGCTCTGGTTACATCATCACGTGCCCTGGACTCAGCAGGCGCACGCACAGCAGCAGCGCTAGGAGGAGGTGGCTCGTCGCTCAAGTTCACCACAGCAACCTCCGCGGGGGCTCGTTCGCCCGCACTCGACACCAGCTGGTCGGCGCCCGCCTCTACGGGGTAAGGCCCCTCTTCCTCGTCATCGGCCTCCGAGCCGTACGGATTTGAAGGAGGAGGCAGAACCGGGGCCTCAAGGTCGAGGTGCTCAGCTGTGGCCCTCACGGCAGCACTCCAGCCCTCCCGGAAGCCGCGTTCAAGTGCCGGCCCATAGTACTCCAGGGCCGCCTCCGTCAGCTCAGCCCTGTAAGCGGAGGAGAAACGAAAAGCCTCCACAGCCTCCTCGCTGGCCGAGGACAGAGACATGCGCAGCCTGGCGAGCTCCGCCTTGATCTCCTGGCCGCGGGCCTTCATGGCTCGAGCCTCCGCCTCCAGCTTGACCGCATGCTCGCCGGCCGCATCAGCCTGCGCTCGGAAAGCATCCCGATCGCGCTCCATCCCAGTCAGCGCGGACTCAAGCTGAGACAGCTACTCCTGAAGTCCGGCGTTTGCAGCCTCGGACTCCTTCCAACGCCCTTCGGCCCCCACCTGAAGGGCCCGACTGGTCTCCAGCTCACGCACGACATCCAGGAAATGGTGCCTTCATAGCCCGAAGGCGCTAACAACCAGGCACACGCTCCTCGTGGCAACGGCTGTCAACTCGTCCACGACACCAGGACCCAGCTCCCCAACGTGCTCGTGCCAGCGAGCACTGTACATCATGAGGTCGACGATGCCCGGGACACCAGGCACCCCCACCGGCGAGGCCTCAGGCTACGGGGACTGATCGCGTAGAGGAACCCTATGCGGAGGGAGAGTGTCAAGTTCAACGGCAGGGGCCTTGCCCCTTTCGCACCCTAGTCCGCCGGGGATAGATGCCGGGGTGGTAGCTGTCGGCACCACAGGCGACGACGGCAGGCGAACACTGGGGGGAGGCGCCTCGGACGAAGGAGGAGCTCGACTCCTACCCGGAGTCGAGTCCCTCCCCCTCTTCCTCGATCGGCGACGACTGTCTATCTCCGCCAACTCATCCTCGGTTGGACAAGCCCGACCACCACCAGCCATGGCGGACTCCTCACAGGGAGCACTCGAAGTGGCTTCAGGGGAACTTCATCGAAGACTAGGCCCTCCACTGGCCACCGACGCCTCGGGCGAACGCACCCGAGGAATGCCGACATGGGCCGGATACTGCAACCTCCCCGGGGCGAAAGCGACCTGGGCTGGGGGGGCGATGACCGACACCTGGCCGGTTCCCAGAGTGACGTGATCCACGGGACGAGGAGCAAGCCGCGGCAGCCAGACAATTTCAGGGGTCCACCCCTGCGCTTCAACCGCCCCTGGAAGCAAAGACGAGGTTAGTCAAGCATCAGCCACTATTACCACATCCCTACGGGGGACAAGACCAGTACCCTGCGGCAACGGAGGACACAACTCCAGCTCTCGAAGCAGTGCCGGGGTCAAGACGTGGTCTGCATCGACGAGAGGATACCGGGAAACCGCCTTCAGATCTCGGCAACCCTCGGCATTGAGGGAAGACTTCGTATCGCGCCAAGGGCGAGGAAAGCCACTCCGCATCCAGCCATCAGAGGCCCTTTCCCAGTCCTTCGACTTGATCAAGTAAATATACCGCTCCGCCCACCCCTTGCGATTGGACGCGGTACGGGAGACAGAGATAAAATGGTCGCGGGTACGGGCCTTGAAGTAGACGAAATAAGTGTCGGACGGGCAACTCTGGAGGAGAAAGAACTGCCGGAACAAGTCGACACTCGGCGCCACCGACGCTCTACGGCATGCGTAGACGAACCCGCAGAGGATACTGTACGAATTGGGGGTTATCCTCCCAGGGTTCCGCCCGTAATGGCGGAGGACGGCCGCGATAAAGGGGTGGACCGGAATACGAAGACCCGTCTAGAAGGAGGCCACCGGGATCATGATCCCGCCAAAAGGATAACTCATTATGTCGTCTCCCATAGCGGGGAAGACAATGTCATACTCGGGGGGGATCTGGAAGGTCTCCCGCAAGCCATGGAATACCCTATAGGTCACTAGAGGCTAGGAATCAGGCTGACTAGTGCCCGCACCCGAAGTGCTCGGCACACCGCCCCGGCCTTGAGGCGTATCCTCCGAAGAGGAAGATTCAACAGTGAGAGCTCTCCTACGCGGACGCATCGCTACCGAAGAAAAGAAGAATAGAGAAAGGAGGATCCTCACCAGGCAAAGGGGAGAAAGACGCCTACGACGGAGTGCGACGACCAGCGGGATGTGGGTGTGGTTTGCGAGGGCCCCCTCGACGCTTCTTATAAACCGCCCACGATAATTCGACGGTTGCACCCCCTGAGGGTCAGGTGAAGGGACGTCGACTGCTGCGGTGGTACGACTACCAAAGCCAGGCTACCATTATGAGCCCACATCCCCAGAACAGGACAAGATCCAGCATCATCATTGCCAGCGTGGCTTCTGCCACCGCCAGAGGCACCTTGCGCGCCAAGCAGGCCCTCAAAGCCACCAACTCCCGTCGTACGAGGAAATCGTCTTCGGATCACACCCTCCAGAAGAACCCTCTTTTGGACTACTCTCAGTCCCCTGCGAGTGCTCGACAACTAAGAGTAGGGGGGAAGTGAGGAGGGTAAATCTGGTTTGACCCAAAAAACGGCCCACGCACGCGCGGCCCATTAAGGTTTGGACGTGCTGAGCCCAGGCAAGGGATGAGCATACATGCTCGGCCCAATAAGAAGATGACCGGCCCAACAAGGCATCGGATTCCACGACGCTGATGAGGCCGGGCCAAGCGCAGTTCTCGCCGGAGGACACTCCGACGACCGACCGTTGCCCCCACGACGCCGGCCTTGACCCCGTAACGAGCGAGCACGCGCCATGAGTGCCGTAAGACTCGCCAAGGGAACGGCCGACGCCGGGGCTATCGCCCTCCAACGGAAACTCCCGCCAACATAGCGGAGGAACGTTACTCTACTAAACGGACCCTTCCCTATCAAGGGATGAGGCCCTCGCTCTAGGACAACCCATATAAAAGGGACTTCGATAGTAGAGAAGGGCACGGTAGATTCTTCTACTAAACCCTACACTACTACGCAAGAGGATACTCTTGTCCCAGAGCTTCCTACTGAGAAGAGAGCAACTCGACTAGCAACCACGACGAGAGGGACGTCCGCTACATCCAGAGAGCTTCTTCCTCCTGTGCGGCCTTACCACCCAGCGAGCACTCTCCGAGAGCCCACTAGGAGCGGCGAGCACGCGTGCAGAGGATCTACACGCCTCCTGGATCGACGACTACGGCCCCTACTTCTCTCTCACCTTGCTCCTCTCTATTGCTCATTAATCCCTTGCTGATTTAAACATCGGAGGGTTGTCCCCTGGGGTAACACCCGGGACTCTTTCTGACGCCCTTCTGATTTCTTAGTGTGTGCAGGCATCCACGGGCGCGAGACGACTTCCCCAACAAATAAATAGAGAAGGTGGTACGTGACCTAAGAACTATTTTCCTGCCGCTACACTAAGTATTAGTAAAAATATTTTTTAATGAGATATATTAACTAATATATTGATTATTTATAATCATCATTATTAAGATATATTTAGTTAAGAAGTATAAAAGTATTAATTAAGATTATTAATAATAACTATTTTTATAATAAATATCTCTTCTTCTCGGTCAAATGTAAAATAACATCATGCTCTTTAAGCTTTAACCCGAGTTAAGAAGGGTACTTTAGTCTTTTTTTCAACATTTATTCATGGACATATTATTTTTTTATCGAATGAATAATAAGAATATCGTCATATTTAGCTCTCGCTAACCAAAATATCATAAGAATAAAAATATGAATAGATTAATTCAAAATAATTTACAAAAATTCTCTTTAACATTTATGCTAGAGCCATACCCCATGATCCAAGTCAAGCATCCCCACGTGGAATGGCACTGTGGCAGAGGGAATGAAGTAGAACCCTCTTGCAGTTGAGCGTCCGGGTCTCCTTCAACGGTCAGACGCCGTCAATCCAACTTGTCGAGCAGTTTCATAAAAAAAGAAGTTTTCTTGGCATCATCCACATGGAAACATTCGTCTCCTCCGGGCCGTGGGCAGCAGCACGACCCTCATGATCCAAGCATCCCCACCTGCCATCGATTACTACGAGAGTCCCCAGAGAAGAACACTAGAGAGGCGGCGGGACAGGCGGCAGCTTGTCGCCGGTCTGTGCAGAGTGCAAGACCGCCAGCATCAACGGGGAGAAAAGTAGAAAAAGGGCGCCATGGGGACGCCGCGGAGAAAAAGGCCACGCCCGGCAGTAATCACACCCTCACGTTCACATCTCTCTCTCTCTCTACACCTCTATCTGTGCCTGCGCCGTGGGGGGCCTCTTCACGGGCACGCATGCGCGTGGATGGAGCCGGGGCAGCGGCGGCAGCAGGAGTAAGTCAGCCACCAACTCCACTCCTCGCCACCGCCGAAATTCTTCGACGTATTAAAACTGGGCAAATCGTCAAGCCTTTTTTTTGCAGGAAATCCCCGAGTCCTCATCATCCCCCTTTGCTGTCTCATTGGTTGCCCGCCGGCCCCCATTCCAATATTTTTTCTCCTCCCGTCTCTGTTATCCTCCCTTACCACATAAAACCAACTACGACTTTCTCGAGGTCTCAACTGCCCAAGACGAGCCCGTTCGTCGTCGTCATGGTGCAGAGGAGGAGGGAAGGAAAGAGGGGAGGGGCGTAAAATAAAGTTGGGGTGGGTAGAGAGATAGATAGATAGATAGATAGAGCGGGAGAGAGGGATGGGGAGGGGTGGAATGGCAGGGGTGGGCACCTTTCTCTTTTCCGTCGTCCGCCAAGGTCACTTTTGCTCCGGCTTCCTCCCCTTCGTCTGGGTTCCTGGCCTCTGGTCTTCCCCTCTTCACGTGATGGGGGAATGAGAGGGTGGAGAAGGGCAGTAGCATCGATCTAGAAGGAGGCGACGAAGAAGAGAGGTAGAGCAGAGAGCGGAGATGGGGTTGGAGTGGCAGTGAGGACTGCCGAGAGAGCAAACGAGGTCACAGCGTCAGCAGCAGGATCGTTGACGAGAGAAGACAGCAGCGTCCATGGGCAATTGCTGTTGCGCATGCCTGACGCCGGTCTCAGAGGAGTCCAGAGGGAAGGAGCAGCAGGGCAACAAGCGTAAGGAGGGGAAGCAGCAGCAGCAACATGGGCGGGGCCGGAGGCGGGGCAAGGACCGCCGGCCCAACCCCTTCGCCGAGGACGTTCCCTCCGGGGGGGCCCGACCGATCCAGGTGCTCAAGGACGTGGTCCCCCTGCACAGCGGCGGCGTCCGCGTCGGCGACAAGTACGTGCTGGGGCGGGAGCTGGGGCGGGGCGAGTTCGGGGTCACCTACCTCTGCACCGACCGCGAAACCCGGGAGGCTCTCGCCTGCAAGTCCATCTCCAAGCGCAAGCTCCGCACCGCCGTCGACGTGGAGGATGTCCGCCGGGAGGTCGCCATCATGTCCGCCCTCCCCGACCACCCCAACATCGTCCGCCTCCGCGCCGCCTACGAGGACGCCGACGCCGTCCACCTCGTCATGGAGCTCTGCGAGGGTGGCGAGCTTTTCGACCGGATCGTCGCCCGGGGCCACTACTCGGAGCGCGCCGCCGCCGCCGTCATGCGCACCATGGCGGAGGTCGTCCGGATGTGCCACGCCCACGGCGTCATGCACCGGGACCTCAAGCCCGAGAACTTCCTCTACGCGGACCGGAAGGAGACCTCCCCGCTTAAGGCCATCGACTTCGGGCTGTCCGTCTTCTTCCGCCCCGGCGAGTGCTTCTCCGAGATCGTGGGCAGCCCCTACTACATGGCCCCCGAGGTGCTCCGCCGCAACTACGGCCCCGAGGTCGACATCTGGAGCGCCGGCGTCATCCTCTACATCCTCCTCTGCGGGGTCCCCCCCTTCTGGGCAGGTAACCCACAACCCCCACCACTGCAAAGGCAGCAGCCACCAATCCGTCACATCATCTTTTCAGCTTGTATACGGATCTGTTCCAGTCAGCTATTAGAACCGCAAGATTCCATTTTTGACCACTGGTGATAATTTGCATGGTTGTGTTGGCCATGGCCGGCCTCCTACTCGACTCGCAGAGACTGAACAGGGCGTGGCACGGGCAATCCTTCGTGGTGTGATAGACTTTAAGAGAGATCCATGGCCCCAAATCTCCGACAGTGCAAAGAGTCTCGTCCGGCAGATGCTGGATCCGGACTCCAAGTGCAGGCTGACTGCCCAACAGGTGCTTGGTACGTGCTTTTGCAGCTCCGTATTGATTCTTCAGTTTTGATGCTCGTCAGTGGGACATCCCATTCTTGCACATGCCAGTGGATCCCTGTTTCACAGTACATGAGCAGTAGGTGCATCCGTTCTGTGTATTGATCTTGATCTGCTGCTCGTTTCCGCTTGGTTATATTCTCCAGCTCATCATTCTTGTTGGCTTTGTCTCTTCTATGGAGCTAAAGCGGAATTCACCTTATGTGAGGAGTGCCACTTGTGGGGAATAATGGCATCTGGAGGTGGCATGCTGTTTATTATCCAAATTGGCCATTCTTCTACTCTCCTGTAGTTGATATGGATGGATGGTTTTATCTTTTCGATGTTCTAGCTGTGTAACCAGAGTTCGGATAAGATGTTTACAAATAAATTAATAAACTAGAAAAATGGGGGAATTACTGAGATTGTTTCTATTAGCATATCAGAAATCCAGGTTGTATCATGAGCCTTTTTCTTTTGTCTTTCTTGATGTGGGGGAAGGGTGCTAGTATGATGAGCTGAGGAAAGGCTGCTAATTTTATGGCTTTGAGGGGGCAAAAAGGAAATGATAAATTTGTCCAGGGCTCTGTTCTGATGGGGCCATTGGCATACTCTTCCCTATCTACCCCCTAAAATTCTCTTGGATAATTTGAACTTTGCACAAGGAGTTAATTGACATTGTTAACTTCTGAAATGGGATATCTTCTGCACTTTCTTCTTTGAGAGAAGGACATCTTGATGCTCTTTCTGTCTTACTTCTACTTTTCTGTGGCAAAGTTTTACCATTAATGGGTGGGCTTCATAATAATTGGAATGATACAATTGAGTTGCACTTATTCATACCTTTGTATTTATTTGTAACAGAAGAACTCATGGTATGTTCTATAAGCCAAGATCCACATTTAAGGGTCAGGCTTTACACTTGAGAACATATTTGTTGAAAAAGTAAAAAATAA
This sequence comes from Amorphophallus konjac, assembly GCA_022559845.1. Taxonomy (NCBI): domain Eukaryota; kingdom Viridiplantae; phylum Streptophyta; class Magnoliopsida; order Alismatales; family Araceae; genus Amorphophallus; species Amorphophallus konjac. The sequence continues at coordinate 402,296,579 of CM040122.1, forward strand.
AGTGCAGGAGAATCCTTTAATGAAAAGTAGGCATGGAACAAATATGGCTAATATTTCTAGAGCTTGAGTTATCCTGTCTGGAATTGTTGGAACCGACTGTGGCCTCCCAACCCAACCCAAAGGAAAGAGTCAGCGAGTTTGCCTTTTTTCACTTGTTCCAGTATGATAGGAAGGGGGTGCCACAAACATGCTGCCTGTTCATCACATACCGCCATCAGCAATTGCAGGCAAATATTTGTTGTTTTCTCTCCCACCCCCTCCTTGCTCCATTTTAATTTTCCTTGAGTCTTCACATTTTCCTTTTCTTTTACTTCTTTCATGTGCCAGTTGACAATCACCCATGCCAATGTCTTAGTTGTATGAACAGAGGTCTGGATTGGGGTTGGTCTGGTCTAACTTAGGTTCTGGTTTTCCAAATGTAGCGAGACAGAGGCAGAAATGCAATTAGGGCATATATAAAAACTGTAGCTCTTATGGTCTTTTTTATAGTTTCTGCTGTGTTATTTCTGGTCGCCCTCTCATGCAGGGGCATTTTTCAGTTAATTTCTTGTCACCCTGTCATGCAGGATCAGATTTGTATTCTGAACCCGCCAGCACCTCTTTTTCTCTTCCTTGGTCTGTGTTCTTTCATGGTATCTAAGTGCCCACCATCCTGGGTGTTGCCTCATCTTCTTGTCCGCTCCTCGGAAACCTTTCTGCACAGACTGCACCCTTCCTTATGGTTTCCTCTCCTCATCAGAAGGAGGAAATCCTGGTCAGGGTTCTTCCGAAGCCCTTTGCACCAGGCTGCACCCTTCTTCTAGGGTTTTCTTCTTCTTCTTCGCTTCAGAGGGAGACTGAATCCTACTCTGCTGCATTTTTTTGTTGCACTTCTCTGCTGCCGGTCCTATTCTTCTTGAAGGCGGTGCCATCTTCTTCAGTTAGATCGCACTGCCTTCTTTGTGGCTGTGATTACTTCTTGTAGTTATTGCGGTTATTCTCTCTCCTTCTCTTAGCCGCCACCCTCGTAATCACTCTGGAAGATGGCAGACAACACTTACATCAGCATTTGAGACATCCTTGCAGGCCATTCACCCCACATGACTCATCTCAACCGGCTATACAACTCTGCAAATCACCTCCGGCAAACTCATGGAGAATAATTACTCTTCTTGGGCTGTCAGCTGAGGAGCTGTATATTGCTCTCTATGAGAAACTTGGGTTTCTAACTGGTGATGAGAAGCAACCCGCTCCCCAAGATTCTCTATATTGTGCATGATGACGCGACAATAGTATGGTCTTGTCATGGCTGCTCATTTCTGTCAGCCCGTCGATTCGGCCAACTATCCTGTATAAGTCCACTGTTGCGGGGATGTGGAAAACTTTGGCCGGCCTGTATGGTCGGAAGAAAAATAAGGTGCGTATCTATCAGTTGAGCTACAACGTCCATGAGTTGAAGCAAGGCTCTTTGTTGGTCACCAACTACTTCTGTGCTCTCACAGCCTTGTGGGATGAGTTGGACTGTTATCGCACTGTTAAATGGACCTCTCTTGAAGATCAACGGACCTATTTATCTCTACAGGAGGATGATAATATTGTTAAATTTCTTGATGATTTGAACTCTAAGTATGAAGCACTATGGGGATAGATTCTCAATATGGATCTCCCTCCTTCGTTGCAAGAGACTTACTTCAAGGTTGTGAATGAAGAAGAACGGCAAGGATCACAATACTCCCACTTCTGATGCTGGGGAAGTTCCTGCTCTTGTTAGTGCCTCTATCAAAGCTAAATCTAGTGGCAGCAAGGCGCGTGGTGATCAGAAATGTGACCATTGTGGTTCTACTAACCATGATGCGGACTTTTGTTGGGAGAAATATCTAGAGAAAAAGTCTGCTAAGTTCACAAGCAAGAAGGGCCAGCCAACGAAGGGTAGTGTGGTTGTCCACCAGTCCTCTGTCCCTGAGGAGGGGTGTTCTCCAACTCCCATTGTTCCTGGACTTGTGATACTTCCTACCTTCGACATTGCTACTCTCCAGTGGCTCCTCTCACAGCTTCAGACTGCTTCCCTATCATCCCCTTCCACTACCTCCTCAGGTATAGAAGGTGTTGCTCTGAGTTTCTCCAGTTGGCCCCTTGGTACCTCGTGCCTCATGGATCATTGATCCAAATGCTATGAACCACATGACTTGTATTTCCACTTCATTTACATCTTATTCTTTATCCTTTGGCCAGGACAAAGTAACTATTGCCGATGGAACCTGAGTAACTGTTGCTGACAAGAGCTCCATCAAACTTCCTGATCCTGAGATATTTGAAATCCTGTCTAGGAAAGGGGATTCCTTTTAAAAAAATTGATCACTTGAGAGTTGAAGGCTGTGCAAATGCGGATTGGGCTAGTTCGCGAGACGATAGAAGGATATCCACTGGTTATTCCACTTTTTTGGGTGGCAGCCTAGTTACTTAGAGAAGCAAGAAACAAACAATATTTGTTAGGTCTAGTGCTGAAGCTGAGTACAGGGCAGTTTACATGGGCTTGCCGAATTACTATGACTGAAGCTTCTCGTAGATTATCTTGGAGTCCAAGTAGAGCTATCTCTAAAAATCTGGTACAGCATGACCGAACTAAGCATATTGAGATTGATCGGCACTTCCTCAGAGAGAGATTGGACTCAGAAGAGTTGTGCTTGCCATATGTGAAATCACAGGACTTGGTTGCTGATGTATTCACAAAAGCTATGACAGAAGCTCAGTTTACCTCTGTTCTAGACAAGTCGAGCATGGGGGATATCTATGTACAACTTGAGGGGGAATGTAGCGAGACGGGCAGATTTGTAATTAGGGTATATTTACAAATTGTAGCTCGCTTGGGGTTTTTTTATGGTTTCCATTGTGTTATTTCTGGTCACCTGCTCATGCAGGGGCATTTATGTAATTCAGACATTTTTCAGTTTATATTTATATATTAGGCTGGATTTGTCTTCTGAGCCCGCCAACACCTCTTTTCTCTCTTCCCTGGTCTGTGTTTATTCACCAAATTTTGAAGTAGGAAAAAGGATAACCTTGAAAATGAAGCGGAGGAAACATTTAAGGTTGTTTTTGTTCATAAGAGTAGACCTGTGAAGAAAATATTTGTCTAAACATTTTCACTTTCCTCTTTTATCCATTTGGTCCTTGATCAGGGCATAAATTCATCATTGCCTGAATATCATCCAAGCCTGGAACCAACAAATATGTTTGTAGGATGAAAATGGTCAGTGGAAAGTCGAGCTGCAATTCCCTGTTTCTAGCAGTTGTGCAATGGTTTTAAAGTACTTTAAAGATGGTTTGCTGTTTCACCTGTTAGTGGACAATATCATAAACCTGACCTCACAATCTGAGCCTTTTGATCTGCATAATCTAATGGGCTGTCATGATTGCCGTGTCTCTACTCTTTTAGCCCACAATGCACTTATGGATGTATGGCAGAGACTAGGGAATCTTGTCCTGGCAAGCACTACCTTTAAGGAGGCGGTTAAATTTGCTTGTACAGGGGACCACTAAGTCAGTTTTTTTTTAAAGTGCTTTGCACTACTATCCGTTAAATCAAGTGCAAAGGAATACATAGTGTTGTGTATCAAATCCCCCTTACATATATGGTATTGTAGCCCAAAAGGAGCCCCAAAAGGCCTAATATCTCCCATAAATACATTAACATCCTTGTGGCTCCAAGAGCATCCCGATAACATTCCCTGAAAATGTATTAAAGGAACAACACCCCACTGTCCTAAAATAGACATGATACCTTGTGATCGTACTCACAAGCCATTTCTGGACTTGCCCCTCGTCATAATTGTGTTTTTTGGCTACACATTCTCTTTCTTTCTCACTAATCAAACAGGGGCTTATTACTTATTTTTGTACTTGCTGTTTTATTTTCCAATTATTTGTTCAATTGAGGGAAAGAACAAAAAAGTAGAAATTCTTATCCCATTCGGAAGGTAGTTGGCCACAGGATTTTAGGCCATTGATTACCTTCCATACTGCCTCCTAAAGGCTTGACTGATGTCCATGACTTGACTGATGTCCATGTGCCAGCCATAAAACATCATGTGCCTTAGTAAAAGAGATTGTGTGCTTGGTTTGCCATATCTTACGAGATCTCTGTGATCTCTTTGTCTATCTATGTTAACAAAGGCGCTTGAGGCGCTCGCCTAGATGATGAGGTATGCGAGGTGCCCATAACTCACCTTGCTTCGGCCTAGCTTGCCTAGGCGAGCTTCCTATGGCCGCAAGCGCCTTTGGGCCAAGCCCACTTGGGCTGCCCAGCCCATTCAAATAAGAAATTTGATAGGCTGTTAATTTATTTCTTACATCTAAATGGATGAATTTACTAATCTTATTGATTTCATATATGGGTTGTTAACATATCTAATGCTATATTTATATATCTGATTTACCTAATATATTAAAAAAATGTTGCCTCAAATCCCTAAGCGTGGCCTAGGCGTTGAGGCTAAGGTGACCCTTGATCACCTCTGATGCGGGATGGAGCTGACGTAGCCCTGGGTGCCAAATCGCATCCACTCAGCCCGCCGTGATTTGCAAATCGTGTCCACTTTCGCCGCCGCGATTTTAATCTTCCAAATCGCTTCACAGTTGGTCGTTGTGTTTTAATGAAGAATGTGGCTGGCTTGGAAGCCGCGATTCAAAACGTGTCGGGTCGGGCAGCCGCATTTTGAATCAAGAATGCATCATATCGGGCAGCTGCGTTCAACACGCCACCTGCAAGCATGGATGGCAGTTTCGGCTGAAACGATCCGATACTCCCGGCCTAAACCAAAACCCTCAAAGTGCGCAAAAAATATTAATTTAATTGGTTTCGGACCTGGCTGAAACCGACTCCGAAATTGACACTGCCATCTATGCCTGCAAGCTGCTCTGTTCTCCCGTCACGGTGGCCCTGTTCTGCCTTCTGCCGCCGGTGAAGGACGACTGTGAGCGTGGGCGGCCTTGTGCAGCCTGCAGGATGTCCGGTGGCGGGGTGCAGCGGTGATGCCCGGCGAGGCTGGGCGCCAGTGAACAAAGGGAACGTTGACGAGGCGGTTGCCGGTGTGGTGAAGATGTTGGTTGGGCGACCTCCATGGCAGTTGAGGTTGAGACTGGCTAGCCAGCAAAACAGGGACGACGCCCTGTTCGAAGGCGGTGCTGCCCCAGAGGAGGCGGGCTGACTCTGCTGCTGCAGCGGTGAGCGGTGAACGGACGCTCCGGCTTCCTACGTGGCACTCATGGCGAGCTGCTGCGGCTACTGGGTGGTTGCAGGCAGGGCATGGTCGTCAGCTGTGGAGGACGATGGCCTGCTGGACTACTCGGCGGTGAGCTTGCGCCCTCGCAGATTGGACGGCGGAGTGCTCGGAGCTATGGCAGGGCGTGCTGCAGGGTGGACGTGGCGGGACGCAGCTGGGGTGGACGACGGCGGCTCTGTGCAGGGCGGAGGCGTGCGCCAGTTGCAAGTGGTGCAGAGGGAAGGGCAGGGGAGGGACACCGAGCGTGCGTTCCCTGCTGCTGGTGGGGCTCCTCCCTGTTGCTGGTGAAGAAGACGTGGGAGGGTGGTGCTGGCCGCGAGGGATGGCGGGCTGCAGAAGACGGCACAGCTTGCTGGCCTCTGCTAGCTCCGGTGGTGGTCGCACATGGTGAGGGAGAACATGGAGGAGGCAGCGGCGGCTGGTGGTCTTCCTCTGGTGCTGCGAAGGTAGGGAGGTGGCACGGTCGTGGAGGTTCAGTGGATAGGAAGGGGTCGGTTGGGGCTTCTCACCCATCTCCTTCACGGAGACGATGCAACAAGGGAGTTTCTCACTCTGTCTCCTTCTCGGAGAAGAACACAGGCTTCACACCTCATGTAGGAAGATTTCCCAACGGGATAAATTTTCGTTCTTCTATTCATTCATTCCATTCTCCTCAAAAGAGAGGGTTACAGTCTTTATATAAGCTCTGCCTAGGAGATGTAAAAACTCCAAAGCACCCCTTTGAGAATACAAGACTTTAAGCCCTATAAAACACTCTATTAATGAGTCAAATCCTTCCTTAATGACTATTACATAGGAAATATAAAACTTAAATAAAAAATGTAAATAATTAGTGTTGGAGATATTTTGCAGCTGGGTCGAGGTCTTGTCGGCACTGGTCCGCCCGCGTCCGCCAAGCTATAGTCTTGGGCCGTCGTCCCCTTTAATGTTAGGCGCCTCTAGCCTTTGACTATGTAGCTGCCTATCCAAGGGTTCGGAGAGGAATCTCTAATGAGATCAAGAACAAGAGGGAGATTGAGGAGTAGGATGACGGAGGAGGATGGGGGAAAAAAAGGAAGAATAGGAGGATGAAGATATGAAGATGGTAGAGGAGGAGCTCTCTAACATGTTGAGATGGCATTGAGATTCGAAAAAGCAATTCTAGTTAGTGTAAATATGTTTTTGTGTTGTTCTTTTAGAATTGCGTTAATTTAATTATATTAAACAACTAAATGGCATTAAGAAGTAAAAAATCTTTACAATTTTGGGCCACTATTCCCCGTCTCTCTGAGATCTCTTCGCTTCAGCCTTCCGAGAAAAGATCTTGATCCGATACAACATTCCTTGATTCTTATCATACTAGATGTGTGCTTCTATTTTTGCATTGTCCTGATCTCTCAAGATTTCACCAAGATCTCTTCTCTCCAAATCCCCCACCCCACCCCAAGACAAAGCCAAGATTCGATATGGAAAACCTTGATCGTGCATGAGTTGTATCGTTGATTCTGGAAAGTTCAGTGAGAGGTACAAAAAGAAGGAATCAGGAAAGAACATTTGACTGCTTGTTAAGGCATGTGTGCTTACATAGTTTATGCAGATCCTTTACATTTAACATGCGGCATAAGGAAGCTTCTTAAAGGCGGTCTTCATAGGTAAAATAATAGCTTCAATAAGAATAGTTAAAAGTTAGTGGATATCAGAAACAAAAAGGGGTCACGTTATTGACGATTGCTATCTCACATGAAGAACTATTCTTCCCCATGGACTAATACTGCTCCAATGTTGCCTCACTGACTGTTGTTACATTGACACCTTACCATTTCCCATGGATTTTTTTTTGCTCATGGGATGATAATCAACCTCTTATTCATCAAGTGACAATGCTTCATGATTGGTCAATAGCTATATGCTACAAGGAAACAACATGAAGCCATTGTATATGCATGCTTGATAGTTTTATTTCCACTTGGATCTAAGAAAATATCTCATTATCCAAATTTGATGTGCACTAAGGCCAAATCGGTTGATTTATGCATACTAGGTAGCTCTCATTTGCATTCAATCATGTACTAATATGAGAGCATTTTTATTTTTTACTCAGTTAGCCTTTTTTCCCCCCTTCCTAATTCTGTCTTATTGTAGAGCATCCTTGGTTACAAAACGCAAAGAAAGCACCAAATGTTCCTTTGGGTGACATAGTGAGAACAAGACTCAAACAATTTTCTGTGATGAATAGATTAAAAAAGAAAGCCATGCGGGTTAGTCTCTCTCAGTTATACTTTTTATTGTGTCTTGTCTATGCAGTTTAAGATAAACATTGATGGTAATCTCTCTATTATATCTTACATTTTCACTTATTTAATACATTCCAGGTGATTGCGGAACATTTATCTGTGGAAGAAGTAGAAGTCATCAGAGATATGTTTAAATTGATGGATGCCGATAATAATGGCAAGATAACTTTTGAGGAACTAAAGGCTGGTTTGCAAAAGGTTGGTTCACAACTGGGTGAGCCAGAGATGAAGATGCTGATGGAAACTGTAAGCTTTTCTTCCTCCCCTTTCTGCTGATTTAGGATGATGCAGCAAAATGTGCATGCTTTGTCTCTTTCTTGGATGGTCTATCCTTTTATATACATTTTGTTGAATCTGATGCCTGATGGATATACATTCATACAGAAAGACATATATGTGTATATAAATAAAATCATATATATAATCACTACGAATTTTTGTTTTTCAAAAGGCGATAGACATGGGATGAAATGGATAGGAGCAGGGAAGGCAGTATCGGCCGAAACGTATCAGTTTCGGCCGGTACCGATCCGAAACCGCACGTAAACACTGTAGCAGGTCCGAAACCATTAAAAATATATTTTTTAATGGTTTCGGACGAAACCATTAAGGGTTCGGCTGAAACTGACCTGTTTCGGTCCGAAACCGGACGGTTTCGGCCGAAACCAGACATGATCATAATTTTTTTAAATTTTTTAAATGGTTTCAACCGGTTTCGGCCGAAACCGATACTGGTACCGAAACCGGTACGTATCGGTTTCGGAACCGGCCGAAACCGGTATCGAAACCGATACTGCCTTCCTTGACAGGGAAGGCAGTATCGGCCGAAACCGATACGTTTCGGCCGAAACGTATCGGTTTCGGCCGGTACTGATCCGAAACCGCACGTAAACATTGTAGCAGGTCCGAAACCATTAAAAAAATATTTTTTTAATGGTTTCAGACGAAACTATTAAGGGTTCGGCTGAAACTGACATGTTTCGGTCCGAAATCGGACGGTTTCGGTCGAAACCAGACATGATCATGATTTTTTTAATTTTTTAAATGGTTTCAACCGGTTTCGGCTGAAACCGATACCGGTACCGAAACCGGTACGTATCGGTTTCGGAATCGGCTGAAACTGGTACCGAAACCGATACTGTCTTCCTTTGTTCGATCGGGGTTGGCTTTAAAAGGTGTTGGTCATTTATAAAATGACCTTCATAACAAAAGTTAATTGTATAAATAACCCGTTGATCCTGATAGGGTATATATAAGATATACTTATATCACTATATGGAGGTGGTGAAATGGGGGGGGGGGGAACCGGTACCGTACCGGCTGGTATTGGTTCGTACCAGTACTGGCCCTGACCGGCACCGAAACCAGTACCAGTTTTGCAGATCTTGGTGACAACCAAGGTTTGAATGGCCGAAATGAAGCCATATTTGTTGAGTTTGTCTCTTTTTGTTTCCCTTTATCCCAATCTTAGCTGCCACTGCTCTTTTCAGAGAGATTTTGGGGAATGGCAAGTGAGAATGGACCATCTGCAAATAGTTTAGAAGAGAAAACTGAATCTTAAGTTGCATGTATTTGTGAACTAAGTTTACAAGTGTAAATAGACAATTGCATTTGCTTCTAAGGTATTTCTATAATTGAAATCACTGGAGGGCTATATATGCAAATAACCCAATTTTGATTAATGCTCCTAAAAATTGTTTTTCACTAAGATCTGATTACAAGATTTATTTGACATAGGTCACGTAACCTTACAGTATAACTACTTGGTTCAGCGAACCTGGCATCTTGTTCTCTGTTTTGTTAGGCAGGTACTGTGCATAGAATGATGCATTGATATTCCCTGAGGAACAGAAAATATGCCCACCCAAGTTCTATCTCTTTCTGTCATTGGTTTTATGGGATGCTGATTTTCACCCTTGAGTCATGTTGAAGATGATCTCTGTTCATTTCTATGTAACAATCTTTTCTATTTCAACAACCATTTATGGTCCTCACATTCTGTGTGGTCAAATTTATAGTCAGACATCTTTCTTTCTATTTGAAGTGCATAGGACCATAATTAATAATTAATCAAGGAGCTGTTTAAGAGAAAAAGGTAATGGATACCCCAATGAGGGCCCTAGCAGTATATACATACAAGAGTTAATAGGGAACTGTTGAACCCCACAAAGTTCACAAGCCATTTTCTGGCAATTTCAGAAAATTTCAGAAATAAAATGCACCATGTGACCGCCATAAAACGACATGAAATCATCGTCACCGCATGGGTGCCTTTGAGGGGCCCACTAGGTGGGACTTTTCACAAATTCACACGTGCTTCTATGCACGAAAATTTCATTAAATAGTTGATGAGCGGAGTGGTGTTGTTCACTCACGCATGCAATCGACTATAAAAAGATTTCTAAAGTCCTCGGGGTGTTGTTCCCCACGTAACCGCAGTCCTCTACAGCAAAGATGGCCAAAAGTAGACGAAGGAGGGGTTCTCCACGTGCTGCAGCTCGAGTCCTAGCAATAAAAACATGGTAGTTTGACAAGTACGGAGGTCCCTTTTATAGTCAAATGGCCAAAGGAGCAGGCCCCGCCCCCTTCCACCCCTCTCTCTTCTCTCCCGGACGGTGCGAAGACCGGAGGGGGACCCCCTCCGGTCAGATGGCACCGAAGGGGGGCCCCTCCGGTGGTTCTTTGCGCACCGAAGGGGTGCTATTAAATCGGAGGGGGACCCTCTCCGGTGCTTCCTTGATCAGAGGGACCCCCTCCAGTCACTTTACACCGGAGGGGGACCCCCTCCGGTACTTGCTAGGCTGGAGGGAACCCCTCCGGTCACTCCGCAACCTGAGGGGACCCCTCCTGTTCTCCTTGTTCTGGAAAAAAAACAGAGAAAAGAAGAAGAGAAGATGAAGAAGAAATGTGCAAGGGGGGGGAGGAGGGGACACCTTGGCTCTTTGCCTTCCATTGGAGCTACTGCACCACCGGAGCCTTGATGCCTCCCCCTCTCCTTCCAACACTTATAAAAGGGAGCCTATAGCTCCAAGGAAGAGGGGTTTTTTCGAGAGCTTGGAAAAACAAGAGGTTCTTGGCATTTGAAGACTTGGAGAGCTTCCTAGAGGCCCAAGTGGAGAAGAAGAAGGTTGCGCCCCCCTTTCCTTGCGGCTGGGTTCTCCTCTCAAGTTTGAAGATCCTTTTTGCAAAAAAGACCCTCATATTTATATGACTAAAAAACCTTGTCATGAAGAAATATTTTGTATTGTTGTAAATTCATGGGAAAAAATATCAAAAATTTATGGGAGACCCAAAAATGTTCAAGGTCTGGTTCCTTATGTAGAAATTACGAAGAAGTTCCTGCAAATTCTAGAAATTGTAATTTTATCCTAAATTTTTGCAAAATTGCACAAAAGTCCATGTACGTTTGTAAAATTCCATAAAAATCAGAAATGCAAGTGACAAGATTCAAGTTCAAAGAAATGTTTCCCAACTTAGGGGAATACCCCCGTTTGATGATAAAGTGTCGAAATTGCGATTTTACCCCGACGTTCTTCGAAGTTACACAAACGACCACAAAATTCCAGAAAACTCGGAGAAAAATGAAAGAAATTCAGAAATAATCTAGAGGCCACATGAAAGTGCCTTGATCATTCAGTGAATTATAAATAGATCTTTATTGAAGGGAAAGTTGCATATAACTCCTCTCAAAAGGGAAAATTATGAAGAAACCCTCGCTTTAAAATTTTTTTTTTTACTATCAGGATACCCCCCGTCTTGGGGCACGGGTCGTAAGGTAGGCAAGGAATCTTTGGCAATTAATCAAAGGTGTTCGGACTTGTCCGATGTAAATCAACACCGACTCTGGTTGGTGGGGAAAAGTCCAGTACACGAATCCTAAATCGTCTAATAAATCAAAATGCGGAATTAACAAATATACCAAAATATACGTATATTCAAACCTAAGAAAATTTCGCGTGTAAACAGACTGACACGTCCGGTGGGACAAAGTAAATCAAGCCGTCAAGGCAGAAAGTCCGTGCCAACAATTTCCAGATCTGGCAAGACAGTGCTTGTCGGTGATCTCCGCATCCGGTTTGACGGCGGCAAGTCGATCGTGCCACGGGTCAGTCATGTCTCGACAATTCCAACCTCCAACTGCTACTCGCTTCTTCATCGAGTGCGGGAAGGCAAACCTGATTTCAAGAAGTCTAACCCCAAGAATGGGGGCGGCGCAACTGAGGAGCGTCCCTGAAACATGGAACACGTATGGATCACCAAGCAAGAGGCCCGCGCCATCAAAAGGGCCATGGCAGGCAAGCCCGAGCAAGCCCAAGATCAACATGTTCCGGCATCTCAAGTCAAACCCCTGCACTTGCGAGGGCAAAAGAGGAAGGGGGTTTATCGCAAACCCCAAGAGGACGACTTCCCATTGACTAGGACTGTATAGGAAGCCGCAGAGATGTATGCTCTGACCCAGTTAATCCGCTTGTCTTCAAAGCCCATCCTCTCTAGCACATCAAAGAGACACTGCCAGTTAACCCCGTCATGTGCCTTCTCAAAATCCAGTTTCACGATCACACCTTTTCTCTTTAGTTGTTTCATAGCAAAAAGACACTCATGCGCCACCAAGAAGTTATCCTATATATGTCTCCCCTTAATGAATGCTCCCTTGAAGTGACTGACCTGTCTGTTTATAACAGTGACCAACCTCCCTGCTAACACATTGGTAATGATTTTGTAGGTTCCATTCAGCAAACTGATAGGCTTGAAATCTTGAAATACTTTAGCACCCACCTTCTTAGGGATGAGCACTAAGAGGGTTTTATTAATAGCTCCCTAAGTGAGCCCTCTCCTCCTGGAACTCCCTCACAACAACATTGTTTTCAAGGCGTCGCCTAGGCGACAAGGCGCTCCAAGGCTCCCAAGGCGACCAGGCACCTAGGCGAGCAGCCCACTAAGGCACTCACCTGGCTTCCTTGGTGCACATAGGCCACCTTGGGCCTACCTAGCTTGTCTTGGCAGGACATCCACTCCTTTTTTTGAGGTAGGTTTTAGTATTTTGGTAAAATTTCAGAGATAATTTTGAAAAATTGACAAATGCTATGTCAAGATTGGAAAGAGGAGATAAGACTTCCATTTCTCTTTCCTCTTTCTCTCGGATTTTTCTCCCTGTCGATTCCTCTTCCCCTCCTCTTAAGGACATTGATTCTTATTTGCTTGGTGCACTTTTTGAAGCTAGTACTATTTTTGTCTCTTTTTGATAATTCACAAGTAGAAAATTATGAAACTATTATGTTGATGTGTTTATAATTTACCAAAAAATGTGTCATTTATGCTTCCTTTTAATATAGAGAATAACTATTTGAATATCATATTTTAGATTAAAATTTGTGTATTGATTGACATGTATTTGCAAATTTGTATTAGTTTTCTCCTTATTAATTTATTTTTATTTGTCATTTATTATATTTTTGAATTTTAAAACATAGGTATATATTGAAGATTTGTGAATATCAATTTTTTTATTAACTAAGATAGAACTTATATGTAGAAAATGTATAATAGTAGTTCTCTTGCAATATACTTAGTTATGTAAACTAAGCTTCGCCTAAGCGCTTCGCCTTGTCGCCTAAGCAGTAAGGCATTGGGCCACCGCTTTGGTCGCCTTGGACGCCTTGACAACTATGCACAGCAGCCAGTAAATCACTCTTGAGGACCTCCCAGCATTTCTAGAAGAAAGCCAGTGAGAAATCATCCGGACCTGGCTCTATCCGTGCAAGAGAGAAAATCGTCTGATAGACCTCCACCTCAGAGAAGGGGTGAGAGATAGCATCCCTCTCCTTAGGGGAGAGGTGGGGGAGAAGATCAACTGCAATTCTCGGCTTGCAATAATCGTCCTCTGTGAACAGTCTAGAGTAGAACTCTCTCGCCTGGCCCCTCAGCTCCTCATTTGTAGAGAATGAGAACTCTCCCATATCGATGCAAGAGATGGAGTTGACCCTCCTCCCAGAAGCAACACACTGAAAGTAAGTTGTGTTTCTGTCCCTCTCTTTGATCCATCTTTCTCTAGACCTCTGCCTCTAGTAGATCTCTTCTCTAGCAAGTATCTTGAGGTACCCCAAAGTGTTCTGTCCACATCATCCATAAGGTCTGTCTTGTCCAAACGGTCAAGTCCCTCGAGCTACTGAAGAATCCTGTTCTTCACTGCCCTCCCAGGAAGTGTTTTATTTGCTCCCCACGTCTGAAGAACCTGTGTAGTATGCTTCAGTCTTCTCACCAAAGTAGTCATAGCAGAGGACGTCACCGTCTGAGCATACCAAGTCTCAATGACAATGTCCATAGAGTCATCCTCTCTGAACTAAAATTGCTCTGGCCTTAAAGTGCAGCTCCTATCATATCCCCGGCTGGTCTTTAAGAGAATGGACTTATGGTCAGGAACAAATCTAGCCAGCAGATCCACCTATACATGAGGGTAGTGGTCCTCCCAATCAACAGACACCAGAACATGGATGGGGCCGTTTCGGCCGAAATGTATCGGATTCGGACCGGAACGATCCGAAACCTACCGACCGAAATCTCACGAAACCCAAACTTCTTCAGTTGGCAAAAAAACAATATTTTATTTAGTTTTGGGCCGAAAATGGTTTCGATTTCGAACCCGGTCGAAACCGACACCGAAACTGAAATTGCCTTCTTTGCACCAGAAGCCTATCCAACTTAAAGTAAGAAGCACCTACTCTTAGATTGGATCATGTGAAACAATCATGTGAAATGCCAATGTCCACCAAGGTTGCCTCCTAGATGAAGTCCTAGAAATCCTTCATGTCTCTTGCATGTGAAATGTCCTATTGCATTAAAATCTCCTCCAACACCGCGGGTGACCATAAGAAAGATGGTGACGAAGCAAATCATCCCATAGTAGTCGCTTCTCTTCCCAGGCCTGGGGGCCATACACCCCACTGAAATCCCAGGAGAATTTGTCTCTAACACTCTTGAAGTGCAAGGAGATAGTCCACCTATCCACCACCCTGTCCTGTGACATCTTCTCCATCTCATATGGGTTCCAGAGGATCATAATGTCCCTAGACTTGCCGACCGACGGAGAGGCAACCCGCATAGAGAGACGCCCCCTAATCTCTCTCAAAAGAACAGCCCCATCTCCCTCACATTTTGTCTCCTGGATACAAAGAATGTCAATCTTGTACCTCCTGATCAACTCCTACACCACCCTCTTCTTCTCCACCCCCCTAGCCCCCTCACGTTCCAAGATACTATCTTCGTGAAGACAAAGGAACATACACCTCCTCCCCCTCCGGTTGAGCTCTATGTGGAGCCCTCTCTCTCTATTGGATAGACGCACCTCACCACTTCATGATTTTAGTGAGTACCCCTCTCACATCTTCGTCTATCCAAGCTTCAAAGCAAATACCTGCCTTGTCTGTCGGGTCCCTCATCTATGCCTCCGTACATTTTTCTATTTCCGTCATCAACTCCCTCACTTCCTCGCTCGCTAGGAAGCACTTCGCCCTCCCGACGGTGATTATAGCTAGGGGTGAGCACGGTTTGCTTTGGTTTGAAGAGAATTTTTTTCAAATCAAACCGAATTAAGAATTCAACTCGAACCAAACCAAACCGAACTACTTTGAAATCAAATCAAACCAAATTGAATTAATTCGGTTTTGTTCGGTTTGGTTCGATTTGAACTATATTTTTGTCCCCTTTTAGAAATTAGATTGGATTAAAAAAGGAGTATAGAAAGGTAGAGTAAAAGAATTTCTACCAAATAAAGTAAATATTAAAGAAATAACATCAAAATTTGCAACTAAGAGCAAGCACTATGATATTTCCACATAAAAAAACTAAGAATCTCGGTTACAGTAAAATAGAAGGTGATTTGAAACTTACTTCATAGATTCAGAAACCTCATCCGGACGGCGGGGATTGAAATTTTGGAAGTAGGGTTTATAGTTATATATACACTTATATTAATTTGACAAAAATATTCTTAAATTCAGGTAATTTGGCTCAGTTCGGTTTCCCGAACTTCAAAACCAAACCAAACTAGAGTTTTTAATATGGTTTGGTTTGAACCTAAATTGAAATCTTTTAAATTTCAACCCAAACCAAATCGAATCAAATCTATCGGTTCAGTTTGGTTTTCGGGTTGAACCTGAGTAATACTCACCCCTAATTATAGCCACAGGCCCTCCCGATGCAACCGAGAGAACTTCCAACCATGTCGACTGATGTTCCTCCACACAGACATGGTCTTCGCACGATTGGACAACCCCACCTGGGCTAGTTGGAGGGGGGCTGGCAGGCAACACATCAGACTGAGAGGTTTCAACTCCCACTGCAAGCAGGCGAAGCACCTACAGAGAAGAGGCCCGCCATGTGCTGACATCGAGGCTACCGCCGGAGGGCGCAACTCCTCCATATCATTCTCCATTGGCATAGCATCTTCCATCAAGGAAGGCAGTATCGGTTTCGGTATCGGTTTCGGCCGAAACCCGTTGATACCATTTAAAAAATTAAAAAAAATTATGATCATGTCTGGTTTCGGCCGAAACCGTTCGGTTTCGGACCGAAACAGGTCAGTTTCAGCCGAACCCTTAATGGTTTCGGACCTGCTATAGTGTTTACGTGCGGTTTCGGACCGGTACCGGCCGAAATCGATACGTTTCGGCCGAAACGTATCGGTTTCGGCCGATACTGCCTTCCCTGTCTTCCATGGCCCGCTGCCCCTTCTTGTCGCCGATCGCCAACAATGCAGAGCCGGTCTCCCAGTCTCCAGCTAAGGCTTGCTGGAGTTTGCCCCCATTCATAGGAGACTGCTTGCCACCTCCGTCGTAGCCCTCGACCTCAACAATAGGAGCTGATTTCCGACATGGACTAATCGGAAGTTGGGGTGCCGCAGTAGAGACCCCTCCTCCCACTGCTACGACGGTTGAAGCCAACCCCACCGTGACGGCGAAGGAGGAGCTCCTGTCGACGTCACGCGAACACCTGGTTTCCGCGGAGAGGGGCTGTTGCGGGGCGGCGGGCTTTGTAACATCAAACATTCGAGGAAGATGTACAACACCGGGTCTCGTGGGCCCAAAAATTGGAAGGTCATCGGATTTGGGTAAGTTTCGGGTTCTAGACCGGACTGTTCCCCGAGTTCGTGACCCGCAACACTGCTCCACCCGTCGACCCGGACCAGGATCCGTCGGGTTTGAAATTCGAATGTGTCTTGGGGTAGGTTCTGTACCCGTCTTCAACCTCCTGCCTAACCGCGCCATTGCAGGACTCCACCGGCCGCATAGATACTCTGATCGGGACACGATGGTCGTCGACGTCTGCCATCACCACCGCCGGAATTCCCTTGCCTCCAAGACATTCAAGTCCCCCACTGGGAGGACACCGTCGGTCCCATGGACGACCACCCCGAACTTGCTGGCGAGGTAGGAGAACCCGAGCTCATCGCTCACGATCAAGGGGACTCCGGCCATCTGAATCCTAACCCTATAGGCCCTTGGGTCAGGGTAGGTCCTTCGTAGCATTCTCCAACCCGCAACCCTCAGTAGAGTGCCGTTGGTCAGGTTAAGGCCCTGATTCGCCACATCCTCCGCCTTTTTCACAGAGGGGGAAACTGCCAGAAGAGCACCCCTCTGCAGCCACGAGACTGACTATCCATCACCCGTAGCATCTGATGGACCACCTCCTCCGAGACCTTGCCTTCCATAGGCCTCACCCAGACGCACCTCTCCGCCCAGTCAAGGCGAGCCTTCGAGAGCCCCGCTGGAAGGGGCACTGCATCATCACAACCCTTCCCTTTCTCCCCCAAGCCACCATCGGAGGACCGGAGCATCTCTCCATAAGAACGCCTAGTCTGCAGCCCCCAGATGTCCACGCCCAGGTGACGACGTTCTACAGAGCCCAGACAGTCCCTGCGGAGGTGGCCGACAGGGAAGGTAGTATCGGCCGAAACCGATATGTTTTGACCGGTACTGATCCGAAACCGCACGTAAACACTGTAGCAGGTCCGAAACAATTGTAAAAAAAATACTTTTTTAATGGTTTTGGACGAAACCATTAAGGGTTCAGTCCGAAACCGAACTGTTTCAGTCCGAAACCGACATGTTTCAGTCCGAAACCGGACTGTTTCGGCCGAAACCAGACATGTTCATAATTTTTTAAATGGTTTCAACCGGTTTCGGCCGAAACCGATACCGGTACCGAAACCGATATTGCCTTCCTTGGTGGCCGATGACCCCACACCTGAAACATCTCTAGCACTCCCACACGCTCCCTCCAGCAGAGCCCACCATGGCCCCCTTCTACGACTGGCAATCCCCCACGTGGCCCATCCCTGCTATGACACCTCCTCCGGACCACTGGAGCTTCTTCCTGCACAACACCTACCGGAAGGCCTTGCCCTCCCACTAGAGTTGCTGGCACAGGCCGGCGATGCCCCCCCCCAAAAGGGAAGCGGTTGGGCCATGCCGGACACATCGAGACCCCTGCTACCCCGGGGCCTCTCTCTCTGTTTTAATTGTTATTCTTGAAGTGCGAGCTTCAGTAAAGCCTGTTTAAAGTGAAGGGTCATCCATAGTTGAGCTAGCTAGTGTGATAGTGACAACTAAAGGGGGTACAAAACCATCTACTTAGGCCCACACTTTCAGATTAGCCTGAGCCTTAAGGTAGCGGCCCATATGGCAGAATTACATGCCCTAGTAGGTTGAACATCCATCTTGGGAATGTTCTGGTGTGCTAAAATTGCCATGGGGGCAGTATGGAGGCAAATCCCAAGTGAATGGATAAGCTAATGCAATGAAAAATTGTTCTAGAAACAGATCCCTGTATTGCATAAATGAAGTGCCAGATGAAGAAACAGATAATGTTGCTGTTATCAAGAAGTCAAGAAGTCAAGAATCTGCAGATGTGTGTGTGATATGTTGCTGACATCAGTCACATGGTTGCTAAGATACCAATATCAGGTGCTAGCTTGGCATCTGAACTGGTGTGGGAAGGTGAGGTCTTGAGCTGGTACTTGAAGTTGAATAAACTATGGTTGAAATAATATTAAAAATTTTTGAACAAGGATGGAAAAATTCCCTGAAGAAAAGGACAATTGGTTTGCTAGATCCTCGAATGGGATGAAGCAAGACCATGTACTTCTTACTTAGTGAGGGTAAATTTTCCTTCACATGGTGACATATCCATGCAGTTTAAGATAGATTTGATTGATATTGAATCAAGATGTGGTGGATACCATGATGGATTACCTTCCCCACCCAATATGGTACATATTAGTGGGAAAACCTTGTGGGGGGGGGGGGGGGAATTGCAGAGTTGGTGAGGCTGCAGTTTGCTATTCTTGCAAGTACATCCTGATGGCGATGGTGGCAGTGAGGGATAGCTGCTACAGTTGAGAACAGCATAGCCGAATCACAAACTGGGTTGCCAACAATGAAACTGACGATGCAGACTGGCCCAGATAACGCAAGCAAGTCACAGGAAGTTGCAGATGACAGTGATGACATCAAGTGGTGAAGGTGATAAAACCTGTCAGTGGTGCCTCCAAGGGCTGTAGACATTGGGAATGATGTTGAATGACAATGATGGCAAGTTGGCAACTGCAAAGAGCAGTGGTTATGGAAGATGTCAAACAGTCAGCATTGGGTAGTCACTGGGAGCGGTGAGAAATCAGGCCTGCTGGTGAGGAGATGTGCTGAACATACTGCTATTATGTTTTATGTGGAGACCGGAGTGATTGATGTTCTGTATTACACATACAAGGGTCAACATGGCATCTTCCAGTACAGTATGAGTCACCACACCTAAACATAATAATATACAAGTTGTATGAACCCAATACAAAATACGTACAACACTCCACCAGAAGCAAACTGAGATATGGAATTATCGATATGTCCACAAGTTACTCTGTACAGCAGACCCCTACCCTGGTGTGGGTCACCCCTTTTATGCCGATGTACGACTGAATTTTCACCCTCTTTGTCATTCTATCACTGATTTCACAATCTTGCCGGAAGTTCTAGTTGCTGTGTTTAAAACTCTTCCATTTATTGATTCTCAAAGAGGGCACAAGGTACAAGCAATATCATCCATGAAACCTTGTCGGTTGCCTTGTAATGACTTCTTTCCTTTTCCATCCAGCAGCAAGGCCCCATACTATTCTTGTTGTTGTGAACTTCTAATTTATCACAAGTCTCTCCCAGATTCAAGTAGAGAAGGGAAATTTCTAGAGCAAGTGAGCAGGAGTGTTTGCGGCATCACCACAGAGGTAGCAAGTGCACCTCTTCACCTCCAGAAATGGAGCACACTGTTCACGCATCAGGAATCTTAGGTGACTCTCAGGTGTGCTCTTTTCTAAATCGGAAATTTCACCTTCAACAGGTCAAA
The DNA here is from genome assembly GCA_022559845.1 of Amorphophallus konjac. NCBI lineage: Eukaryota > Viridiplantae > Streptophyta > Magnoliopsida > Alismatales > Araceae > Amorphophallus > Amorphophallus konjac. The sequence continues at coordinate 402,316,503 of CM040122.1, forward strand.
CAATCTTCCCATGTAGGTTGATCATCAGAAAGGGAAAAGAGAATGAAAAGGGTCTTCTGTATATAATGGGGAACCGCAGGTCTTCTTATGATATGCTTATTAAATTTATGTAGTCAAGTTCATGTCATTTAGAAGTTAACCAGCGTTTCAAATGCTTTTACTCAAACTCCTATTCAGGCTGATGTAGATAGGAATGGTGTGTTGGACTATGGGGAATTTGTTGCGGTCACCATTCATCTGCAGAGGATGGAAAATGATGAGCATTTCAGGAGAGCTTTCACATACTTCGACAAGAATGGCAGTGGGTACATAGAGGCTGATGAGTTGAGTGAAGCCTTAATGGATGAATCTGGTCAAACTGATGCTGAGGTTGTAGATGACATCCTCCGGGAAGTGGATACAGACAAGGTATGGTTATTTGCTGATTTTTGTTTATTCTATCCTGGGCTTCTTTTAATGGTATTCATACTGTTCGTAGGTGTATCTCTATGAAATTTTCAGTTCTAGGTGCTCCCTTTAAGATGTTTTGTCAATTCTTCAGGATGGTCGAATTAGTTATGAAGAATTCATTGCGATGATGAAGGCTGGTACTGACTGGAGAAAAGCATCTCGGCAATATTCAAGGGAGAGGTTTAAAAGCCTAAGCATGAATCTCATGAAGGATGGCCTACTGAAAGACTTGAGTAATGAGATAGACAGTTGAAAGTGCTCCACAACGATGTCTATGTTACTGCCTTGCTTTCCTACTCACTTCATGAGATAGACAGTTGAGGTGCTCCACAACGATGTGTATGTTACTGCCTTGCTTTCCTACACACATTTGCTGTCTGCCTTGCTTTCCTACACACTTGCTGTTTGGCAATGCGGGTTTCCACAATGTTGGTGAAGTTGTGAGGCAAGAAACTTTGTTCAGATATTAACCGCTTTGCGCTATGACACAATCTGCATGTGGCTGCAGAATGTCCTGTGTGCAAGATATGGGAAGGTTCCACCGAGGATTTTTTTCTCCTAATTGTTAGTTGTATCAATATATTTTTTCCTGTAAAGTGCGTCTTAAAGATTAGCCATCAGTCTTTGCCTCTTGCATTATTCTTTTTCCCAGTTTTTGGGAATAAGCTATCTAGATGCTTTAACTTGTTTGGAAATGCATTGTTTTCTGGTTAAAGGAAATGTTTCTTGTGACGATCAGACTGTCGGGAAAGGAAAGAGATGCAATGTGTGACAATTATCTTTCTGTAATTCTCAAACATGTCAGTGTGTTGTAGTTTCTTTTATAATTTCCAAATCGCCTCTATTGCCCCCCTTTTCTATCAGAATATGAAGGGAGGTGGAGGAAGCACGAGGAAGGTGCAGAAAGACGGGAGGGGAAACATGGTTTTGGGTGCGAGAAGAACAGAGGCTATGGACTGTGGACTTCCAAAAGTGTAGGAAGATAAACGGTTACCCTTCACCTACAAGGCTACAGCAGGTGCCACAGGTGTTGGGAATGGGGCCACTGACCACAGGAGTGTGAGACATGGAGGCATGGTTGTGGCTATCGGGCCCCAACTCACCTGAGTGAGGGTTGGGTCCATCCATGGTTTGTCGACTCGGTGCGTCTCGCACCGACTCGCACGACCCGACCCGACCCAGGCCGGGACCGGGTCGGTCGGGCTGTGGGTCGTGGACGGGTCGGTCTATTATTTTATTATTATTTTATATTATATTTTATATATAATGTGTGTTTTTTTATTTTATTTTATTATTTTATTATATATATATATATATATATATATATATATATATATAAAGTGGTGTTTTAGAACGGGACGGACCGGGTCGGACCGAGACGGGAGCGACCCGACCCGACCCAAGTCGAGATCGGGTCGACCGAGTCGACCGGGCCGGCAAACCTTGGGTCCATCATTACGGTTGTAGGTTCGGGGGGTCTACTGATGGTTAAATAACCAAGGCAGACTTGGGTATCGGGATTGGATTGATCGGTCCAAAATCGATATAACTCGGTGGGATCGGTCGATTCAGACTGATCTTGAAGTGATCCTGATCCCTGGTCGTGCCCAAAGATGTTAAGTTTTACATGGAGTTTTATGTAAATGTTTTCATTTGATTAGTTTACCTTTTTCTTGTCATTGTGCCAGTTCAATATGACAGTTGCGCCCTTTCGATTCCCTTCTTTAACCTTTCCTAGGAGAACAAAGGCGGAGGAGGGGGTGCGGGACGAGGTCGATGAGATAGGATGAGGAGGACGATGAGGAGGTATCGGCGATGGGGGATCGGCGGCGACAGTAAGTATTTTATTTTTCTTCTTTTTTGACGGTGGTAGGGTGGTGGCGGCGGGGGAGGAGGAGGTTGACGATGGCGGGATCGTCCAGATCATCCTTAACCTTTCTATTTTTTTAATGAGATCAGTCTTGATCGGTTGATCCAGGCCGATCTTTGTCCCATCTCTCTGCTCCCATTGACTCCCAAGGAAGAATCGGAATCAGAGGGCTCGAGATCGGCTAGGTTGAGCCTAAAATTGATCAGATCAGTCGATCCTGATCGATCCGATCTGATTCTTCCTTGAAAATAACGATCATTGTCCCATCTCTCTGCTCCCATTGACTCTAAGAATCGGAATCGGAGGGCTCGAGATCGGCTAGGTTGAGCCTAAAATTGATCAGATCAGTCGATCCTGATCGATCCGATCTGATTCTTCCTTGAAAATAACTAATAGGTCAAAGAAATACTAATAGGTCGAACAAATACTAATAGGTCGTAGAATGCAACAGAAACATTAAATGGAGCACATAAACCACGGAATCACATGTGACATCAAGATTTATGTGAAAATTTTCTTCAAGGCGAAGGGGAAAATGGATAAGTTAGAGAAGTAGATCTACTAAAAAAGTAATGAGCGTATACAAATTCAGAGTATTTTGTCAAGATTTAAGTTATAATTATAAGAGAATAATAGGGATACAATAATATCCAAACTCTCCCGTACGGTCACAATCAGAACATGCTTCCAACATGATCGTACTTGTGAGAATATTGTCCGAATGATGAAGAATAATCCTCTTCTCTTTTTCTCTTGCTTTCTCTTTCTCCCGTGGAGACGCGACACCTTGCACTTACGCACCATATAAACCTCACAACCTGCACACAGCCTGTAACGATCCGAGAATCTGATTATCGGGAAAGCCCGATAACCCGAGACTCGCACCGCCACTCACGAGCCTGAAGATTCGGAAGGGTTAAAAGGATGGTGTGGAGACCATACAAGTATCACAAATAATTATAGAAATTAAATAGTTTATATAATTAAGCAAGAAATAAATTAACATTTTATATGATACATGGTCCACAAGATATAACAAAATAAACAACAGTAGTCCACAACTAATACAGAGACAAGAAAGAAAAGTACAGCTACACGGGACATACCCCGGCTCTGACCTCTGACACTAACGCTGGACACCTGAACCACGCTAAGCCTCAGTCGCGCTCCTCTGAGACCGCGCCTCGCCTGAAACACGGTGAAAACACGTAGAGAATGAGTCTCAGAACAAGACTCAGTAGGGATCACTCGAACCCTACCTCGCGAAACGGGAAACCACTATGCTAGCGGTTAAGCGAGTACCTCAGAAATAACAACCCTGCAACTACAACACCGGTCTCGCGGCATGAAAACTGACACACGCGCCACGGCGAAACAACCGGAGCTTAACGGTCAACCCGACCAAAACTCGAAGGTCGAAGTCACAAGACTGACAGTCTGTCACTCCCGACTCGACATGAGTACCTCCCACTAGAAGCACAGTCGGTAGTGTCCCTTGACGTCTTACACCGCACTGCAGGTGAACTGCCTGACGTGGTAGCGCCTACCAGAGGCACGGACACCGAACAAGTAACCACAAAGCAAGTGACTAGCTGGGGTCACATTCGTCAGCGTGTGTCCAACTGCCCCCAATCACGTGTGCACACACAGACCATGCGTCCTAGGTCTGGCCTCTAACTGGTTTTCCCCTTGAGCCGGACTCTGGCTACAGACGAGGGGACCGACGGAAACCAGTCTAAAAACTGTCCTCAGGGTAGCCTCTCCACCACTCCCTGGTGGGTCCACACGCGTGCAGGAAGGCTACGACTAGTGGAGGGTCACTGAAGGAGTAGACTCTCAGGTCAACGGAAAACAACGTCCGCATCCGACGACGTACGGGGACCATCCCACGTACCGGCACCGTCGCACGGTGACCACCGTCGGAAAAGAAACGGGACTGCAAATCTCCCGGTGCAGTCCAGAGCCTGGCGGTCCAACACTGGTGCGCCACAGGCTCTGACGGTCTATCACTGGGCCGTCACAGCCGTCTGACGGTCCAACACTGGAGCGTCACACGTTCGGTGCAAAACCGACTGTGACGCGCCAGTACTGCTGCGTCACATGCCCTGACGCACCCAGCCTAGTGCGTCACAAGGCGAGCATAAACCAACTGTGACACGCACCTCTCGGGACGTCACAGACTGTAACGGACCACCTCTGGTGCGTTACAGATTGGGGACGCGTCAGCTCTGACGCTCCCACACATGGGTGTCACAAGGCTCTGACGCCCCACCCTGGGTGCGTCACAGACCTTGACCCCCAATGGTCAAAACGAACGGTCGGAATCACTGTAACGGTCTAACACCGGGGCGTCACAGCACTGTGGCGATCTATCGTGGGACCGTCAGGCACACGAACGCCACGCCCAAAAGTCAATGGAGTGTAACACACCTCCCTGGGCGCGTTACGCCCTGTGGCGGTCACTGGAACGACCGCCACAGCGCTCTGACGGCGAAACGGTGAACAAGCACCAAAAATGGCAACCACGCCCCCATACCTCCATGGGAGAGGGGGAAATCAAGGGGGAAGCCCCCTGGGGTCCCCTAACATGATTCTAGGCCATCAAAATGCCGAATCGCGGCTCAAATCCATAGATCGGGTGAACTCTCCCCAAAACATGATTTTGCCCTAACCCGCTCAAAAATGCCCCTCTCGGCTCCCATTCGGCCTACAAATCGCGGGGGATGACGGGATGAGCATAGGGATTCGTCCCCCTCCCTCAATGGAGCGAAAGCTCCGCCGAATCGTTGCCAAAATCAAGGAAGATGCTTTTAGAATCCTCGTTCCTCCACGAAAACCCACGAGCTATACGCCGCCACGATCACCTCGCCGTTGCCGTTGTCGCCACGCCGCCGCCCCGCGCCGTCTGCAGCGGGAGGGGGTGAGCCGCGGTCTCGCCGGTCGAAGAAGAGGGGAAGAGGGGGCGCTCACGGTGGATGGGGGAGGAAGAAGAAAGAGGAAGAAGAAAAAGAAAAGGAGGGGGAGAGAAAAGAAGGGGGGTATTTATAGAAAATCTGGAAATTCTGAAAAATATCGAAAAATAGAAAATCACATTTTCGCGATCCTCGGGGCGCACCGATGGCAACGGTACCACACTTGTCTAGGTGAACGACCCGGTTCACCCGCAACGAGATTCCAAAGGATTTACCGGAACCCGTACTGGAAATCGGAAAACACGCGGGGAAAAGTCGCGGACGCACTCCGGGCCTCCGAAACAACTCCGGATCACGTCGACTCGAACACAAAAGATGTCCAAAATAAAATTTCGAACACAACGGAGCCGGACACTCCGAGAAATCAGATCCGGGACTCAAAAGAAAGGATCCGAAAGGTCCGGGATATTACAGCCCTCCCCCCTTAAACAAATTTTGTCCTCAAAATTTAAGAATAAAGCTCAGGGAAGAAGAGGGGACTCACTCGAACAGATAAGGGAACTGTTGACTCATCTCGTCCTCATGCTCCCAAGAAGCCTCACCACCAGAGTGCCGCTGCCACACCACCTTAACCAAGAGGATGACCTTGTTCCGCAGGTGCTGCTCTCGCCTATCCTCAATGCGGACGGGAAACTCAGGGAGGGCAAGATCTGGAGTCACCTCTGTAACACCCCAACCTGTCTGAAATTCAAAAATAATTAAGTATTTTATATTTAGAGCCTATATAAATTTTAAGTTCTCTTAGCCAAAGCCCAGTACCTTAAACGGTACAGTGAATACGAGTTTAACAAACTTTATTAAGTAAATTAAATAGATATATCACTTTGTTAATAAATAACTTTTCGTAAGAATGTCAGAATGAGGTCAATATTAGACTAATTGGAAAGAGAACTCAAAGATCTACAAATTTCATGTTGAGCATATTTTTAAATTTTGAGGTTTGGTAGGTCAAAAATAAGATAGAGTGAACTAATTCTTAAAAATTATGTTATTATTAACTTTTTAGGGGTTTTCATATAAAAATATAAAACAAAACAAAAAAAATAAAATAAAACCCAAAATATCTCCCCCCACTCACGTGTCTCACCTCCCTCAAACCCACCCATCCCACTTAAACCTCCCCCACTACCTTTCTTCCCCACTTAACTCTCACCCCACTTAAACCTCCCCCCTCCATCTTTCTCCCCAACGTAACACCTCCTCCTCCCCTATATAAACACCCCCATCTCCCTTTCTCATTCTCACACGCACACACACTCACTCACTCACTCACTCACTCACACTCTCTATTTTTATTTTTATTTTCTCTTTTCTACTCTCTCTATTCTCTCTCTATTATCTCTCTCTACTTTTTTCTCTATTTTTTCTCCTCTCTCTCTATTTTATCTCTCTCTAGTTTTTCACTCTACTTTCTCTCTCTGCTATCTTTACTTTCTCTCTCTAATCTCTTTATTTTCTCTCTTTCTATCTACTTTCTCTCTCTATTCTCTCTACTCTCTCTACTTTTCTATCAACTTTCTCTCTCTATTTTCTCTCTTTAAATATCTCTCTCTACTTCTTTCTCTACTCTCTCCACTTTCTCTCTCTACTTTCTCTCTACTTTCTCTCTCATCTCTCTTCCCACTCTCATTCTCTTATTAATAAACAGAGAAGATAATACAGTATCAGAATAATATAAATATTTGACAAAAGCTTGGACGGAGGATTTGAAACTTATTTGGATAATTTCACCCTTCTTTACGTATCTGGGACGGAAAAATTAACTTTTCCTACGCAAGGACTTTTACGGAAGCTCAGGTGAGATACTAAAGTCAATTCGGAAGTCCATTCTAAAGGTAGGCACATGATAAACCGAGTGCATGTGATATTTATATTTCTTTGATTTGATTTTATTTGAAATGTAATTATTCAGGCTTAAATCAGTAATTTATTTAACCCGATGATCTATGCTTAGAATCGATTATTTATTTAGTTACCATTCTGTAAAAATATTACTCTCTCTAATCTCTCTCTACTTTCTCTCTCTACTCTTTCTCTAGTCTCTCTCTAATCTCTTCGAATAATTTATTTAGTTAATAAATTTGACTCACTACCCTATGATTAAAATCTAATTCATGATATTAAAATATGATTCAGTTATTTTAAAATTTTCAATGACAAGTTTTAAGTATTGAGGTGACTATGTAATAAGAATAAAAAAATTTGATTAAGCATATGGATTGTGTCACTTTAAGGAGGTGTGGGGCGATAAACCGTAGTTAGCTTCCGCTACGGGATTAGGCCCATTTCCGAGGACAAACGGACTTCTGAAAAATCCGGAACCCAGAATAAGAAAATTATCTGGGGAATGGTGGAGTATTAAGTCCCGATCCTACGTGGTTGATCAAGGCCGACAGGCTCCTGCGTTTAGACCATTTGTCTTTACATCGACGTATGGATGCCTAGGTATGTGTTTGCTACTACTTTTAGTGACGGGATGTCTGTCCAATATATGTTGCCAAATAATATGAAGTTCAGATTTGATATATGACTTTGATATGATCTGAAAATAAGTTCATCTGTATAAACTCTGATTTAGCTAAGATATGTACTATGTCATTTATATATAAGTCAGATAAGATTTGTTATACGCATTTGCTTATAAGAAGAAAAATTATTCTGCTCTACTAGTTTTCCTTCGCATTCATAGTATATATACAATCCAATGAAATTATGATTAGTTGTATCTATATATCATGGATTTACACAGTTTAGTATATGATAAACATGTGATTGGTTTTAATGCCTACTGAGTCTTTGGACTCATATCTGTTGCCTAACCATTTCAGGAAACTGACAAGTGAGTACCTCGACTTCGACGAACAGTAGGTCGAAGGGTGATCTTGGGCGTAATTTGAATTTCCGCTGCGTAGAATAAGTAAATTTAGTTTTCTTTTGAATAATGAATGTAAATATGACTTTTGGGTAGCAATATATAGTACTCTGTATACGTTGTAAATTATGAGTGTTTATCTTATGAAAATGGTATGGTTATATTTTTAGAATACATGATGGTTTGGCCTTTAGCGCCATGCAAATATCTCGGCCCACAACACTTCCGTCCATCCGCTGTGACGTCCTCGGACACGATACGGGATCGCGGGAAGGGGGCGTCATAGAGAGTGGTATCAGAGCAAAGTTGTGAGGCTTGAAATTATTTACAGCCATATGAATTTATATACCATACCACAAGATCGTAGGAATTTATTTTAGAATTTGATGTCAAACCTAGAATCATACTAATTCGGATTAGTTCTCCCTCGCAGGAGATGGCAGAGAGTGATAGGGTTGAGGTTAATACTTCTCCTGCGAAGTCTGTGCCCTCAAATGGAACATCACAAGGAGTTGTCGGGGAAACAATTCATGGCGAGCTTGCTCCCGGTGGGTAAGACGCGTTACCTATTCAGGGTGTGTCAGATTTTAGAGAGTTCACACAAGCTTTTCAAGGGTTAGTGCAGACTATGCAACTACAGGCCCAAACTCAGGCGATGATGCAAGCCCAATTACAAACATGTATGCAAGAACAACCACATAGGGTAGCAGGTGCTACCGTAATGGAGAAGTTCACAAAAATGAGTCCTCCTTCTTTTAAGGGGGAGAGTCAGCCAGAGATTGTGGAAAATTAGGTAAGGGAAGTTGAAAAGATTTTTACGGTCATTAGATGTGCAGAGCAGGATAAGGTGATATTAGCTACATTTATGCTAAAGGACCGTGCGGACGAGTGGTGGAGGTCTGCACTTAGAACAACTTTCAGAAACAGAGAGAAGGAGATTGGTTGGAATGAATTTCTTGATGTCTTCCATGCACAATTTCTCCCTCAGCATGTGAAGGATAAGAAAGAAGTAGAATTTTTAAACTTGACTCAAGGAAGTATGTCGGTTGCCGATTATGAAGCAAAATTTACTGAATTGGAAAAGTATGTTAGTGTTGGTGTACTACACGCCAATTTCGGGTCGGGTAGGCCCAATAGTTGTACGATCTTGTTCATTATTAATAAAGTGATATTTGAGCGTAAATATGCGATTGTGTATTACTTTACGATGTCCCTAGGATATGTGGTTGTAAGGTCAACTCGAGATGGGATCTCGATTATGAGACTGACTTTACATGAACACATACCTTAAACTATTCCTGGTTGGAGGGTAATCACTCGGGGACTTTGATTACTTATTAAACCAGTACACATGATGTGTCAGTGACCAGTCTCATGGTCATTGGTGTGGGGCACCAACACATATGTGTAGGTGTATGTCCTTGGAGGATGTACACTGAACTGATCCGCTATTTGATCTTCAGATGGTTGATTATACCTAATGTCAACTGAAGATCCAACTGTCTCAGTAGCATCGTTGGTCCTTTGACCTGAGACATTGATCGGATCTTACACGAGGACTGGAATGGTTTAATTACTTGGCTAAGTGACTTTAACCATAAGTCATGAGTTGCCGAGTCATTAACCACTCCAGGATACGTGTGAAGATCATCAATGGTCAAGAGGGGATCGCTCACTGTCGGGTATATATCAGACAGTTAATGGGTCATGACATTGACGCTCCGTTAAATCCCTGGCCAGGGTCGTGTGAGTTCGTTTAGAACGGACGTCATACACTTTAAGGAGGTCATGGTCAAATGGCACGATCATGGGGTTTGACAGAAACTATACCCTCGATCGTACCAGACTCATAGAAGGAGCGAGGGATTATATCGATGCGATAACTGTGGACTTACAGGTACCAGACAGGCTGGTTTAAACCCGACGTCTTATAAAATCACGCGGATTTGCTTGACCCAACGTGATCGAAGGTTCAGAATGAATTAAACTATTATTCGGCTCTAGTAGAAGCGAATAATACGTTTAATTTACTTCTAATTAGGAATTAGAAGTTAATTTACCTTAAACTGGAGTGACTATGGGCCTAGAGGATCACACACAATAGATTCTTGGGTGACAAATTATTATTATACAAATGTATGTATTATTTCCTTTTTAGTTCCTTTTGGAAAGGAGTATAAATGGAGCTTAATACATATGTATAATAGAAGAAAGGATATATATATAGTTTCGGTCTTTTGGAGCCCTTTTAAAAATGGCCAAAACTCTATATATATGGCATCCTACGTGAGCTCATTCGAACTCTCTTGGCTTAACCAAGCATTAAGGGTTAAGAGAGGAGGATTAGCTCCTCCCCCTTTCCTCCCTCTTGCTCTCTCTCTCCAGAAGGTGAAAGGGTCGGGGAAGGTCCGTGCCGGGGGATACCGTCGCTGCGCAAGGATCCGTGTGGATCATCTCTAGAGGCTGTGTAGCTGTGCGGCTCGGTATTCTGCATCGGGTTTAGCGGACAGCGTCGTTCCGCGCAAGGTGAAATACGCAACCCGTAGTTAGGGGTTGGGGTGATTAAAATATCGATTAGAGCACAGATCTAGGATTCCATAGCACTGGGATCGGGTAAAATGAAATTTTTGTTATCCGCTGCGTTACCCGTGTGCGAAACCTTATAGTGGTATCAGAGTCAGGTTGACGCTCTGGTCGGTGTTTTATCGTCGTATAGAACCATGCTTCAGGGGAATTAAATGCTTCAATTGTTATTGCTAGAAGGGGATGTTGGGCATCTCCGTTCTTCCAGGATGCTGGGCATCGCTGGAGCAATTTTTTAAAAAAAAAATAAATTTTTTTTTTGCAAGCCCTGAATGGGCGCACCGCGCCCAAGGCGCGGTGCGCCAAGGGCACAGTGCGCACCCCCGCGTGCGCCGCGTGGGCGGCGCACGCGGCGCCCGCGGGTCAGCGCCCGTGGGCGCTGACTCGCGAAAGCGGGCGTCGCCCGGGGACGGGCGCGCGGGTCAACGCCCGCGCGCGGGGTGGGCCCGCGCCGAAATTTTTTTTAATAAAAAAAAATACCTTTTAGTTTTAAATTTATTATGCTATGATATGTATATATATATATATATATATATATAGAATATATATATGAAAATGCACAGTAAATTAAATAGAATTTTATCTCGTAAGTTAATTGTGTTATCTCAATAGTAAATGTCAAATGTTAAATTTTATTTAACTCTTTTGAATTTACCGAGGTGAGATAATTACTATTTACCTTGAGATAAAATGGTAATAATTGAAGTTACTTCAGTAAATTTTAATTTTTGAATTTTTGATTATTAGTTAATTAGAAAATTTAAAATTTGAATTTTATTGGAGTTAAATGTAGAAAATTCAAATATTTAAAATTTTATTATTAGATAATTGTTAAATTCAAATTTTGAATTTTAGAATATTACTAATTGAGGATAATTATATTATTTTAAATTTACTTTCAAACAAAATTATTGGATAATTAGTTTGAATTTAAATTTAAATTATTGACATGTTTAAATTTTGAATTTAAATTTGATTATTAGATAATTAAATTTAAATTTAAACAATTATCTCAATTAAATGCCCCTGTAGAAAATTATGGTTCTTTACATGATTTACTTTATTTACTTTGTATTGGCTTGCTTGTCTATTTAATTTTAATTAATCCTGCTTCGATTTTTACAATTAAACCAAGCTAGTCTGTTTTTGTTTGCACATCCCATTTTTAAATTCAAAAGTAAGGATTATTTTCAGAAAATAACCCTTGATTGATTTTATTTGAATGGGTTGGCAAGTGATCATGGACTTGGATTAATGTAATTAATTGGGGTCTGCGAACCTCCTTTCTCTCTCTGTTAAAATTCCAATGTACTTCTATCTTCCTCCATTATTGTACTCGCCCTAAGGGCTTCTGGAATTTTATTGATATGTAATTTACATTTTTTCGGCCTGCGTGCTATGTAAAAGTTGTAATTACTGCGGCGTCGGAGTTTGAAAGCGTGGAGCACATCCGACGAGGACGATCCAGCTGCTTCAGAAGCGGGCCGGATGCCTTAGTTACATTAGGGTTTAAGTCCATGATCACTTGCATTTTAATTTTGCATTGGATGCATTTATTTTGTGCAAACTACTAGGTACGGTAAATATATTGGATATATTTATATTACCACCTAGGGTGAGATCAAGATAAAAGTAAATTCCCTCGCGATTAAATTTTAGATCTGGTAAGTGTGGCTCTAGGAGTCGTCGTGGCCCTCCATCATTATGGAGTGAATGAACGTCTTCATTTCATGGATTTGTTGTGCTTTCCACAAGGTCCATGAGTTTGGGGGCGGGATTAAACTCCAAGGCTCGGCCTCAATAGGGTGAGGAATTGAACTCGACCTTGTTGTACTTTTCACAAGGGTCGGGTCATGAACTCATTGCTATGTAGTAATGATGGTTAGATCTAACCAAGAATATCCTTTGTTGTGCTTTCCACAAGGGGATGATTTCTCGGGGGCCGAATATCGGATATTACATTAGATGCAAGTGCCTGTTGACTGCCCTTGAGTTGGTGTATGGTTTGTTGTGCTTTCCACAAGGTCGTACATCAGTCTCGTTGGGATTTCGACCCACTAGGTTGATCTCGCTGATCTCCCGTTCTATATACTGAGGGTCATATAGTCCGATCGAAAAATAGTGGGACTAACTAAGATAGAAAATCACATCTAAGTTAGAATTTGAGCACATGCTAAGTTGTCTTTTATTTCTTATCCAGATTACAATGTCGTCGTCCAACCCCCTCCGCAACATCTTGGATGCAAATAGATTAACTGGACCGAACTACTCGGATTGGCTGCGTAATCTACGCATAGTCCTTACCGCCGAAAAGATAGCGTACGTGTTGGACACGGTTCATTCTGAGTCAGCTCCTGATGCCGATGAGGGCGAGTTACTGGCTTATGTCAAATGGTCTGAGGACTCCTCCCTTGCCCAATGTTACATGTTGGCCTCTATGGCTCCCGAGCTGTAGAGGTAATTTGAAAAGACTGATTGTAGAAGCATACTTCTCAATCTACGCCAGCTCTTCGGGGAGCAGGGTAGGATTGAGAGATATGATATCTCAAAAAGGTTTTTCAGGACACGGATGTCTGAGGGTTCATCAATACAGGCCCATGTACTGAAAATGATGGAGTGGATTGAAAGACTCAATGCACTGGGGTTCAAGTTGGATCTTGAACTATGCATTGATCTTATACTCCAGTCATTGTCCGATTCCTTTTCTTCCTTCATCATGAACTTTAACATGAACAGGATTGAAGCAACTCTCCCAGAGCTGCTCAACATGTTAAAGAGTGTTGAAGGAACCATGCAGAAAGATAAACCATCTTCGTCTGTAATGATTGTTGGCCGAGCCAATAAGAAAAGGAAGGCCACCCAAATATCCACCACAAGTAACAAAGGGAAGGGAAAGAAGAAGACCATGGGTAAGCAACTCGCCAAGATTGACAAAGGGAAGGGCAAGAAGAATGAAAAAGAAGACAAATGTTTTCGATGCGGGGAAACAGAGCATTGGAAAAGGAATTGCAAGGCAATTCTAAATGAAGGTATTTTTATCATATACCTTAATTTGTCATATATGGAATCCACATCATGGGTATTGGATACTGGATGTGCATCTCATATCTGCAATTCTGTGCAGGTGCTGGCAAATAGAAGGCGGCTGGGCAAAAAGGAGATTGAACTGAGGATGGGCAATGGAGCTTTAGTTTCTGCCAAAGCTGTCGGGACTGCACGCCTCAGTTTACCTTCAGGAGTCATTCTGGAGTTGAATGACTGTTATTATGTTCCTAATATTATTAAGAACATTATTTCAATCTCTGGTTTGTATAACATTAGATATATATTGGCTTTTAATAGCACTGGGTGCTCTATAATGAATAATGGTTTGATTATAGCCAATGATTTATTAGTCAATGGTCTATATGTATTAGATACACGTTCTAATGTTATGTAAGTTTCCAATGCTGATGAAGTGAATTCTGCATATCTATGGCATTGCAGATTTGGTCATGTAGGTGAGAAAAGAGTCTCTCACTTACACTCAAATGGGTATTTGAATTCGTTCGAATACAAGCCATTTGATACTTGTGAGTCGTGTCTCATGGGGAAAATGACCAAGGCTCCCTTTAGTGGACATGGTGAGAGGGCTGTTGACCTTCTCGAGCTCATACACTCGGATGTATGTGGACCCATGTCCATAGAGCAAAAGGGGGTCACCTCTATTTCATTTCTTTTATTGATGACTTCTCTAGATATGGCTATGTGTATTTAATTAGACATAAGTCACAAGCCTTTGAGAAGTTTAAGGAATATAAGAATGAAGTAGAGAAACAGATTGGCAACAGTATTAAAGCTCTTCGATCGGATCGAGGAGGTGAATACTTGAGCCATGAATTCACTTCTTATCTTAAAGACCATGGAATAGTTTCTCAGTGGACTCCACCGTATACACCACAGCATAATGGTGTATCCGAAAGGAGAAACATGACCTTATTAGACATGGTCCGATCCATGATGTCTATGTGAGGACTACCATTATCTCTCTGGGGCTATGCATTAGAGATTGCGGCTTATTTATTGAATATGATTTCAAGTAAATCAGTTCCTTCTATACCATATGAGATATGGAAGGGCAGGAAACCAAATTTTAATCACATTAAAATTTGGGTGTGTCCTGCTCATGTAAAGAAGAACGATAGTGACAAGTTTGAGTCGAGAACTGATAAGTGTAGGTTTGTGGGATATCCAAAGGAGACGTTTGGATATTATTTCTATCACCCTTCTGAGCAAATGGTCTTAGTGGCCAAGAGAGCTGTATTTCTGGAAAGGGAATATCTACTCCAGAAAAATAGTGGGAGCCAGATAGAATTAGATGAGGTCCAAGAACCACAATCCATAGATACAAGCTCATTAGATGAGACTGTATCGGTTGATCCTATTCAGAGTGAAACACTGACACTACGGAGATCTGGTAGACTACGAGAGAACCTGAGAGATATGTTGGACATGTCTCAGAGGGGTCCTCTAAGGTATGTATCGATGAGGATGATCCTCAGTCGTACAAGGAGGCGATCCGTAGTGTAGACTCCGAGAAATGGCAAGAGGCGATGGATTCAGAGATCCAGTCCATGTACACCAACAAAGTTTGGAACTTAGTTGATGTACCCGAAGGGAAGGTCCCTATCGGCTGCAAATGGATTTTCAAAAAGAAAATTGGTGCAGATGGACATGTTGACACATACAAGGCTAGACTAGTGGCGAAAGGATATCGTCAAAGGCAAGGCATTGACTATGACGAGACTTTTTCGCCGGTAGCCATGGTTAAGTCAATCAGAATTCTCCTTGCCATTGCTGCATACCTGGATTATGAGATCTGGCAAATAGATGTGAAGACAGCTTTTCTTAATGAAAATATGTCAGAAGAGGTGTACATGGTACAACCTGAAGGATTCACCTCCAAACTACATCCTAATAAGGTATGCAAGCTTCAAAGGTCCATTTATGGATTAAAGCAGGCATCTAGAAGCTAGAACTTAAGATTTGATGAGACTGTCAAATCTTTCAATTTCATTCGGAATGAAGATGAACCCTGTGTTTACAAGAAGGTCAGTGGGAGTTCTGTGACCTTCTTGGTCCTTTATGTTGATGACATCTTACGCATTGGGAATGATGTAGGGATGTTGACATCAACTAAGTCTTGGTTATCCAAGACCTTCTCCATGAAGGATTTGAGAGAAGCATCCTATGTGCTGGGCATAAGGATCTATCGAGATAGATCTAAAAGGATGTTAGGATTATCCCAATCCATGTACATAGACACTATCCTCAAAATGTTTAGATGGAAAATTCTAAGAGATGTCTTATTCCCATGAGACATAGAGTTTACCTATCCAAGGGGATGAGTCCTAAAACTTCTGAGGAAGTGACACACATGAATAAGGTGCCCTATGTTTCGGCAATAGGGTCAATCATGTATGCAATGCTATGTACACGGTCTGATGTTGCCAATGCTTTAAGCATTGTCAGTAGATATCAGGCAAAACCAGGCGAAGAGCACTGGAAGGCAATAAAGGGCATCCTTAAGTACTTGCAAAGGGTTAAGGATCTTTTTCTGCTTTATGGAGGAGATGACCTACAGCTTAGAGCTTACACAGACTCTAGTTTCCAGTCAGATCCAGATGACTGTAAATCTATGTCTGGGTTTATATTCATGTTGAATGGAGGGGCAGTCAGTTGGAGAAGCTCCAAGCAAGATACGACTGCAGATTCGACGACGGAGGTAGAATATATTGCTACAGCTGAAGCTGCTAAGGAAGCAGTCTGGATGAAGAAATTCATCTTGGAACTTGGCGTAGTTCCCGAGATATCAGCTCCCATCCCATTATTTTGTGATAATAATGGGGCCATCGCCCAGGCGAAGGAACCGAGATCTCACCAAAGGTCGAAGCATATTCTGAGGCGCTTCCACCTTATTCGGGAGATTGTTGACCGTGGAGATGTGGCGGTAGAGCGTGTACCGTCAAAAGACAACATAGTAGATCCACTGACTAGGCCTTTGACACATACTGTATTTGAGCGCCATCAGGATAAGATGTGCCTCAAAGTTGTGGACAATTGGCTGTAGTTCAAGTGGGAGATTGTTAGTGTTGGTGTGCTACAGGCCAATTTCGGGTCGGGTAGGCCCAATAGTTGTATGATCTTGTTCATTATTAATAAAGTGGTATTTGAGCGTAAATATGCGATTGTGTATTACTTTACGATATCCCTAGGATATGTGGTTGTAAGGTCAACTCGAGATGAGATCTTGATTATGAGACTGACTTTACATGAACACATACCTTAAACTATTCATGGTTGGAGGGTAATCACTCGGGGACTTTGATTACCTATTAAACCAGTACACATGATGTGTCAGTGACCAGTCTCATGGTCATTGGTGCGGGGCACCAACACATATGTGTAGGTGTATGTCCTTGGAGGATGTACACTGAACTGATCCGCTATTGGATCTTCAGATGGTTGATTATACCTAATGTCAACTGAAGATCGAACTGTCTCAGTAGCATCGTTGGTCCTTTGACTTGAGACATTGATCGGATCTTACACGATGACTGGAATGGTTTAATTACTTGGCTAAGTGACTTTAACCATAAGTCATGAGTTGTCGAGTCATTAACCACTCCAGGATACGTGTGAAGATCATCAATAGTCAAGAGGGGATCGCTCACTGTCGGGTATATATCAGACAGTTAATGGGTCATGACATTGACGCTCCGTTAAATCCCTGGCCCGTGTCGTGTGAGTTCATTTAGAACGGACGTCATACACTTTAAGGAGGTCATGGTCAAATGGCACGATCATGGGGTTTGACAGAAACCATACCCTCGATCATACCAGACTCATAGAAGGAGCGAGGGATTATATCGATGTGGTAACTGTGGGCTTACAGGTACCAGACAGGCTGGTTTAAACCCGACGTCCTCTAAGATCACGCGGATTTGCTTGACCCAACGTGATCGAAGGTTCAGTATGAATTAAACTATTATTCGGCTCTAGTCGAAGCGAATAATACATTTAATTTACTTCTAATTAGGAATTAGAAGTTAATGTGCCTTAAACTAAAGTGACTATGGGCCTAGATGATCACACATAATAGATTCTTGGGTGATGAATTATTATTATACAAATGTATGTATTATTTCCTTTTTAGTTCCTTTTGGAAAGGAGTATAAATAGAGCTTAATACATATGTATAATAGAAGAAAGGATATATATACAGTTTCGGTCTTTTGGAGCCCTTTTAGAAATGGTCAAAACTCTATATATATGGCATCCTACGTGAGCTCATTCGAACTCTCTTGGCTTAACCAAGCATTAAGGGTTAAGAGAGGAGGATTAGCTCGTCCCCCCTTTCCTCCCTCTTGCTCTCTCTCTCCAGAAGGTGAAAGGGTCGGGGAAGGTCCGTGCCGGGGGGTACCGTCGCTGCGCAAGGATCCGTGTGGATCATCTCTAGAGGCCGTGTAGCTGTGCGGCTCGGTATTCTGCATCGGGTTTAGCGGACAGCGTCGTTCCGCGCAAGGTGAAATACGCAACCCGTAGTTAGGGGTTGGGGTGATTAAAACACCGATTAGAGCACAGATCTAGGATTCCATAACACTATGATCAGGTAAAATGAAATTTTTGTTATCCGCTGCGTTGCCCGTAGGTGCTGTGCGAAGCCTTACAAAGTATGCCCTCCATATTTGTTCTGATGAGCTGAGAAGAGTGAAGAAATTTGTTAGAGGTCTGAAGAGTAATATTAGAAGTAGAGTTGTAATTTTTGATCATCAGACCATGGCAGCAGCTCTGAGAATCGCTTTTGTTGTGGAAAATGAATATGAGGAATTCTTAGTAGAAAAACAAAGGGATAATGTAAAAAGGGGCAATCTTGGTTCAACCGTGAGGAAAGATAAGAAGCCGAAGATAGCATTTCCAGATAGAGTTCAGCCCGTTAGAAGAGATAATATGCCAGTTTGTCAGCAGTGCAGAATGCAGCATAGAGGTAGGGAATGTTGGCGCGCCGCTGGAAAATATTTTTCATGTGGTGAGACTGGACATATGCTAAGAGATTGTCCAAAAAGATCAAGACAAGAGCAGCAATCACAACAACATCGGAGGGTTTAAGCCAGAGTTTATGCATTAACAAAGGAAGATACTCGGGATGCCAATGTAGTAGCTGAAGGTATTATTCTTATCGATACTATGCATGCTAGAGTTTTATTTGATCCGGGTGCTACACATTCCTTTATTTCTTTGGGATTTGTTGAATTGTTGAAAAATAAACAAATTGTGAATACTGATGAGATGTCCATTAACACACTGACTGGGGAGATAGCTAGAACGACTTATGTTATTCTTAGCATTGATGTAATGATCCAGGGGAGGATTATGCCAGCATATGTGTATCTGCTAGAAATGAATGATTTTGATATCATCTTGGGAATGTATTGGTTAGATAGAAATTTTACCCTTCTAGATTATCGTGAAAAGAAAGTGATTTTTCAAAAACCTGGAGAGCAGATATTTCACTATCAATGTCCAAGACACCGTTCTAGTAAAACACTAGTTTCAGCCCTTAAGGCTTTGAAATGGCTGTCAAGGTTATTTGGCTAGTGTAATGGCTATTCTTTCTAATGAAAATAAGAAAATCACCTCAGATATTGACATTGTCAAAGAATTTTCAGATGTATTTCCTGATGAACTTCCGGGTTTACCACCACACCGAGAGGTGGAGTTCACTATTGAGCTCTCACCGGGTACTTTACCCATTTTCATCCCTCCCTACAGAATGGCACCAACTGAATTGGCAGAATTAAAGAAACAATTACAAGAACTGCTAGATAAGGAGTTTATTCGACCAAGTGTATCCCCTTGGGGTGTACCTGTTCTATTTGTTAGAAAGAAAGATTGGTCGTGTAATATCCCGGACCTTTCGGATCCTTCTTCATGGGTCTCGGATCTGGTTTTCGGAGTGTCCGGCTCCGTTGTGTCCGAAATTTCATTTCGGATATCTTTCGTGTTCGGATCGGCGCGATCCGGAGTTGTTTCGGGGGCCCGGAGGCGTTCCACGACTTTTCCGTGCGTGTTTTCCGATTCTCGGTGTGGGTTTCGGCTTTTCCTTCGGAAGCTCGCTGCGGGCGAACCGGGCGGTTCACCCGGGCACGAGTGGTACCGTTGCGACCGGTGCGTTCCGAGGATTCTGGAAATGTATTTTTCTAATTTTTGGTATTTTTCTGAAAAATCGGATTTTCTATATAAACCCATTTCTTTTTCTTGTCTCCTTTTTCTTTCTTCTTCTTCTTCCTCCTTCCTTCCCCAACCGTGGCCGCCCTCTCCTCTCTCCCTCTCTCCCATTCGGGCGCGGCAGACCCCTCCCCGGCTGTTGACGACGGCAGGGTGACGGCGCGGACGCGTGGGCGACGGCGAGGCGATCGTGCGGGCGTGCGGCAAGCGTGGGAAGCGTGGGGAGTTCGTGAAGTTTAAAGCGTTCTTCGCGATTCGTGGGTGATTCGGCGGAGCATTCGCTCCATTGAGGTAGGGTGACGTTCCTTAGCCTCTAGCCGATATTTTTCGTGATTTATAGGCCGAGGGGAGGCCGAGAGGGGCTTATTTGAGCATGCTTAGGGTTTTTCCATGTTTTGGGGAGAGTCGCCCGATCTATGGATTCGATGCATGGATTCTTGTTTTGATGGCCTAGAATCATGCTAGGGGTCCCCAGGGGTCTTCCCCTTTGATTCCCCCCTCTCCGGTGGAGGTATGGGGGCGTGGAATGGTGTTTTTAGCCATTCCCGGCCGTTCTCGATTTTCCGGGATGATAGCGGTCCACCAGTAACCGCCTTCATCAGGTAGCGGTCAGGTGGGGATCGCCTTCATCAAGGTTTCGAGCGTTGGGGCTTGTGCTGTCGGCAGGCGGTCGCGGTCTCGCGACTGACCGCGACTGCTGGTAGCGGTCAGGGGGCGACCGCTTCCAGCCCGGGGTCTGGCACGGTCTTCGAGACAGTTTTTGACCGTTGGAGTCTGGTCGCGGTCTCCAAGAGACCGCTACCAGGTGAAGGCGGTCTTCACACGACCGCTTTCACATTTTCGCGCACCAGGGTGGTCGCGGTTCCAGGCCGACCGCGACCAGGTGATAGCGGTCCTGGGTCGACCGCTACCACAGGAGGCGGTCCTCCGGTGACCGCGACTCCCCTTCTTCACCGATTTGAGTCCCGGACGAGCTAGTCTCGATCCCTGTGCTGACCCGTAGTCCGACTGATGCGGGGCATCATGTGGGGGCTACACGTGGGGGTGCCGTGGGGTCCCGGGAGGTGGTGACTTCGGCTTGTGTCACCGTGCGTCGGTGTTGGTACAAGGAGCGTTCCTCGTACCTGTGGTTGCATCGTTGTTTTTCGTGACTCGAGACTCTACTCCTTCAGTGACCCTCCACTCGTCGTAGCCCACCAGTACGAGGTGCTGGTCTCACCTGGGAGTGGTGTACGGGCACCCACCTTTCGAGACGGTTTGTGGACCGGTTACCGTAGGCCCCTCGTCGGTAGCCAGAGTCCGGCTACGGGGGAAAACCGGTCAGAGGACCAGACCTAGTGACGCAAGGTCTGTGTGTGCACACGTGGTTGGGGGCGGTTGGACCCACGTCGACGGGCGTGACCCCAGCTAGTTACTTGTTTATGGTTACTTGTACAGTGTTTGCGCCTCGGGTAGGACCTACCACGTCAGGCGGCTCACCTGCGGCGCGGTGTAAGACATCAGGGGACGCTGCCGGCTGTGCTTCTAGTGGGTGGTACTCCTGTCGAGTACGGAGTGACAGACTGTCAGTCGTGTGTTTCCGACCTTCGGGTTTGTCGGTTCGACCGTTGAGTTCCGGTCTTCGTACCGTGGCACGTGTGTCGGTTTGCGTGCCGTAGGGTCTGGTTCTGTAGAGTACAGGGCTTTCCTTTCCGAGGTACTTTCCTACTGCTAGAGTAGTGGTTTCTCGTTTTACGAGGTAGGGTTCGAGTGATCCCTACTGAGTCTTGTTCCGAGACTCATTCCCTGCGTGTTTTCACCGTGTTTCAGGTGAGGCGCCACCTTCGGGGAGCGCGTCAGGAGCGCAGCGTGGTGCGGGTGCCCAGAGGTAGTGCTAGAGGTCAGAGCCGGGGGATGCCCCATATAGTTGTACTTTCCTTTCTTGTCACTGTACTAGTTGTGGACTGCTGTTATTGTTATTTTATATTGTGGACCATGTAAAATGTTAATTTATTTCATGCTTAATATTATATCTGTTTAATTTCTGCAATTATCTGTGATGCTTGTGTAGTTTCCACACCATCCTTTTAACCCTTCCGAGTCTTCGGGCTCGTGGGTGGCGGTACGAGTCTCGGATTATCGGGCTTTCCCGGTAATCGGATTCTCGGGTCGTTACAGGTCGCTTAGATTATGCATTGATTATAGGAAATTGAATTAAGTGACCATTAAGAATAAGTACCATTTGTCAAGGATTGATGATTTATTTGATCAGCTACGAGCTGCCATAGTATTTTCAAAGATTGATCTCAGATCTGGATACCACCAATTAAGGATAAGGAAAGAAGATATTTCAAAAACTACTTTCAGAACACGATATGGGCATTATGAATTTTTGGTTATGTCATTTGGGTTAACTAATGCACCAGCAGCATTTATGGATTTGATGAACATGGTTTTTCGACCATATCTGGATACATTTGTAGTGGTGTTTATTGATGATGTGTTGATCTATTCTCCTACTGTTGAAACTCATCAAGAACATTTAAGAATTGTGTTGAAAATTTTAAGGAAACATCAACTCTATGCGAAATTCAGAAAATGTGAATTTTGGTTAAACCAAGTTCAATTTCTAGGGCATATCATTTCTGGTAATAGAGTGTATGTTGATCCAACTAAAGTTGAGGCTGTTTTGCATTGAGAAAGGCCGAAGAATGTCAGTGAGATTAGAAGCTTTTTGGGTCTTGCGGGTTACTATCGCAGGTTTATTGAAGGTTTTTCTTCTATTGCAGCTCCTATGACCAAATTGACTAGGAAATGGGTTCCTTTTGAATGGTCAGATAAATGTGAAATGAGTTTTCAGAAATTAAAAATAAGGTTAACTACAGCCCCAATGCTTACTTTATCTTGTGGGTCAGGAGGATTTGTGATATATACAGATGTTTTTAGAAAAGGACTAAGATGTGTCCTGATGCAGAATGGCAAAGTAGTAGCTTATGCATCCAGACAATTAAAGACCCATGAGATAAATTATCCAACACATGATTTGGAGTTGGCGGCGGTGGTTCATGCTCTAAAAATTTGGCGACATTATTTGTATGGTGAGCAATTTGAAGTATTTACAGACCATCAGAGTTTAAAATATATTTTCTCTCAGAAAGAATTAAATTTAAGGCAGAGAAGGTGGATTAAAATTTTGAAAGATTATGATTTCACATTGAATTATCACCCAGGAAAGGCAAATGTAGTAGCAGATGCACTCAGCAGGAAGAGGCTAATGACAATCCAGTTGCGTCAAACTTGGAAAATGACATCTGATGTAGTAGAGTATTCTCCAATATACGAAGGAAAAAATTTATTTATGGCCCAACTAACTATTCAGTTTGCAATGGTTGAGCGAATTGTGCAAGCACAACTAAATGATCAACAGTTACAGAGATTGATTGACACACCAAGATTTACTCAAAGTGCGGACGGGGCAATCATGTTTCAGGGAAGATTGTGTGTACCTCAGAATGAAGAAATAAAGAAAGACCTATTAACTGAGGCACATAAATCATAATATTCTATTCACCCAGGCGGTACAAAAATGTACAAAAACATGAAAAGACAGTTTTGGTAGATTAGCATGAAGAAAGATATAGCAGACTTTGTCAGCAAGTGTCTTACTTGTCAATAAGTAAAAGTAGAGCATCAAAGACCAACATGACCATTACAGTTGATGGCAATTCCATAGTGGAAATGGGAGCATATCATTATGGATTTTGTGATGGGATTACCAAGGAGAAAACATGATTCTATTTGGGTAATTGTTGACAGACTTACCAAGTCAGCTCATTTTCTGGCAATCACAAAGACACAATCGTTAGAGGATTTAGCCCATTTGTATATCAGAGAAATTGTGAGACTTCATGGTGTGCCTGTGTCTATTATTTCAGATAGGGGTGCAAGGTTTACAACAAAATTTTGGAGGAGTTTACAGACAGTATTGGGTACACAATTGAAATTTAGCTCAATTTTTCACCCCCAAACAGATGGACAATCAGAGAGAACCATTCAAACATTAGAAGATATGTTGAGGGCATACAGTTTAGACTGGAAAGGCAGTTGGGATGAACATTTACAGTTAGTTGAGTTTGCATATAACAATAGCCATCATGCAAGCATAGGGATGGCACCATATGAAGCATTATATGGTAAACCGTGTAGATCACCTGTTTGTTGGGATGAGGTTGGTGAGCGGAAATTGATTGGGCCAGAGATTTTACAGGATTGTGTAGAAAATGTTGAGTTGATTAGAAAAAGGTTACTTACAGCTCAAAGTATGCAGAAAAGTTATGCTGATCAAAGAAGGAGAGATCTACAATTTGCTATCGGGGATCACGTATTTCTGAAAGTTTCGCCTACTAGAGGAGTAATGAGATTTGGCAAGAAAGGCAAGCTCAGTCCAAGATATGTTGGACCATTTGAAATCTTAAAAAGGATTGGAGAGGTGACATATCAGCTGGCTTTACCACCATCATTGTCAGGAGTTCATGATGTATTCAATGTGTCCATGTTAAGAAAATACATGCCAGACTCATCACACATTATAGATCATGAGCAGTTAGAAATACAGTCAGATCTTACATATGAGGAGAAACCAGTTCGCATTCTCGATCGAAAAGAACAAGTGCTGAGAACGAAGATAATTTCATTGGTAAAGGTATTATGGAAAAGTATTTCAGCAGAAGAATCCACTTGGGAGATAGAAGATGAAATGAGGAAGAGATATCCACAGCTATTCGGTACGTATTGAGTAAAATTTTAAATTTCGAGGACGAAATTTAGTTAAGGGGGAGAGATTTGTAACACCCCAACGTGTCTGAAACTAAAAAATAATTAAGTATTTTATATTTAAAGCCTATATAAATTTTAAGTTCTCTTAGCCAAAGCCCAGTAGCTTAAACGGTATAGTGAATACGAGTTTAACGAATTTTATTAAGTAAATTAAATAGATATATCACTTTGTTAATATATAACTTTTCGTAAGAATGTCAGAATGAGGTCAATATTAGACTAATTGGAAAGAGAACTCAAAGATCTACAAGTTCCATGTTGAGCATATTTTCAAATTTTGAGATTTGGTAGGTCAAAAATAAGATAGAGTGAACTAATTCTTAAAAATTATGTTATTGTTAACTTTTTAGGGGTTTTCATATAAACATATAAAACAAAACAAAAAAAATAAAATAAAACCCAAAATATCTCCCCCCACCCACGTGTCTCACCTCCCTCAAACCCACCCTCCCCACTTAAACCTCCCCCACTTAACTCTCACCCCACTTAAACCTCCCCCCCTCCATCTTTCTCCCCAACGTAACACCTCCCCCTCCCCTATATAAACACCCCCATCTCCCTTTCTCATTCTCACACACATACACTCTCTCTCACTCACTCACTCACTCACACTCTCTCTCACACACACACTCTCTCTCTCTCTCATCTCTATCTCTCTATTTCTATTTCTATTTTCTCTTTTCTACTCTCTCTATTCTCTCTACTATCTCTCTCATCTCTCTCTATTTTTATTCTCTGTTTTTTCTCTTCTCTCTCTACTTTCTCTCTCTAGTTTTCACTCTATTTTCTCTCTCTACTCTCTTTACTTTCTCTCTCTAATATCTTTATTTTCTCTCTTTCTATCTACTTTCTCTCTCTATTCTCTCTACTCTCTCTACTTTTCTCTCTACTTTTTTCTCTCTAATTTTTCTCTCTACTTTCTCTCTTTAAATATCTCTCTTTACTTCTTTCTCTACTGTCTCTTCACTTTTTCGCTCCATTTTCTCTCTCTAATTTCTCTCTAATTTCTCTCTTTAAATACATCTCTCTACTTTTTTCTCTACTTTCTCTACTTTCTCTCTCATCTCTCTTCCCACTCTCATTCTCTTATTAATAAACGGAGAAGATAATACAGTATCAGAATAATATAAACATTTGACAAAATCTTGGACGGAGGATTTGAAACTTATTTGGACAATTTCACCCTTCTTTACGTATCTGGGACGAAAAAATTAACTTTTCCTACGCAAGGACTTTTACGGGAGCTCGGGTGAGATACTAAAGCTAATTCGGAAGTCCATTCTAAAGGTCGGCACATGATAAACCGAGTACATGTTATTTGATATTTATATATCTTTGATTTGATTTTATTTGAAATGTAATTATTCAGGCTTAAGTCAATAATTTATTTAACTCGATGATCTATGCTTAGAATCGATTATTTATTTAGTTACCGTTCTGTAAAAATATTACTCTCTCTAATCTCTCTCTACTTTCTCTCTACTCTCTCTCTAATCTCTTCGAATAATTTATTTAGTTAATAAATTTGACTCACTACCCTATGATTAAAATCTAATTCATGATATTAAAATATGATTCAGTTATTTTAAAAAATTTCAATGACAAGTTTTAAGTATTGAGGTGACTATGTAATAAGAATAAAAAAATTTGATTAAGCATATGGATTGTGTCACTTTAAGGAGGTGTGGGGCGATAAACCGTAGTTAGCTTCCGCTACGGGATTAGGCCCATTTCCGAGGACAAACGGACTTCTGAAAAATCCGGAACCCAAAATAAGAAAATTATCTGGGGAATGGTGGAGTATTAAGTCCCGATCCTGCGTGGTTGATCAAGGCCGACAGGCTCCTGCGTTTAGACCATTTGTCTTTACATCGACGTATGGATGCCTAGGTATGTGTTTGCTACTACTTTTAGTGACGGGATGTCTGTCCAATATATGTTGCCAAATAATATGAAGTTCAGATTTGATATATGACTTTGATATGATCTAAAAATAAGTTCATCTGTATAAGCTCTGATTTAGCTAAGATATGTACTATGTCATTTATATATAAGTCAGATAAGATTTGTTATATGCATTTGCTTATAAGAAGAAAAATTATTCCGCTCTACTAGTTTTCCTTCGCATTCATAGTATATGTACAATCCAATGAAATTGTGATTAGTTGTATCTATATATCATGGATTTACACAGTTTAGTATATGATAAGCATGTGATTGATTTTAATGCCTACTAAGTCTTTGTACTCATATCTGTTGTCTAACCATTTCAGGAAACTGACAAGTGAGTACCTCGACTTTGACGAACAGTAGGTCGGAGGGTGATCTCGGGCGTAATTTGAATTTCCGCTGCGTAGAATAAGTAGATTTGGTTTTCTTTTGAATAATGAATGTAAATATGACTTTTGGGTAGTAATATGTAGTACTCTGTATACGATGTAAATTATGAGTGTTTATCTTATGGAAATGGTATGGTTATATTTTTGGAATACATGATGGTTTGGCCTTTAGCGCCATGCAAATATCTCGGCCCACAACACTTCCGTCCATCCGCTGTGACGTCCCCAGACACGATACGGGATAGCAGGAAGGGGGCGCCACAACCTCGAGCCAAATAGAATCCTCAAGCACATGAGAGTCATCGGGCATATACTTCCGCAACATCGAGACGGAACACGTCATGCACTGACGCCAACTCAGGGGGTAACCGCAACCGATAAGAAACCTCACCGATGCGCTCTGCAATGTGGAAAGGACCGATATAGCGGGGACTCTGCTTCCCACGCCGTCCAAGCACATCAACCCCTTCATCGGAGAAACTCTCAAGAACACACGATCGCCCACGGCGAAAGCGAGAGGCTGCCTCCTCCGGTCAGCATAGCTCTTCTGCCGACTTTGGGCCGCCAACATGTTTTGACGAACCAGGTGCACGACATTCACACACTGTTGCACCAACTCCGGTCCCGTCAAAACACACTCACGAACCTCGAACCAATCGAGTGGAGTCCGACACAGACGCCCATACAATGCCTCATAAGGAGCCATGCCGATGCTCGAATGATAGTTATTGTTGTAGGTAAACTCCACCAATGGCAGATGGTGAAACTAACTCCCTTGCCATTTCAGGCAACAAGATCTCAGCATATCCTCCAAAGTCTAGATGGTCCTCTCTGACTGACCATCTGACTGAAGATGGTACGCCGAGCTAAATGGTAACTCCGTGCCAAGAGCTCGCTGGAAACTCCTCTAGAATCCAGAAGTGAAACGCAGATCTCGATCTGACACAATAGAAATGGGAATCCCATGCAAAGGCACGATCCGCTCCACATAAAGATGAGCCAACTTGGTCACGCTCCAGTTGACTTTGACCGGTAACAACCGAGCCACTTTCATCAGCCTATCCACCAGCAACCAAATACTATCCTGCCCTCTCGGAGTCCTCGGCAATCCCACCACGAAATCTGTGGTCACGTGGTCCCACTTCCACGCGGGAACATCCAAGGGCTGGAGAGTACCTCCCGGTCGCTGATGCTCCGCCTTCACCTGCTGACAGGTCAGGCACCTGGCCATGAACTCGGCCACATCTCTCTTTATGCCAGGCCACCAGAACTGCCTCCGCAAGTTCCGATACATCTTCGTCGCACCCGGGTGCACGGTGTACCTGCTCCCATGAGCCTCGCGCAACACCGCACGATGAACCCGCTCCTCGACTGGGACGTACAGCCTACCACGGAATCTCACGACTCCGTCCTCGCCGAGCTCCACATCAGGCATAGCCAAAATTCGGGACAACTCAGGGTCTGCATGCTGAGCCTTTGTCACCTGACGGCGGATAGCAGGGGTGACAGTCAAGCTCGCTAGCACCGCTAACCCTGGCTCTTGGAGAATCTTGAGCCTGAATGACACTTCAGGCACTTGTTCCCAGAGCCTCCACTTCCTCAACATCAAGGCACTGACCGCGACCTTCCTACTCAAAGCATCGGCGACGACATTCATCCTGCCCGGCTGATAAGATAGGGTGAAGTCATAATCCTTCATATACTCCATCCAACGCCTCTGCCTGAGATTAAGGTCCCTCTGGGTGAGCACATATCTCAAACTCTGATGGTCAGTAAACACCTCGAACTTCTCGCCGTACAGATAATGCCTCTAGATCTTCAGTGCGAAGATCACAGCCGCCAACTCCAGGTCATGGGTAGGGTAGTTCTCCTCGTGGGGCTTCAGTTGCCGAGATGCATACGCCATCACTCTACCATGCTGCATCAACACAGCACCCAGTCCGACCCCGGAAGCATCTGTACAGACCATAAAACCTCCCGATCTAGAAGGTAAAACCAACACCAGAGCCGAGGTGAGCAATCTCTTCAGTTCCCTGAAACTCTTCTCACACTCTTCAGTTCAGATGAAAGGCACATCCTTCTGCGTAAGTCTGGTCATCGGGGCCGCAACGTGAGAAAAATCCTGGATAAACCTTCGATAATAGCCCGCAAGCCCCAAGAAACTCCGGATCTTTGTCATAGACCTTGGCCTCGGCCACTGCATCACTGCCTCGACCTTGGCGGGGTTCATGGAAATACCATCACCAGAAATCACGTGCCCCAAAAAATACACCTCACGAAGCCAGAACTCGCACTTACTGAGCTTCTCATACAACTGGTGATCTCACAACGTCTGCAGCACCACACCCAAATGGTACGCGTGCTCCTCGACAGACCGCGAGTAAACAAGGATGTCGTCCACAAATATGACCACGAACTGGTCTAAGTACGGACGAAACACCCTCTGCATCAAGTCCATGAAGGCTGCGGGGGCATTGGTGAGCCCGAACGACATCACCAAGAACTCAAAATGCTCGTACCTCGTACTGAATGCAGTCTTCTCCACATCGGACTCGCGAATCCTCAGCTGATAGTAACCAGACCGCAAATCAATCCGCGAGAACACTCGAGCAGACTGAAGCTGGTCGAACAAGTCATCAATCCGCGGCAACGGATACTTGTTCTTGATGGTCACGTCATTCAGCTATCGATAGTCAATGCACAACATCAAACTACCATCTTTCTTCTTCACGAACAACACGGGCGCGCCCCAAGGGGAAAAGCTAGGACGAATGTACCCCTTGGCCAGCAACTCCTGTAACTGTGCCCTCAACTCCCTCAACTCAGCGGGGGCCATACGGTAGGGAGCCTTCGCCAAGGGTCCCGTACCAGGCACAACCTCGATAACGAAATCGATCTCCCGTTGGGGAGGCAATCCAGGCAAATCCTCAGAAAAAACGTCGGGAAACTCGCACACCACCGGAATGTCCTCGACATCCGGACACAACTGGTCTACTAAGACCACAGAAGCGAGAAAACCCTGACAACAAGAATCAAGCAAACGACGGACTCGAATCGCAGAAATGAGGAAACGAGGAGAGGTGGAATGGATGCCTTGGAAGTAGAAGGTCCGCCTACTAGGATGCTGAAAGTAAACCCTCTTCATTCCGCAATCCACTATCGCACCATGAGTCTCGAGCCAATGCCTGCCCAAAATCACATCGTAATCCCAAAGCTGCAAAGCATACATCTTGCCTGGCATACTCCGCCCCTCGATCCAAATTGGAACCTTCTCAAAAAATACGGAGTGATCATGAAGTCACCAGATGGCAACTCCACCATCATATCACAAGACATCTAAGATACCGGGTCCTCAACACTCAGCGCGAAATCCTACGAAATAAACGAATGGGACGCGCCAGAATCAAACAAAACTCGCGCCGCGTAACCCAAAATCATAACAATACCTTCCACAAGCTGCGACGACTCTGCCTCTGCCCTGGTCATGTGAGTAATCTGGTCTCGAGCTCTCTACTTGCCCACACTCGCTGACCGTGGTAGTGGCAGAAACTGACCCTGCTGCTGAAACTGCTGCTGCTGTTGAGGAAACTGGGGTGGCTGACGCTGCCACTGCGGACAGTCACGTGCCATGTGTCCTAGCTGATCGCACCTGAAGCAGATCACCGGCACTGTACACTGCCTGCCTGGATGCAACTCGCCACACCGGGAACACGTCGAACGAGATCCACCGACTAACCCATGCCGCTGCAAAGGTGCCGGCTGCTGAGCACTGCCCGAAGAAGCCTGCTGGTCACGGCCCTCCTTCTTCTTCTTCCGGAAACTCTTCCTGAAGAACCTCTTCATCTTGGCGCCGAAAGATGCAGATCCTGCCGCTGATGCCGCCGGAGTCGAAGCTCCCGAACTACCAGAAGGAAGCTGGAACGCGCTCTGCTGCTGAGTAGTCGTCTGCTGGCTGCGGCCTGACAAAGACTGCCCCTGGCTAATCGGTCCCCGAGTCCTCTGCATATCCATCTCCAAGGACGCCGCTACACGAGAAGCCATCTCCAAATCAGTGGCAGCGTTCGCAATCAAATGGTGTCTCTGCTTCTGCCTCAAACCCTGTACGAACTGTGCGGTCTTCACCCTCTCATGCTCCATGATGTGAGGTGCATAACGACCCAGCTCAACAAATCGAGCCATGTACTGCAACACGAACATGTCGTCCTGGACCAGCTTCAAAAATTGACGCATCCTCTGCGTAGCAATATACTATGGACAGTAGGCACGCTCGAAAGCACTGACAAAGTCACTCCACGCAATCTGCTCAAGGGGACGTGACTGAAAGGACGTCTTCCACTCGGAAGACCACCACTCCCGAGCCGTGCCTTGCAACTGGTTTTAGGCCAACATCACCTTGTCCTCCGCAGTACACCGCATGGAACTGAACACCCGCTCTATCTCGTCGAGCCAACTCCTAGCCAAATCAGGGTCTGGCTGGCCGCCATAGTAAGGTGGATGGAACTGCATGAAATCCCTCACAGCTCGACCTGGCCCACCCCTGGTCGACGAGCCCTCACCAGCCTCTCCATCGAACTGCTGCGACATAAGCTGGTACATGCCACGGAAGAAATCTTCGGCCCCCGGAAACCTCGCAGTATCCACTGCCTCGGTGGCCGCTGGTGGCACTCTACTCTGCTCCTCCTGCTCTTGCTGAACCACCTACTGGAACTTCTGAACTCTAGCCGATTGACCCTACTGAGAGCGAGTCCCCCGCCTCGGCGCCATGCTTGCTCCTGAAGCAAAAGACAAAAAACACGGAAACGGCAAGGTCAAGAAAAACACACGATGCCTGATGCCAGCATCAACTGTACATCATCGTTGTGGACTAGTGGACCACTATAATTACTTATGATTCTCGTATAATTATACAACCGCGCTCTGATACCAACTGTAATGACGCGAGAATCCGATTACCGAGAAGGCCCGATAACCCAAGACTCGCACCGCCACCCACGAGCTCGAAGACTCGGAAGGGTTAAAAGGATGGTGTGGAGACCATACAAGTATCACAAATAATTATAGAAATTAAACAGTTTATATAATTAAGCAGGAAATAAATTAACATTTTACATGATACATGGTCCACAAGATATAACAAAATAAACAATAGTAGTCCACAACTAGTACAAGATAAGAAAGAAAAGTACAGCTACACGGGGCATACTCCGGCTCTAACCTCTGGCACTAACGCTGGACACCTGAACCACGCTGAGCCTCAGTCGCGCTCCTCTAAGATCGCACCTCGCCTGAAACACGGTGAAAACACGCAGAGAATGAGTCTCAGAACAAGACTCAGTAGGGATCACTCGAACCCTACCTCGCGAAACGGGAAACCACTACGCTAGCGGTTAAGCAAGAAGTAACAACCCTGCAACTATAACACCGGTCTCGCAGCACGAAAACCGACACACGCGCCACGGCGAAACAACCGAAGCTCAACGATCAACCTGACCAAAACCTGAAGGTCGAAGTCACAAGACTGACAGTTTGTCACTCCCGACTCGACAGGAGTACCTCCCACTAGAAGCACAGTCAGTAGCGTCCACTGACGTCTTACACCGCACTGCAGGTGAACTGCCTGACGTGGTAGCGCCTACCAGAGGCACGAACACCGAAAAAGTAACCACAAAGCAAGTGACTAGCTGGGGTCATGCTCATCAGCGTGTATCCAACTGCCCCCAACCACGTGTGCACACACAGACCATGCGTCCTAGGTCTGGCCTCTAACTGGTTTTCCCCTTGAGCCGGACTCTAGCTACAGACGAGGGGCCCGACAGAAACTAGTCTAAAAACCGTCCTCAGGGTAGCCTCTCCACCACTCCCTGGTACGACTAGTGGAGGGTCACTGAAGGAGTAGACTCTCAAGTCAACGAAAAACAACGTCCGCATCCGACGATGTACGGGGACCATCCCACGTACCGGCACCGTCGCACGGTGACCACCGTCAGAAAAGAAACGAGACTGCAAACCTGCCGGTGCAGTCCAGAGCTTGGCGGTCCAACACTAGTGTGCCACAGGCTCTGACGGTCTACCACTGGGTCGTCATAGCCGTCTGACGGTCTAACACAGGAGCGTCACACGTTCGGTGCAAAACCGACTGTGACGCGCGAGTACTGCTGCGTCACATGCCCTGACGCACCTAGCCTAGTGCGTCACAAGGCGAGCAGAAACCAACTGTGACGCGCACCTCTCGGGGCGTCACAGACTGTAACGGACCACCTCTGGTGCGTTACAGATTGGGGACATGTCAGCTCTGATGCTCCCACACATGGGCGTCACAAGGCTCTGACGCCCCACCCTGGGTGCGTCACAGACCTTGACTCCCAACGGTCAAAACCAACGGTCAGAATCACTGTAACGGTCTAACACCGGGGCGTCACAGCACTGTGGCGGTCTATCGTGGGACCGTCAGGCACACGAACGCCACACCCAAAAACCAATGGAGTGTAACGCACCTCCCTGGGCACGTTACGCCCTGTGGCGGTCACTGGAACGACCGCCACAGCGCTCCGATGGCGAAACGGCGAACAAGCACCAAAAATGGCAACCACGCCCCCATACCTCCATGGGAGAGGGGGAAATCAAGGGGGAAGCCCCCTGGGGTCCCCTAACATGATTCTAGGCCATCAAAACGTCGAATCGTGGCTCAAATCCATAGATCGGGCGAACTCTCCCCAAAACATGATTTTGCCCTAACCCGCTCAAAAACGCCCCTCTCGGCTCCCATTCGGCCTACAAATCACGGGGGATGACGGGATGAGCATATGGATTCGTCCCCCTACCTCAATGGAGCGAAAGCTCCACCGAATCGTTGCCAAAATCAAGGAAGATACTTTTCGAATCCTCGTTCCTCCACGAAAACCCACGAGCTATACGCCGCCACGATCACCTCGCCGTCACCGTCGTCGCCACGCCGCCGCCCTACGCCGTCTACAGCCGGAGGGGGTGCGCCGCGGTCTCACCGGTCGAAGAAGAGGGGAAGAGGGGGCGCTCACGGTGGATGGGGGAGGAAGAAGAAAGAGGAAGATGAAAAAGAAAAGGAGGGAGAGAGAGAAAAGAAGGGGGTATTTATAGAAAATCCAGAAATTCTGGAAAATATCAAAAAATAGAAAATCACGTTTTCGCGATCCTCGGGGCGCACCGATCGCAACAATACCACTCTTGTCTAGGTGAACGACCCTGTTCACCCGCAACGAGATTCCGAAGGATTTGTCGGAATCCGTACCGGAAATCGAAAAACACGCGCGAAAAAGCCGCGGACGCACTCCGGGCCTTCGAAACAACTCCGGATCGCGCCGATCCGAACATGAAAGATGTCCGAAACGAAATTTCGGACACAACGGAGTCAGACACTCCGATAAAGTAGATCTAGGATCCAAAAAAAAGGATCCAAAAGGTCCGAGATATTACACAGCCGTTGCAGCATCTTGCACAGTCGAAGAACCCTTGCACAAACATGCTTGCACCACCGCAAAAACCTGTGCACGGCCACAAAAGGACCTTACAGCCGCACAACCTTTTTTTATGTGCTTACGCTGCACACACTTCTACATGCCCCGTCACACAATACCT
Source organism: Amorphophallus konjac (assembly GCA_022559845.1). NCBI lineage: Eukaryota > Viridiplantae > Streptophyta > Magnoliopsida > Alismatales > Araceae > Amorphophallus > Amorphophallus konjac. The sequence goes on from CM040122.1 coordinate 402,351,282, forward strand.
ATTTATGTTTTTTTTTTGCTTTTAGCAAGCAAGAACCCATCACCACCTATGATCAAGACCAAGGGTGAATAACCTTAGTGGGTGTGGGTTATTAAGACCCACCATGGGATGAACTAATGGGCCATAGAGCCCAGCAACCTCCCGCCTTCACCATAAGGGAGGCTGTCCCATAACTCCCTAGTGTGAATTCATGCCTACTAGCTATTGGCACATCTCTTGGCTTTCTTTTGGCAAGGTCTTTGTTAATATGTCTACATCATTGTCATCTGTGTGGACTTTCTGAAGTTGCAACTGCTTCTCTTCAAATACATTTCGGATCCAGTGGTATCTGACATCTATATGCTTCGACTTGGAATGAAAGGTTGGGTTCTTGCACAAGTGAATGGTGTTCTGACTGTCACAATATATCACATAATTTTCATGTTTCAATCTTAATTCATGTAAGAATTCTTTCATCTATAACATCTTTTTGCAAACCTCTGTAACAACAATATATTCTGCCTCTATGGTGAAGAGAGCAGTATAGCTCTGCAATCTAGATTGTCATGACACAACTGTCCCTACAAAAATAAGTATAAAATATGATGTGGACATCATCATGCCAATATCTCTCGCCATATCTGTATCTATGTAACTTACCAACTCAAGTGGACCACTCCCAAAGCTTAAACAAACTTTGAAGCTTCCTCCGAGATATTTGAAGATCCACTTCAATGTTGCCTAATGCTCTTTCCCTGGGTTTGCAAGGAATCTGTTAGCAATGCCTGTTGCATATGTGATGTCTAGCCTTGTATATACTATCGTGTACATCAAACTTTTGACTGCTCCTGTTGCATATGTGATGTCTAGCCTTGTATATACTATCGTGTACATCAAACTTTTGACTGCTGAAACATAAGGAACTTTCTTCATTTCTCCTTCTCCTCATCACTTGAGGGACTGCTATGAGCACAACCTGAAGTGACATGCAGAGTAGAACCAACTAGCTTTGCATTACTCATACTAAACCTATCCAATACCTTCTCGATATATTTCTCCTGTGACAACCATATCTTCTTGGTTCTATCATAGGAAATCTATATGCCCAGCATTTACTTTGCTGGCCCCATGTCCTTCATTGCAAAGGACTTGCTCAGCTCCTTCTTCAACCTGTCAATTATAGACATATCTTTTCTAAAGATAAGCATGTCATCAACATAAAGCAAAAGAATAACAAAATTCTCACCAAACTATTTGAAGTGCACACAATGATCTGAAGCCAGTGTTTTGAATATATTTTTAGTCATAAATGAATCAAATTTCTTGTACCACTGTCTTGGAACTTGTTTCACCCCATACAAGTTTTTTCTCAACCTGCAGAAAAGATTTTCTTTACTTTTGACTTTGAAGCCTTCTAGTTGCTCTATATAAATTCCTTCCTCTAAATAACCATGAAGGAAAGCTATCTTCACATATAGCTGCTCAATCTCCAAGTCTAGGTTAGCAACAATGTCTAGAGCAATACGAATAGAAGACATTTTAACAATAGAAGAAAAAATCTCTTCAAAGTCAATACTTTTCTTTTGACCAAAGTCTTTTACAACCAATCTGGCCTTGTTCTTTGGTTGAGAATATTGTTCTTGAGTCTTCAATCTAAAAACCCACTTGTTCTTCAAGGCCTTCCTTCCCTTTGGTAGCTGTCATATGTGTGGTTTTTCTGTAGAGCATCCATCTCTTCCTGCATAACTACTAACCACTTCTTTTTCTGTTCACTTTCAATTCCCTCCTAATAACACTGTGGTTCACCTGCATCAGTAAGCATCATATACTCATTTGTAGAGTATCTTTTGGAGGATTGACGTTGTCTTGAAGATCTTCTCAATTGAGACTCTAGGAGATTGCTCCATATCTTCTTTTTACTCAACATGTCCTGCAGGTAAGTCAACATCGACCTATGCACCATCCTCCTGCGTATCTCCCTCATCACCCTGACAGATTAGAGGAGTATCGGGTCATAGTCTGCTAATCCTTCTTCAGAAGACTTGACTGGTACTTGCTTCTTAAAATCTTCAAGGGTTTGATTTTCAAAGAAGGCTACATCTCTGCTTTTGAACACCTTTTACTTTTGTAGATCTTAAAGCCTGTAACCAAAGTCATCATGTGAGTAACCAAGAAAAAATGTATTCTTTTATCTTACCATCTAACTTAGATCTCTCAATTTTTAGACCGTGTGCAAATGCATGGCAGCTAAACATTCTCAAGTGTCCGCATGAAGCATTTTTCCTCTGACCATACGTGCTCTGTAATATCACCATCTAGAGTTGTACATGGTGACAAGTTGATCACATCAACTGTAGTCCTGAATGTCTCATCCCAAAATCTCTTGGATAGCTTGGCCTGTGAAAGCATAGATATGATCTTTTCTATGATGGTGCAATTGATTCTCTCTACAATTGCATTATATTGGAGGTGTACCAAGAACTGTCATCTCATGCTAAATGCCACAAGACATGTAATAATTATTAAACAACCCTGTATATTTACTACCATTATCTGGCCTTATGCATTTCAATTTCCTTCCTATCTCCCTTTCAACCTTGGCATGAAATTCTTTGAAGACATTAATAACATGATCTTTGGTTTTCAAAACGTGTGCTTAAACTTTCTTGGAAAAGTCATCTATAAAAGTGACAAAATAAAGTGCACCATTGATACCTAGAACATTAACATATTCACTAGGAGTTTTTATCCTCAAAAGACCACAAACACTAATATAGACATGATCCAAAGCATGCATTTTTCTAGATAAAGTAGGACAAGAAAAGGAAACTTTATGTTACTTATCAATCAAGCAATCAACATATGAGTTTCGACGCGTACCTCTGAACTCTGGCAAGACTTCTCTCTTGGAAAGAACTTGTAACCCTTTCTCGCTCATATGCCCTAGTTGCTTATGCCACAACTCGATGTTGAAGTCTTTATTTATAGCATTCAACTGCTTACCACAAGTTTTAACCTGCAACATGTACAAGGTATGACATTTATTCCCACTAACTATAATAAGTGAACTCTTACTAAGCTTTCATTGTCTTTTGTGAAATCTACTATCAAAGTCTTCATCATCTAGCTTTCCATCTGAAATTAAATTTAGCCTCAAGTCAGCCACATGCCTCACATCCTTGAGCATTAACTTATAGCCAAGGTTGGTCTTCAAGTGGATGTCACCCATGCGATGTCTGCTATGCCATGGTTGCCCATCTTGACAATGCCGAAATTTTTAATCCTGTAGGTAGCAAAGAACTCCCTTCTTGATGTAGTATGGTAAGAAGTACCTGTATCAATCATCCACTCTAGATCTTGGCACACAAGAAAAAATATCATCAGAAGTAGACAAAATCAAATAGTCACCACCCTGCACTGTGGCTATGTTATTCTCCTTTGACTTTGCATTCTCCATTTCTTTGTCTTATTTCTTACTTTTCTTAGGTTGCTTGCATTGATTCTTGTAATGTCCTTTCTCACCACAGTTGTAGCAAGTAATATCTTTTGTTAGCTTTGATTTGATTCTACTCTTGTGTGAATAGTCTCTATTTTTGGACTTTGATGTTCCTCTATTCTTATAGACAAGTGTATGTGAATCACTCTAAGAGGTTACTGAATTCTTCATCTTCAACTCCTCGTTCAACAAACTTGCTTGTTACTTGACTCATGGAGACACCACGTTCTGGCATAGAATTATTAAGAGAAACTATCGATTCTCCCAACTTTTTGACAACAAATTGAGAAGTAACAATGTCTGTAACTTATCATCAAGAGACATTTCATAGAAGATAGCTGGTTAGTGATGCTCTGCATTTCATTCAAGTGCTCAGTAATAGAAGCGCCCTCTTTATATTTCACGTTCACAAGTTTTTTGATCAAGAAAGTCTTATTGCCAACCATTTTTCTCTTATAGAGATCTTCTAACTTTTTTTAAAGAGAGTGTGCAAAACTCTCAGTGAAAATATAGTGAAAGACACTATCATCTAGTCACTGTCAAATGAAATCGACTGATTTCTGATCTAACTTTTTTCAACATCTGTCTTTTCTGCGGTCTTTGCAATGTCCCTTGTTAAATATCCATACAAATCTTTGCAATACAAGAGATCTTCTATTTTTGATTTTCATATCATCCAATTATTTCTGTTCAAATTGATCGTGCGAGAAACATTATCGGCCTCCATATTTGCACACAAATAAATCTAATTCAACCTGGCTTTGATACTAGTTGATGGAAAAATAACTTGTACATGAACAAATATTAGCGGGCCTTGGAGTGCAATGGAAAAAATGGAACGCACAAATCACTCGGAACATCAAGATTTACGTGAAAAATTTCTTCAACGCGAAGGAAAAAATTCACGGACAAGTCGAAGAAGAGGATCCACTACTAAAATAATAAGCATACAAAAACTCGAGTCTCTTGCTAAGACTCAAATTATAATCACAAGAGAATAACATGGATATATCAGTATCCAAACTCTATCACACGATCACAGTCAGAACATACTAGATCGCACCCGTGGCGACAATGCTATCCAAATGACCGAGAATAATCCCTCGTCCTTTTCTCTTGCTTTCTCTTTCTCTGGTGAGGATGCCGTGCACAGACGCACCGCATAGCCGCACAACCTGTACGCAGCCACTGCAGTACCGTGCATGGCCGAAGCACCCTTGCATGCACTGCCACAGAAACCGCTGCTCTGCTACCGCAGAAACCTGTGCATAGCCGCAAAAAAAGACCTCACAGCTGCACAACCTTTTTTTTAATGTTATGTTCTTTTGACTTTTAGCAAGCCCGAAGCAATCACCCCCGTTGATCAAGACCAAGGGTGAATAACCCTAGCGGGTGTGGGTTATTAAGACCCACCATGGGCTGAACTAATGGGCCATACAGCCCAACATCTATAATGACAGGTAATGGAACACAAGATATGAGAAATAACAATATCAGAGTACACAACCTAATACACTTTTTTGCATATCCCCAATTTAAGAAGAGTACCATGATATGGATTCTCCATTGAACTAGGGGTAGAAGTTGCTCCTCGACTAATTTTAACATTCAACTCCCCATCATGGGTCCTACAACCCCGTCATCCAAAGAAAATAAAATTAGCAAGAAAGTGGTAGTGAGGCATATGAATAGAAAAACACACGAGGTACGCTACTACAACGTAGAAAGTAAAACTACTAATTCCCATGGTTAATTCAGTTAAGCATGCATCATCTAATAAATTACTCGGAGTCGAGATTTTCAATTTTAAAACTTTAATTCTAGTCGACATGAATCATATTATGCTGAATCACCTAAACATTCACTTCAAGATCCAAGACTTCCTTCAACCTTCTTACACAATCATAAAACACTTTAAATATTAAACACATATCTATAGAAAGAAATCAGACAAGACAAGGGCAAAAGGGGAGATTAAAATTGGACTACTAAGCCGGTTAATTAACTTGCACCGGCATTTTATTAGGTTTTGGGTTCCATCTGACCACTATCAGCCCAACCCGATCAGGCTTTTTCCCACCAACGTCATTTGCGGTCAGTGTTTCATTTTATTGTACCGTCATCGCTTCATTGGAGTTGCTGTCAAGTCAAATCAACCACGACTCAGCTTGTCAACTCTCACGAGATACTAGCCATCCTAAAAGGCAAGCGAGCATAGGACTAGTTGACCCACACGGCATGTAGAACCCTGGCGTCTAGGACCCGACCACATAGTACACAAGCACGACTCTGCTAACTGTCCTAAGGTCAGTACGCCTCGTTTGGTTCGGATTGCAAAAGGGAGAGATCATTTAATTTTTTTTCAAAAGTCCACCTGACATGGTGTCATAGATTTTTAAAATAAAAAATCTCATTTAGCAACTTGGTGCACATCCGCCAATTGGCCTCCTTTCATCATCGTCGACCGTGCCATACACCCCCATCTCATCTCAATTAAAGTTTGATTATAAATAGTCGGTAAGGTTTAGGGTCCCTTTAATATAGGTTTAAATAGATTTGAGAGATTAAATGATACGGAGGGAGCTAGAATCTGCTCATAAACTCGGTAGAAGGAGCTTCTCCAAATGTTTGTAATCCCCCTTCGATGTGTCTCTCTCTTTCTACTTCCAAAATTCGTCCAAGTCCAAAAGTCGAGACATTCAAGTACATTTTGGTTGGGATCGTGGGATGTCAGGGATTCCAATTATTGGAATCCCTCCCATATGATCGGTTCCAAACGGACCCTAAGCCTAAGATTGGACCCTGCTCTCCACAATCACAAGTGATGCCCGGGGTCTTGACTTGAACCCCATGGTCATATTTGGGCAAATATCTCCTATCCCTACCTTGAAAGGATCCACGATCATAAAGGGTCTCTTTGACAATCGGGTGGGATGACATATTCAAAAGATTAGACGCGAATACATCACCCGACTCCGATTAATTCCGAATGTCTGTGAGGAGAAAAGTTAAAACCCACATTTTTTCTCTCTCATCGGTTGATTATCCGAATTCCGTATTCGCGTGTCAAACTAGACGCCACATTACCCAAAACAACTAAAAAGAGGTATAGTGTCGTCACAAGGTTATCGATCTCCACTCATCGATCTATGCTTGAGATCCAAACAGATGGCCACTTTGGCCCTTTTTCCATTTTAAGCCATGGTTGCCCTTGCATAAAACACATCCCCATGCTAACTACCAAATGAGAAGTTTTGAGGTTGGCTAGCTAACCCACGCTGGGTTACTACCATATTAACCCTTGAGACTTCGAGTTCAACACATCTTGTCATTTGTATTAAATTCCATGAGTTTGAGTGTGTTACATTACAGGTAATTGCGTATTCAAATGTTTCTAGAAATAAAGTGCCCAAGACATCATGAAACATGAAATTTGCAACACAGTGGTTTATAATCAAAGTTTATCACAACCATTGACTTAACTATTACCCTTCTTTTGAGTTGTCATCACACATAAAAGTAAAGTTAATGGTCATATAAGCATCATCTCACATTATGGTGCCCTAGGTATCATGAATCTAGGGTCACACCCGCCACAATCCTTTAGGTGAAGATGACTTACTATATGATTTTAACTCTTCCTTAAAGGCAAAATAGGTCATGACTCTCACTTTACATATGAAAATAAGATTTAAACCCCATGTCTTAAGTAGAACAAGGACTAGCATGATAATAACAAGGAAATTTAATCTTTTCTTCACACAGAATCAATAATCTCTTGTTTAAGTATGGTGGCCTTGAATAAATATGAGTCCTTATAGTATGTTTATACTATGAAAGTTCTTAGTTTGACTCAAGATTAATATACGTATTTAAGATGTTTTTGGAAACGTATTTGTTTGAAATTCTAATTATTAAAATCTCCTGACGTAGCAAACCTATATTTTCAAATGTCACAGTTTTGCCTACGCTTGTGTGCACGATGGATTCGCGAACGGAGCAACGTGCCGAAAGTGCCAGAAGCAGACGCGAAGCTGCTTCTTGGTCGGGACGATGGATTCTAGAGAGGAAATAGCTATTTTGACCCTTCTTTCCCTCTTCCCCTCCCGCAGCTCCGCCGTTTTCTTCTCCTTCCGGTATGAGGGGACCGGCGTCCGGCTGCTTGGAGCAGTAGGCTGTCGAAGCTGTTGAAGATCTGTGGCTGTAGCCGCCGGAGTTGCTGCTGCCGAAGCTAGGAGCGGCCGCAGAGCCTGGACCTACCGCCGTCTAGAGCCAGTGATGCCGTAGCTGTTGCTATCCGGACCCGGAGCTCCTGCTGCTGCCGTCTTTCTGTGACAGGATAGAGAAAAGAAACAATATTGTGTGGTTACTGCAGCCGCGATTTGAGAATGAACAGTAAATTCTCGCAACATTGTTCGATCCCAATTCTCAATTACTGTTGATCTAAGAGAGTGGGGATAATATTCTTTTGATCATCACCCAGTCGCGGGATTTCAAAGTGTATACCACCGGCACCAAATGGGATTCTCATTTTTTAACAAAACCGTGGATTGTTGAACGCTATATGGATGGGTCGATTTTGAAAAATCTCTGAACCCCAGTCGCGTTTCCAATGATGCCTTGGTAAAAATTCATGCCACCATGATTATCTACAAATTGGGCATGCTACTGTACGCTGTAAACAGTGACAAAATCACATAATACAAGGAGATAGTCCATATAGATGTGTTAGAAAATGACTATGAGCATTTAATTCAAACCCCAATCTGAACATGCAACTACAGCCCATGAAAGACAGTTTTAAGTTCAAGTAGAGAGGTATAGGCACAACCTATCCTTACGAAAAACCAACCGAAAACATCTCCCCTTGATGGGGCTATCTTTTTCATACCCTTAATCCCAAAAGAAAAAAAGAGCTGAATCACATAAAGCAAAGGACAACATGAATATCTAAACACCAGCTTCATACTCTTCCTCAATTAGGAATTTGCTTATCGTCCTGACCCTTCAAATAGGTGCCATCCTCTAGACTGAAGCTTTTTCTCTTATCTTCAAACTGAGGAGAATGGTGGCAATAGGTTTCCGTCGGAGACTGTGCCTCCGTACCTTCCCCCCCCCCCCCCCCCCCACTTTCTTCACCTTCCTCCTTTCTTTCCCTTGCTACTAATCTGTCTCTCTCTCCCTCCCCACCACTGTCCCCCCTCTTGCTTGGCAGTAGCTAGAATAGAGAAGAGGTGGGGTAGTTAGAATCAGCAACGAGGAGGGTCTATCTCGCCAACCCAGCAGTAAGCACCCATCCTTCGGCCCATAACGGGAGCCCAACTCTCCTGCCCCATCACGTTGCGTGGCCACCCCAGCATGCCACCTGCCTCAGTGTAGGCTCGATGCAGGTTTCGTACCAACGTACGTCATCTCTGGCAGCGGCCACGATGCACAACTACTGTAGCGCATTAATGATGAACGGCACTTCAGTCTGGCTGCGAGATAAGGACACCGGCTGTGCCACTCCCCTTGTCAGGGCCAACTCACGCCCTCTCCGGCGAGCTATGTCTCAGTAATGACTGGCGACCCTGTCACATTAATGACGGAACTACCTCTCGTGTGGGAGATAGCGAGTCAATGACTATGTCTTTCTACCTCGCCAAACACACGAGCTGGGTGACTCACGTCTCCCCCGACCACGGTAACCTAATAGTCAACTCTCCTGGCGATGATATAAGTAGGACCCTATCCTAACGTCCAGGGAAGGAAGGCAGACTTCCCCCTCTAGCTCACTCGTTCTCTCTCACTCTGCATCTCCCTCTCTCGGGGGCTCTTCTCCTACTCCGCCATTGTCTGACTTGACCGTCAGAGGGTTGTCTCTTGAGATAATCTCCAGGGCTTCTTCTGACCTTTTGTTGGTAGTTGTAGGTCCCTCTCCGGCGAGACTGTCCGTCCTGATCAAACAAACTCTTGGGGGTGTGGATTGAGAAGTGGGCAATCATTTCTTGACTACTACAAGCAAGATGATGGGCACTAAGGGGCCTTTTGATAACCGGGTGGGGGTAGCTTAATCGACCCCGAAGGGTCGGTTACGCTACCCGGGGCCGGTTAAGGGTGGCTGTGTGAGAATGAGGTGAGACCTTCTATCTCTTTAGTTACCGCAACCCCCGACAAGCGTCCGACCAACCCGTTGTCAAAGCGGGCCTAAGGAGGTGAGAAGGAGGCAGTCTAGGGGGGCTGCACTACCAGCTGTATACAGCTGGTACCGCCCCTCCCTAATGGGCCACAAGAGGAACCCAATATGGAGCCATCATTCCTAGTGGGCTGGCCTAATAAGGGTGGCCTACTTTCCAAAAATTAAGCCCGCTAACACCCGCTAACTTAGGAGCCAAATAAGGTTCTAAATATTTATTAAAACCTTGTAAATGTCACCAACTGTAAAATAGCCTCATGCTTTAGATATTTTGTATATACTTTATAAAAAGTTGTAGTTATACCCTTAGTTAACACTAGATTATTACAGTAGCAATGGGAAAGCGAGTTGGTATGGGGGTCGTTGTCATATGCTCTTTAGTTTTTCCCTAGTTCCTTTTGGAGGCATGACAAAATAAAATGTAACTTGTTCACGTGTGATCTCTCACAACTTGTTAGGAAGAAACCGTTTCCAGTGACAAAGAATGATACTTTTAGTTAATTGGAGTTGGACATAAATATTTGTAATGGTTTTTTTTTGTGATTTTGCACCTACTATCCTTGTCTGTTTTTGTGATACGGAGAAACCTATGATGAGAGGTCATGACTACACATTCAATCTTCTTTGGATTATCAGATAATTAACTAACCAGGCTAATGGCATAGTTTCTCTCTTTGCACTAGTAAAAAGGAGATCCAAGTGCAAATAGCTCCTGAACATGACAAGGCCTCTTATTAAACATGTCTGAAGAGGTGAGATCTCGTGCTAAGTCGCTGACCGTCAGATTAAGGGCAACACGGGTCCTAGATTAGTTGTAAGAAGCCACCTCTAGACGGAATGCTACAAAAGGGAAAGAAGCGATCATGGGGCATGTGATTGTTATCCTAAGGAAAACTCTATGATGCTTAAGTTATCAAGGACAAGAGTGGGATGTGAAAGGAGGTGAAAGAGGTGTAGGGCACGAGATTGCTCTTCACTAGTTGAGGAGGTTAGAATTGGCTTATCTTTCCGGAGGGGATCTCTGGGTTTATATAGTTGCAGGCTTCCTCTTTTGAGTAGGGGGAATTGTGAGAGTCTGGGGGCGTTACGTTCATAGCATAAACTCTTACCGTTCAGGGACTCTTGCTCTCCCCTTATTTTCACGGGCTTCCCACTCTCATGCGGTAGCGTAGAATTCGCTTATAGTTATTAGGGATAAGTGCCTGGCCACGAGGAATCCTCTCTGGCTTGACGGGGAGTCTCAGTGATGGGCTGATCCTCGAGGGATAAGGGATATTCCCCTTCCAAGTATGGAGTCTGTAACGACCCGAGAATCCGGATACCGGGAAGGCATGATAACCTGAGACTCGAACCGCCGCCCACGAGCCGAGAGGGCTCGGAAGGGCTAAAAGGAGTGTGGAGGCACAAAGAAATAGGGAATAAAGCAGGACATTTCAACAATTAACAGAAATAAATAAACAACGACAGCTACAACAGAGTCTAGTCCAACAGAAAGTACAGTCTAAAGTAGTAAAAATGTATCACATGCCGAGTGAACACTCGGCCCGGTGAGCTGGCAACTGAGAACCTCCGCACTGCGTCCTCGAACCTCGAGGAAGAACCGCTACACCTGAAAAGTAGGGAATGAGTCTCCAAAACAGAGACTCAGCAGGGATCCCGCGGAACCCCAACCGGAAACAACGGCGGTAGCGGAAAGGAAGGCTACAATGACAGCAGGAACAGCGGACCGGCGGCCGGTCAAAACTCGGCACTACAGCTACTCCTACTGTACCAGAACCACACCCCGGACTCACGGTCGGGGGCTACCGAAATACACTAGTACCGCTTACCAAAGTAAAAAACAAACCCCACGGCAACCATGCCGTAGAGGCCTGTCTCCCAAGACACGACCAACCTAGACACGCTGTCCAAAGTGTAACCCTGACCACCTGGTCACAGGTACCACACAACAAGATGCAACCTCGGTAAAGCTACTAGCACCAGTCTCACGGCACGAAAACCGACACACGTGCCACGGCGAGACAACCGAAACTCAACTGTCAACACGATCGAAAACCCGAAGGTCGAAGTCATGGAAACTGACAGTCTGTCACTCTCTGTCCAGAATAGGAGTACCTCCCACTAGAAGCAAGGCCGAATGCGTCCACTGACGTCTTAGTCCGCGCCTCAGGTGTCTCCCTCCTGCCCAGCAGGAACTGAGACACCGTACAAGTAACCAAAAATAAGTGACTAGCTGGGGTCACGCCCATCGACGTTGGTCCAACCGCCCCCAACCATGTGTGCACACACAGACCGTCCGTCCCTGGTCTGGCCCTCTGACCGGTTTTCCCCTCAGCCGGACTCTGGTTGCTAGACGCGAGGCCCGACAGAAACCGGTCCACAAACTGCCTCTAATGGTAGCCTCTCCACCACTCCCTTGTGGGACCACACGCGTGTAAGCAGGTTACGACTAGTGGAGGGTCACTATGGAGTAGAGTCTCGAGTCAACGAAAAACAACGTCCGAGCTCGATGACGTACAGGGACCATCCCACGTACCAGCACCGTCGCACGGTGACCACAGTCGGAGAAGAAACGGGACTCACAGTCCACGGGCCGCACACCCGGCCACGCAGAAACGCGGAAACATGGTTCCCAAGGTAGCTCACAGGCCGCCAAACCAAATCCCACTCTCAGGGAAAGGCGGGAACCCTCCAGCCCCAGGCTGGCAACTGGACTCGCAGTCCAAGGCCATATGCATGGCCCACGCGGAAAGCACAGAAGCATGACTCCCAGGGCAATGCACAAGCTGCCACGCCGATAACTGGACTCGCAGTCGAAGGCCAAACACATGGCCCACTCGGGAATCATCTTCCAGGAAAACTCACGGCATGCGGGGGAGACCCCACTGCACACACACCGACACACGGTGACTCGGTCTAGCGTAACACGAAAGCCTGACACGCGAGAAGTCACCCGGACTCTCAAACTCACGGGCTCGCTAAACGAGGTAGCACGGTCCTCCCGACACCCTCAAAATGCGGACATAGAATCCCACGGGTGTCTGGGGCACTCATAAGACCGCAAGTCGACCACTAGGTCACGACCGGGTCGACTAGGGACCGACACAACGCGAAACGATTGCGGAGAACACGAAAACTCATCTTGGCACCACACAGAGCCTGACGGTCTAAGCTTGGGCCGTCACAGTCTGTAACGGTCCAAGCCTCGACCGTCACAACCACTCTGACACACCAACAAATGGCCGTCAGACGCTCGGTGCGAAGTTGTGTGTGACGCGCCTACCTTGGTGTGTCACAGTCTCTGACGCATCAGCCCTGTTGCGTCACAGACTGTGACGCGCCAGCCCTGATGCGTCACAAGACAAGATGAAACCAACTGTGACGCGCCCCGCTCGGTGCGTCACGGGCTGTAACGGACCAACTCTGGTGCGTTACAAGGTGGGTACGTGTCCGCTCTGACGCACCCACACAGGGGCGTTACAAGGCTGTGACGCGCCAGCCTTGGTGCGTCACAGGCCTTAACCCCAAACGGTCAAAACTAACGAACGGAAGCCAACAGTCAGATCATCCCTAACGGTCCAACCCAGGCGCGTCACAGCACCATGGCGGTCTATTGTGGGACCGTCACACCCACAGACCACCAAAAGGCTAACGGGCCCTGTGACGCACCCACCCTGGGGCGTCACATGCTGTGACGCTCAATGGAAGGACCGTCACACCCGTCCGAGCGCGAAACGGCGGGAAACGACCCGAAAAATGTCCCACGCCCCCATACCTCCACTGGAGAGGGGGAAAACAAGGGGGAAGCCCCCAAATAGCCCCTAGTATGCATGTAAGGCCTCAGATCGGCCAAAAACGCAATGAAACGGAGATCGGCCCACAAGCCCTAAAACATGGATTTTTCCCCAAATCGTCCCGATTAGCCCGCTCGGCTCACCACGGCCTACGACTCGCGGGAAAGAAAGAGCACAAGCTGGGGGTCCATCTCCCTACCTCCACCGAAGATTTCGCGCCCCGAGCTCGCCGATCCTCGAAGAAACGCCGTTGAAGCCTCGTCGGCTCGCGACCGCGCCATGAGCTCCCACGCGCCTCCACCGCCTCGATCCTCGCCCATCCTCGCCCGCACCGCCTCTGCCTTGCCCCCGCCTCGCCCCCGCCTCGCTCCGTCGGCCGTCGGAGAAGAGAGGGGAGAAAGAGGGCGTGAGAGAAGAGAGAGGGAGGGAAGAGAGAAAATGAGAGGGGAGAGAGAGAAAAGGGAGGGGGTTTATATAGGAAAATCTGGAAATTCCAAAAAATATCAAAAAAATAGAAAAATCACGTTCCCGCGATCCTCGGAACGCACCGATCGCAACGGTACCACACTCGCCTAAGTGAACGGCCCGGTTCACCCGCAACCGAAACACACACCGGGAATCGGAAAACACACACGGAAAAACCGCGGACGTGCTCTGGGCCTCCGAAATAACTTCGGATCGCGCCGATCCGAACACGAAAGATGTCCGAAACATCATTTCGGACACAACGGAACCAGATTCACTGGAAACGCAGATCCGGGACCCGAGAAGAAGGATCCGCAGAACCCGGGGCATTACAGCCCTCCCCCCTTAAAGGAATTTCGTCCTCGAAATTCAGGACCTAGCACGAAGTCACAGGGGGAGAACAGTGAAACAACTAACAACGCTGTCAGAGCCCCAGCACAAAAAACCTCAATTCTCATGAAAACACTGATCCTGAGGGATGCATCCAGACTTACAATCAGAAACAACACCTCGCTCCACGAGCCGAGCACACGGGCCATCAGAGCAGGCACACACAAAGAACACGGTCCAACGTCACCTCAGACACCACGGAAACCAAACAAGGCACTGCTGTCGCCATCTCACTCACCGAGGAGACACAGCCCTCGCGCGAGAGACAACCACCGATGCAACCCATGGTCGGCAGACGACCCAGACGCCAGTTTCGCAAACCCGCCGACTGCTCTCACGCCTGACACAAAGGAACGGCCAAAACCGAGCTCCCACCAGCTCACACAGCCATCTCGACAGACCGCAAACAGAACAACAGCTCAGCGCCAAGAATCACCTCATGCATGGCAAGCTGAAAGCCAGACATAACACCGTGCCAACTTTTGTCAGAAGATAAACTTCGACAAAGCCCAGATCCCGTCCGGAAAGGCACACCTCATGATCAGCCACCCAAGGCCTCGCTGGCACACGGCTCTCGCCACGCTCGAGCCCCAACAACCAGCATCTTCTGTCTGTGAACGGCCATCCTCTGGTCACCAGATACACGTCAACGAAAACCTCCACCGGCCCAACAGGCACGATCCAACTCACAGCAGGCCATCCGCTGACTTACACACAGAAAATTACCACCCTCGGGCTGAACTCCTCTCGGACACTACATCCGATCTCAATCATCGCGCCAACTCGACCCTCTCGGGGAGCACGATGAAACCAAATGGCAAGATCCTGGTGTCTTCAGTCATCACCTCAGTCGACTCAGACCTACAGGAGAACCATCCCATGCTGGTCACCAAACCAGGAATAACCATTGCGACACCAACGTCCCATCAAGGACCACCATCCGACGCCAACCTCACAAAAAGGCCTTCGCCCACAGGCGTCACTCTTCCGTCTGGTCTCATCGAAGCCTTCGTCTCAATTAATCCAAGTGGACACCTACCAATCCCGATTCCGCCCTTACCACAGAGCCACGAGACACCACCTGAACAATGCTCCCGGGTCCCCAAGCAACATACATCTCACCGTGGTCGGCCACGAGACTAGCCTTACCAGCCACGAGTAGCTACCAACAAGAACCCACAGCCTACCAGAGATCACTTCTCCAAAAATGATCTCATCCGAGGACACGACTAAGAACACAAGTCCGGCACCAAGCCACCGACTCTGACCAACACGTCCTCGACCATCGTCAGGCGACATCCTCAACAACCCCATCCGGGTCCAACACCGATGCCTGACACGGCTTCCATCGCAGGAACATGGTACTCATGCGGCGCACTAACCAGCACATTCCCCAACACTCCATCCTGCCAGTGCCAAGAACCATAATATCTCGAGCAACGGCACTACAACAACATGTTTCTCACCGAGGAGCCAATCCTTCGATGCACAACGCAAACTCAGGAATCCGCCCGTAGCAACCAACGCTACGATCCTGAACCAGTGGGTCACAAGCCCACCAAGCTTCCGCTGTGCACTCTGATCTGCGCGCACAGCCACAAATTCTCGGAAACACCGCCCAACCAGCACTCGTCCTTTCGGAAAAGCGCCAACACAGCCTCACATGACCAGGAAATGGGCACAACTTCTCACAGGCAACCAGCTGGCCAAGACAAGGAGCACGTCTCGCACGGACTTCATGGCACACAAGGCCAACCAATCCAAACATGCAATGCAAGACGGCGAACCTTAGCCAAACACAGTCTCTCCAACCAAAGGAGAAATCAGCGCACTTTCGACCAACGGAAGAACTCCACACTCGACCTGACCTCGAACCTCGTGCACGTTGGAAACAGCAACATCCAGCACCAAGGAAAATCATCGCTTCCATCAGGTCAGCGCCTCCGACACACTCGGTGAGTGTCACGTCGGACCACAATCACAGCATCTCTCGGTGCACCACTGCTACAATTCCTCGAACTACAACACACCACGCCAAGAGCCGCAACACGAGCCATAACGACAACCGTCGACGCTCATCCTCGAGTCTCGAACTCACCGTGGAGCCTTCACATCTCAAGCCAACTCCAGGGCGAACACAACCCATCCACTGAAAGAAGCGCAGGAGCGAAGACTTACTGGGACACCACAGCCCAATCCTGCCTCGAAATCCGTAAGAATAATCAGGACCAACACGTCATTTCTGACGCCACAGAGCAGGACAAGAACATCAGGCTCGTCGAAACAACAGCTCACCGAGAAGATCCTCCGCTCACCCGAGCACACTTCTCGATCAGAACACCTCAGGGGCTGGACAACCTCAAGCTGGAGTGGCCAATATCGACAGCAGCTCCCTTGAAGCACGCTCACGGCCACTTAACCACGAACAATCCTCTCCAGCCACCTGACCACGCTGCAGATTCCTTGAACGCAACACCGCGAGCTCACGCCTGCCAGCAACCTCTGCCCAACGCAGCACAACCAGGGCCACCACTGATGAGAGAGAAG
This sequence comes from Amorphophallus konjac, assembly GCA_022559845.1. Taxonomy (NCBI): domain Eukaryota; kingdom Viridiplantae; phylum Streptophyta; class Magnoliopsida; order Alismatales; family Araceae; genus Amorphophallus; species Amorphophallus konjac. Next base: position 402,368,128 of record CM040122.1, read on the forward strand.
GCTCTCGACCTCGATCCTTAGACCCAATGCTGGCACGGAAGCCGCGGACATCAACCACCTTCACAGCGCCGCACAACGCACTCAAGCTATCAAGCAATAATTAGGCGGAAAGCGAACACAAAACCCTAAGCCAGGTGCCGACTGTACTGAACCTTACGGACTCTGATCACTGCAATATTTCGAATTCCTATGTACGTCCACAACCTCTGCTCGATCCTCGCCCATCCTCGCCCGCATCCTCGCCCGCGCCGCCTCCGCCTCACCCCTGTCTTGCTCCGTCGGTCGGCAGAGAAGAGAGGGGAGAAAGAGGGAGTGAGAGAAGAGAGAGGGAGGGAAGAGAGAAAATGAGAGGGGAGAGAGAGAAAAAGGGAGGGGGTTTATATAGGAAAATCCGGAAATTCAGAAAATATCGAAAAATAGAAAAATCACGTTCCCGCGATACTCGGAACGCACCGATCGCAACGGTACCACACTCGCCTAGGTGAACGGCCCGGTTCACCCGCAACCGACACACACACCGGGAATCGGAAAACACACGCGAAAAAGCCGCGGACGCGCTCCGGGCCTCCGAAACAGCTTCGGATCGCGCCAATCCGAACACGAAAGATGTCCGAAACATCATTTCGGACACAGCGGAGCCAGATTCATCGGAAACGCAGATCCGGGACCCGAGAAGAAGGATCCGCAGAGCCCGGGGTATTACAGAGTCCCGGCTTTGGGCATTCCTGAGGGAGCATCTTATCCACCTTTTGCTGACTTTATCAAAGGTGCGCCTAGGTCCCTCCCGAGCATTGGGGAGGATTTCACACGGGCGACCGAGCCAAGGCTCGGTGGGCCTGGTTTAGGCCCTTTACCTTATAACAAGCGGGCCCTAGTTAGGAGATTGGGCTGTCGCTTATAGGCCCGCACATGCCTTTATGGCTCTTTGGGCTGTGAAATGCTGGACCGCGAATCTTCCCCTCTCTAATGCCAATTTGAATCTTCTCGCATGGTAAGGCCTTCTGTGAAGAAAATAATCCTTCTTCAATCTGGTACAAGATTGGTTAACAAGATACTGATTTGCTCATTTATCTGCTAACACATTTTAATGACACCTATGACTTAAATGACCACCTTGATTTTGAGGTGCTTGATTTAGACAAGTCATCTCTCTAATGACCTTTTGACGATGAAACTTAGAGTTTATTGCTTATAATATCTAATGGTGAAGTTCTTTGTAAAAGCCTATAGGCTGGGAAGAAATATTTGCTGCAAATCTAGTTTGTGCCAAGTGTTAGAATCTGACTCTCTAGTGGGGCAAGCATATCAGTAGGTGGCCGTAGACATGTAACTCCCCAATTTTCAAAACCTGTTAGTGTAATGGACTTAAGAAAATTAGGCCCAATAGGATTCAGATCAGCCCATTAAGAGACAACGCACAATAAGAGTTTTAGTGTATAGTGAATTTTGGATTAGTATAAATTTTGTTAGAATTATCCAATTAATTTGAAACTAAAACAATTAGCAAGGTAATTAAGTTAGCTACAACTTTTATGTTAATCACATTGTACAATTAATGGGTTTTTTATCCCTTCTTTCTCTTAAAATAAACATTAAAAATAGAAAGCTCACTTAAACACGTTTGATAACATCTCCCCATTTATTTAGGATGGAATCCCATCCCGTAATAACCTCTCCCAAAATAAAAATAAATGTTGAGATATTTTTTTAGAGAGAGAAGTCACAATGCAGAACCCACGTTCACGGCCCCTCTCCCTCCTCTCCTTGCGTGAGATGCCTTCCTCCTTCCTCCACCCCACCTTCATCTCGACCAGGTAAAGGGCGGCACAAAGAGTCTGGCTGAGGGATTGGAGGAGATCGACAGAGAGGGGGTTAGAGTTGAGGTTGGGGAGGTCAGAGAGGGTAGCCCAGAGACGATCGAGTAGGCAGCGATGGCAAACAAGTAGCCTCAGAAGGAGTGGACGACGGTGACAGAGTCAGAGAGGGAGGAACGAAGTTGGTGGGAGAGGTCGAGGGAGTCCTAGCACTCCAAGGACTTCATCGTCAGATTAGCCATTGGGGGTAATATAAGGAGAGAGAGAGAGAAATGCCAGCAAGAAAGTATCTCCTGTCTTAAGTATCTCCTATCTTTCGTCCCACTCTCTCTCTCTCTTTCTCTCCCTCACTTGGCATGGTGTCTTGTGGTTGCATCTATGTTGCTCTCTAGAACGGAAACTAACCCTATTATTTCCTCTCTCTCTATCTGTCTGCCGTTGGAGAGGTGGAGGGAGAGAGAGAGAGAGAAAACGAGAGGGTTTGAGAGTGAGAACTAAAGAGTGAGGGAGAGGAACGGTGGGGGGGGGGTTATTAAGTTTTTATTTTTATTTTTGTTATTTCTTATTTTTAAAAAATTCACATTACCCTCAAAAATTCTCAAAAAATACAATCTGACACATAAAATTTTTGGAAAAAAGCAAAGTCGCTCAACTCATCACCGCGGACCTGAAATGACTCACCTAAACACCATCCGGAGGTCCGAAGATGCAAATTTAAAGTCCGAAACAAACTTAGGACACGATCCGCAATCCGTGAAAAAATTAAGATCCGAAAACCCGGGGCGTTACGGTGCATGTGTAAACAAGTTGGAGACAGACAGTAATCTGTTGATTGAGGGCATCCAGTGGAAGAGATCCCTCGTGGAATGGATTCAGTCTCTACACCAAAAAATTGAGATTCTACACCACAGAGAAAAGTAGCAACTAGCAACGGATCATAAAGAAATGTTTTAGGCTTTCTGCTGACCACATATCGTGCATGCAGGAGTTCACTAATAATTTAAAATTTAGAAAGATTCTCAGCTGTGGATACTCCTTTTGTGAAGGAGTCTCCATGGGAATACCTTGGTTTTTGAGGATGGCACAACAGCCAAAATTTCCCTGTGACGTGTTTATACTGAGTACGTTATATTCTTCCTGTGCGTCTTGGTGGTGGCTCTTCCTGATTTGAAGTTTGATCAGACTAGCCTATTTTGACTGTTGGATAGGAGATGGATGGAGCTTTTCTTTGAGATAGAGGAGCAGCTTTCAAGAAGCAAGAGCCAGACAATTGTATCATAGGAGGAAGAGAGTACGTAGTACGTACACACTTCTCTTCAAAATATAAGCAGCATGCCTCTTAGCATGCAGCTAGCACTTAATTAGCAGGACCCTCCTGTTTGCGACCCAGTTTTCTTGACTTATAAATGGTACATTAGTACAGGTTAACCCCTTTGAAACTTTACAAATATGTTGGGAATGATGCAAAGTTTAAAAAAATTGACATCTACATGAGAGGACCTCGCAAGCAACACGGCGATCTGCGTCTTCTTCCTCCCCTTGTTTGCATGAGTATGGCATCCTCTTCCACTCTGCATTACACGGCATGGCATCTAACCACCTCATCCCCTCCCACGTAATTGACAATAGATGGAAGGGGCATTGGAAACAGTATCCCCTCCCTCTCCTACACATGAGAAGTAACTGATGATGGTGAAGCAAGAGTCACCTATGACACAATAAGGACAGTTGTGGAAATTCAGCGAGTTTTTTTGCACGGTGATGCATCGTCACGTGGAGTTGCATGGCCCACATTCAAGAGGGTGTATGAATGAGACGAGACTTTTTCCACTTCTTAGGAACATGACGTGTCTTTGTTTAAAGTTCTTTAAAATCTTGTTCTCGAAATATTGAGTGTTACAATTTTGCTAGAGCAACCGATAGCTGGTGTTTTTAAGAATTAAAATAAAATTTTAAATGAAATAGATTTTGAGAACAAAATAACATCGAAGGGAAAAGCGTTTCCGAACACCCTTGATCTTAAAGGTTTCACCAGAAGAATTAAATGTCGTCGTCGGTCCCCCAGTTCACATGGGCACGACGTTGTTGGCATCCCAACGTCGAATGATAAGAGGCCACGTGAGATTCTCCTTTTTTTTTCCCCCTCTCACGTCTCGTCGTGCCCACGTGAACCAAGGCAGGAGACATCTGCGTCGAATCCCGCAAATCTGGACAGCTTTATTTATTTATTACCATTCCCCATGGAAATAAATTAAAGTTAAAGATAATTGGGCCACCGAAAGCTGTTCTGTTCTTATCTACCGCGTAGGTGTTGTCTTGTCCCCGTCCATCTGCTGTTTCGCTTCGCAGCGAGGATTCCCCCGTCGTGGGTTCGGTGGCTAGATGGTGAATACGATGAGACCCTGTGTGACGTGTCATCTGTTTTGGCAACCACGCGCCCCCTAGCTTCCCCCCATGGCCTCCCTCGACAGGTCCCTCGGCGGCGACGGCGCCGATCCCCACCTCCCCTGCGCCGTCGGGGCCGGCATCCCGGGCGGCAGCGCGTTGTCCGGCGGCGGCGAGGATGGCGGAGGCCTGGGGACCCTCGGCTCCCCCTGGATCAGCCGCCTGAGGCCGACGCCGCGGCCGCCCCCGAGGCCGGGAGCCCTGTTCGTCCCCGCCGGGGCGGCGGCGCAGCCGGCCGGGCCCATCTGGAGCCCCGCGGTGGATTCCGGAAGCGGGCGTGGTCTCCTAGGCCAGCACCCTCCCCCGCCCCCCGCGTTCTTTCCTCGCCTTCTCTGTCGGGATGCCGCCGGCGCCGCTTCCTCCTCCGGTCACGTGCTGCAGCAGCACTGGCGGGGAGCTGAAGCAGAGCAAGGGAGGGGGCGAGGAGTGGGGCAAGAACAGAAAGAGATGGTTGCCGGTTTCGGTCCCTATCAGGTCAGACCCAGCAGTGCCCCTCTCGTGTTGGTGGAAGGCCTGAAGCAGCAGCAGGAGCACAACGAGTGGAGACTGGGTCGGGAGAAGAGTGGTGGCAGTGACCGGAGTTGCCGACCAACGGCAGGTGGTTCTCATGGCATTGGAAGGGGCAATTGCGGGTCATTCGTTGGTGATGGTTGCTTTCCGTTCCTCCAAAGGGTGACCCAACTTGGGGCGGTAAGAGGAGAGGTGGGCGAAGTTGCAGGGAGAGATGGGAGGGAAAGGGGTTTGCTGGCGGAGGATGAGAGATGGAGGGTATCGACTCCTCCTGGCACAGGGCAGCGCGACGCCACGAACGGCAATGGGTGGCGTCTTCAGGAGGCATCCTTGTTTCCGCAGAGGGGCACCCTTTGCATGTTTCCCAACGTTAGGGTTCCCAGTGACATGGGAAGTGACACCGTTGCTGGACCTTCACAGATTGTAAAGAATAATCAATGGTTCCGTCGTCATCGATGGGGGGAGAATCCCAAACTCCTGGATTACCACTCTGCTTCTTCAGTTTGTCCTGTCGCTAATGGAAGCGTTGCACGCCCACGAGTGTCATGGTCACGTGCTGGTGACGATGCTTCACGTCCTAGGCTGCATGACAAGCATATTATGGCTTCTCCTCAAGGTTATCCCTGAAGCAATCGGGGGCTTTCTTCTTTACACTATGTTTGTGACATGCACATTTTTATGATTTATCGTAACTTAACGAGAAGAATTTCATCTTTGTTCCTTTAGGTACTGCTTACAGGGACACTACCGATGATGCGGCCGGAGCTAGAACATCTTATGTAAGGACTGGTTTTTATTCAGTTTCCTCTTGTGCGAAGATAGACCCGTCATTTTTTTTCTTATAAATCGTGTGTATAGTTTTTCTGTTGGTTGAACTGATTACCACCAAAAGGTCATTAGTTTTTCGCTCAATTACCCTGTGGTTATCAGTTGTTAGTTTCATACACGTCATCCTGCAATTCAGCATGAGCATTCTCGGCAATCTTCAATTTTCTTTGTCAAGCGTTCATCTTGTATTGTCCTATATGCTTAAGCTTCTTCAAATGCATTATTTACTCTTTTTAGTTTTAAACCTTAACCTCTTTGTCAGCTGTTTTGGGGTTGCATTGTTGTAGAAGATGGAAAATGATTCACTTTTACAATAATAATGCATACAAGGAACACAAGCATAGAACAAAGAAGAACACTTCAAAGGTTTGATATTCCTGCATGAAATCCTCTAGCAAAAAGAAAAGGTGTTTCAAATGCGCATTCACGATGCAACTAGGGCTATAGGAAGGTATCCTTTCTCGCATAAATTTAAATTAATGGCTAACAATCTTTCCTTGTGGAGAAAGGCCACGTGGCGATACAAGACTAGCCCTGAAAGAATAATTTACAAGGCACGAACAAAACAAAGAAGGCCTGAGACACAACGGCTATTTGGCTCGCTCAACTTGAAGAAACGTTAAAAAGGAGCGACTGTTCAAACCCAAGGTTGTGTCTAACAGACATACAACTAAGTTGTCCATAAATACAAGGGCGGACTGCACCGAACGAAGTGACTGCTCTGAAGAACATAGTTCATATCATATAGAGTGTCCATGTGCTATGAGCTACCCATTCCACATCATACAGCACCTCAATGAAGGTGTTCATCATCAGAGAGCCCGAACCATTTCAAAGAGAGAGCAAGAGCCGGAGCGTCTATGAGCTTCAAATGCCTACGTGCATATTCTTCCATTCCTATTTATTTGTGTGTTTGTTTCTACTCTTCTGTTTTCTACACTATAATGTCTCCACATCCACCTAGTATTAGAGGCAAAATGTTAGTGGGGAAGAAACTCTTGAGTATAAAGAGTTGGTTTGCTGACACCTGATCAAAACTCTCATTAGACTTGGTGTACCAGGCACTTGATCAAAACTGAAGGAGTGGTGAGCTGAACACCTAATCAAAACTTTGCTAGTGTTGGTGGCCAGGCACCTGAGCAAAAATTGGGAGGTTGGTGTGAGGTTGGTGGTTGGGCACCTAATCAAAAACTAGAGGAATGGTGAACTGATTACTTGATCAAAATTTAGCTGGTGTACTTCTTGCGGGAAGTAGTGAAACCTTAAGGTCTAAGGTACTGGATGTAGGTCACCAGGAAGGGTGTCCAAACTAGTATAAAACTTTGGTGTCTCTCGTGGATTGTTTGTTTTAGCGCTTGCTCGTTTATCCTTCCTACTTACACCACATGAACATCAATGTAATTTGACTTGCACTGTGCTTCCACCATACCTAACAGCGAATCTATTTTAGAACATAATTTTTACTCGGCACTCCCAAATCCCATTCACCCCCCCGCCTCTGGTAGGAGCTGCTTTGCTGCTAACACCACTGGAACATAAACAATCTCAAAACACATTCACCAACAATAAGGTGATTTATGGAGTGGGATACCTGAAAACAAGCTTGTAGTCCAATCTATTGCTACAGTTTTACTTACTGGTTAACCTCATTTGCCTGGTTCGCTTTATGAACTTAATTTCATCTGATCTACCCCGCCTGCAAGCTTTTTCCATTCATCTAGGCCATGCCTAATCTACTTCAACTAGGTATTGCCAAATGTATCTTACATGTAAGAAGTTAGATCTGCTCTCTTTAATTTTGTCACTTATAGATGCTCTCCCCACCCCTATTCTCCCTCTTTTACATGTCTCTTACTTATATAGAGGTCTTCATGGCAATAGTCTGCTCCATATGGACTATGTATATATAATTCTCTTCCATATTGAACATTAGGCAATTAGTAGTCAGTCTCCTAACATTATGTATGACAAGAAAACAGTGATGTCTTGTTGGCTCCTCTTCAATCTCTAGTTTCCTTTTTTCTTCATCCTTCTGCTATTTATCTAATGATGAAAGTACTTGTCTTAAGCCCACAAATGTGGTTTTTTTACTGCCATTCATTGTCTTAAGCCCACATATGTGGTTATCCACAGCAGTTAATGGTGTTGAGAAGCCCCAAATGCTTCTCTGATTTGAAAGACAAATGCTAGCTTAACAATCTTCTAGATACTTTCGGATATTTTTCACTATTCTCTATGCTCATACTTTTATGTCCTTGGAATGCTGATCCACTTCGGGATCAGCAGTGGCCATTCTCGTTTCCGGACCAACAGTGATCCCAATCAGAAAAATTAGAAAAAACAACCAAAACCAATCTCCCTGGGCAAATCAGCCCAATTGGACGAAAATCGGTCGGACCAGACGTGGATTGGCCAATTCCTTTATGGATTTTTTTTACATATATATCCCTGTTGAAAGTGAATTTGTGTGAAAATTGATTCTGCATTTGCATTTGTATGTATACTTTCCTTACATGAATTAAACATCACGTATGCCCTTATCGGCACTTTTCTGTTAAAGGACCCTTAAAATCTCTTAAAGAGTGATAAAGAAGGAGACAGAATAGTCTATGGATATTATGACAGAAGTTTACCAAAAGGGGCATACATGACATTAAGTACATGTAAGGAGGGTATACATGCAAGTGAAAGTGCAAGATGGATTTTCATTTAAATTCATTTTAACATGGATATATATGCAAAAAACCCTCTTTTTATAAATCAGTTGATCTGGACCAAATAAGGTCTGATTCAAAGAGAAATAAATGTTTGCAAAAGTGCCCTTACATAATTTTTTGATTTGCATAGACACATTTTATTATAAAAATAGATTGGTCGATCCGATCTGATTTAGATCTAGAGTGGGCATACCCGATCTAGGTGCCCCATCTGATCTGGATATCCTTATTTTCTACTAAGGATGATAAATGAACAATGCAGAGAATTTTTCCTTTGTGATTTAAAATAGCACTCGGTTGTTGTTTTTCACATCTTAAGAGACAATCCCCCGGTTATTATGTCCCTGCTTGAACGTACACATTGTTTTCTGCAACCATCTTTTGGTAAATATAAGAAACTGTTTGAATGAAACTATACCTACTGTTAGAATTTGGGCATAGTCCCCTGGGCAATAGTCCAAAGAATATACAAAAAGAAGGGACGAGGCACCAGCTGCACCTCCTGATGCCAAGTTACCCGCAAACCACTTCTAGTACCCATCTCTATCCTTTTTGAAGTTGAAAGAGACTTGAAGTAATCCTTGAAGGCAAAATTTATAGCCTGAGTGGGAAAATAACGAATAACATTTGCTGTATTCCCACGCCACAAGGAGAGAAAGCCTTCATTCTTGATTGTTCTACCAAAACAATCCCCTATTCCCTTATATGGCTCAGAAAGCCGGCCTGCCTTGATCATCTCATCCTGGTTCTGGATTAGGAGTTTCACCCACTCAATGGGTGCAGCTGCTGTTTTTGAGACTGCAGCAGAAACCCCTCCCATAAAAACATCTATCACAAATCCATAAGGGCCTTTCTCCTTTGGGGCATTGACAAAGACAGGAGATGTTGAGTGCAAATTGAAGGGTGCATAATAATGCTGGTATGGTTGCAGCAGATAGCCCTTGAGACATCCATTAACACATGGACTAGAACTACTGTACATGCTGTTCCTACCATGTGAATAGGAAGAGAATCTAGATAAAAAATATGATTGCCCATGTAACTTTTGAAGTATAGATGGGTAGTGCAACCCCTCCTCCATGGCTATTAATCAGTAGAATGACCTTTGGGAGGTCTTCCTCACGAGTCCCCCGTCCCGCATAATCTGCATCAGAAAAAGCCTCAATAGATAAATGACCATTTTTCTTATATAGAAGACCACATCCAAGAGCTCCTTTGACATAACGTAGGATCTTTAGAGCCGCTTCCCAATGACATAACTTTGGATTTTGCATAAACTGACTGACAACTGATACAACAAAGGCAATATCTGGGCGAGTCACTATCAGATATATCAGCTTTCCACAAAGCCGCCTATATTGAGTAACATCATTGAACACTGGACTATCCTCCACTTCAAGATCATACTGAGAAACAGTGGGTGTATCAGCAAGCTTACACCCCAGCATTCCCATTTCCTGTAACAAGTCCAGGGGACTATGCCCAAATTCCAACACCTACTTTTCAAGGTAATGACCTATTAATTTTATTCTTCATACTCACCTGCAAAATCTTAGGGCAGATATCTTCAACTCATAAAGTCATGATTACTGCTCTCTGCACCCTCTCCCCCAAACCAAAGAAAAGAGGAAAAGGGTAAAATCCTTTATTTCTTGGCCTTTTGTGGGATATAAGGATTCATAAATTGGATTTTGGCCTGCCAAGCCCACCCTGCCCCACTCCACCTCCAACTGATTTTGGACTATGATCAGATGGATTAGGCCAATCTATTCCGAAGAGCTAGTCAAATAATTGAGTAGTAATTCCTCTTCGGGGCCTTGAGGGCTATAAAGACTCCTCATCTTTTACCCCCTAAGAATCACAATGTTTCCTTCCTCTCCCTTTCGCTACTCCCTCTCAACACGTCCTCATTTTATCCATTTCTCTCCACTCAATTTTTTCTGCTCTCAAGGTTATGATTATTTTCTTTTCTCTCCCTTTCATTACTCCCTCTCAAGAAGCTAACATTCTTCCCCTTTCTCTCCCATTCAATTTTCTTTGCTGCCAAGGAGCTGTGATCCTTTGCTGCCTCAGTTAGGACTGGCATTGCTCCATCCCACTTGCTAATGCGACTCCATCCTCTCACTTCTTGTTATTGGCCTGTGGTTGCTCACTCATCTTTCTCTCAGCTACCCATCTCTCTACTCTCTGATATGTTGGGTACTTCAAATATATTTGTTTGCTTCTGAGGTATTTCATTTATATCTTTTTGGAAGTAAAAAAGGTGGATTGTACCACCAATTTTATGTCAAAGAGGTAGTGCGATCAAGGTGCAGAGTAGGTTCCTCTAACACCATAAAATGAAATCAGAAATTGTGAAGAAAATCACGCAGCTCAAATGACCTTCTTCCAAGCCTTAACTCTTAACACTATTATGGCGTATAGATCTAGCCCAAAAATATAGAAGATTTAAGGCTTGAAGACAAGTGTTCTCCAAATAGAAGCAGCTTACCTGCAAGACAATATGATCATTTTATTTATAAATTGACATATCTTAATGAACTTTGGTAGCTATCTAAGATGCTAAGATCTGTTGTTCATCTCCACTTGGATTTTCCCTAGTCGTTGTGTTGCTTTCTTTTCCTTCAATGTTTTGGCTTCTTCAATCAAGGTTCCTTGTCAGAAGATGCTTTAATCAATTTGAACTTTTCTTGTATTTTGTATTTTTTTTGTTAATTATTGATTCAATCCATTGCTCAATAACACTCTTTGGTTGATTTCCTACAGTTTGCAATACGTAGATTGGCACAACACTAGATGTAAATGAGCCACCTGTTGAAAGCTTCCAAATTGTCCATTGGTGGCTAAGAACAACTTTCCTTGCAATTGATAACTCATATAAGTCAAGTTTCATGTTCACTCCTATATCACCACTTGCAAGAATGAATGACAAAGTAAAACTTAGTAAACAAGTCAGTAATTGTTGACCAGAAACAAAAATTATAAGAAAAAGTTCATAGTGGCTAGAGAAGATTGTATATTCCATTATGGGCTCACCTCTTTCCCTTTCGTGTAGATTGTATCCCATGTCTAACAAAACATTTCAAGGTTGACCTTTTAGTTGCATGAGCTTAAACAGCAAAATTAGTAAGTTTGTGACGTGGGACGGCTAACCTAACTAGTATGGATGATGCAAATAATCAAGATGAGCAACTCAACACAAGAAAGCAGCAGTAACTCCATCGCACTAATGAATCCCACGAGAAAATCTATGCGATAAACAAGAGCTACAAATGCGGGGTGCCGTCCCTCGCAGAGGGAAGCGCCAGACCGATCCCACATGCAAATGATCTCAAATCAGCGCTCTCAGGAGGAACACTCACAGCACACAATCCAACAGCGAATAACAAAGCGGGCTAGAAAATCCTAACACACTCAAACGATGGCAGATATAATGCTGATACTAAACAAGCAAATTGTGTGAACGGGTTTCCAATGCTAACCGACTCATTGAAAAGTGAAGCACCCTACCAGGGACGCGAGGACCTCCAAGTCCGGTGCCGGTGGGGCTGCTGCTGTGACAAAGGGGCTGGGGCTCCTTGGACAGCAGGCCAGTGGCTCTGTCACGGGTGTCTACTGCGGTACTGGCGGAGGTCTGCAAGCACAGCAGCGCGGTGCAGGGGTGTCCTGAGAGGCGGCATGTGCGGGCAGAGGGCCGGTCTCAGATGACCGCAGGGCAGCCAGAATGGGTTTGCGGCGGCCTGTTCACCGGCCGAGGGGGGGGCAGTGGCTGCAGATCGGGATGCTGCTGCTGCTGCTACCGGCGGTGGCGGGTGGCCTCGACGGCTGCGGTGAGGGTGGATGTGGCCGTGACGGCTGCTGATGCGGGGGTGGCAGCGTGGGCACCGCTGGCAACCAGAGGGGTCGCGAGGTGGCGCAGTGGCTGCTGGCGGCGATGGGAGTGATCGGGGGAGGGGAGGGGAGGGGGGGGAGGGGGGGCAGGAGGAGGCGTTCCCTTGCTGCTGCAGGTCGAGAGAGGCAGGCGAAGAAGAAGAAATGGGGGGCAGAAAGGACGGTGGAGTACGGGGAAGAAGAAGATAAAAGGGAAGAGGGAAAAGTGGGGGTCTGCTGCAGTCGTACTGTAAGAAGAAGGGAAGAGGGAGAGGGGAAGAGATCTAGGTCTTCACGCCCCAACCTAGGGCTTCACACCCCACCCTTCACCGGACAACACACATGGCTGCTCATTAGCTTTCAAAATCTCATCTTCATTAGGTCAAAAAGTGAGGTTACAAGATGATTTATAGAGGGGGGGAACCCTTATGGTCCTCCTCTCATACCCTATGACCAAAATACCATTAGGACCAAAAATAGTGCGAAAATCGCACCCAAAAATATAGAATAAATAGAAAAGATCTCTAATGGGCCTCTCAACCAATCAAATGACTAATTAATCAACAAGAATGTGCATTAGTCCACTAATGGACCATCATCAAGCTAAAGAAATGTCAGTGTCGCTGCTGGAGGCCTCCGACGGCGGTAAATGCGGGTCGGGTCGAACCGGATCCGCGCTCGGGTGCCCTCACCAGTTTGTTTACTGCCACCTAACTTGTTCCCTGAGAATTTTAGTTGACCCACCCTTGTCTACAGTTCCACTGGCTTGGTAATTAACATCACCTTGTAGAGGCTGACATCAGCAAGGCAGCTAGGCAAAATAAATTTCCAACTATTTTGGATTCTTCATTATATTCAGCCAACCCCGATTTATGGGATAAGGCTGATGAACCTGAAGTATTGGCAGTTGAATGTTGGAGTATAGAAACTAGTGGTAGTTGGGAGCCTCCTATTGGTTGCTTGAGGTGAGCTCGGAGCACCTTTGTGGTGTTCTATTTCAAGACATGTAATTTGGGTCACCTTTGTGGTGTTCTATTTCAACACGTGTAATTTGGGACCTTGGGTAACTTTGAAAGCTCCAACCACCAAAAAGGTCAAGAATGCTCTTTACTTCATCCTCATGCAAAGATAAAATAAGATTAATTTTACAATTTATGATTGTTAGGACTTTTGATAACAGAATTTCAAACACACATGAAAGGGAAGATATTTTAAAATAGAACATTATATACGTGAAAACATTCTAGTAAATCTTCAGCCCGAATGTGTCTCTTCAGATTACAATGCAGTTGCACTATGAGTCCTTTCTAAGAACACATTTGCAAACCCCATGCTATTGACAAAACATCTATTGCTGATTTGCTTCTTCTATCAGTTGACTGCCTTCTCTCGGAATTTGACAACCGTGAAAAAGGTTTGAACTCCACCTTCTAGCTGCCAACACGTTAGTATTTTAATACTACTTTTCTCATGTCCTAGGTGACCTACATCAAATCTTAGAATCACAGAGGAGGTGTTTAAGGTGTGGGAATGACAATGGAAATGAGATGAGAGCTAAGTAGTTAGAACTTAAAAGGCAAGAGGGAAGCACGGTAATCAGGGGCTCGGCTGAGGCAATGTGTTTCCTTACATAAATTATCACGAAGAGAAAAAAATGATGGTAGGCGGAAAATAAAGTAACACATCCAAGATAATGATATGTAAGGCTTTGGGAAACACTGATCGTGCCCAAAATAGAAAGAGCAATTTGTATAAAGCACTCATACAAATAGCAAATTGGGATCATCAACAATAAGAAAAATGTGGTAGTATGTAAGAGCAAAAGGGCCCTACACATTAGTAATATCAAAATAATGAACAATAAGGAAAAGTAATGCAGCGTTATTAAAAAGTATGAACATTTAACATAGATACATAGGCGCTAGGTGAGTGAGGTGAACATGAGGCAAGATGAGGCATTTTTGGCTTGCCCCATCGCCTAGGCAAGCGAGGTGATTGCCTTTGATAACATAGGATGAGAGTGGAGAATCTTCTAGTTTACCATTCAAATTTTCTTTAAGACAGGAATGGGAATGGAGAATTGGAGCACTTTTGGTAGTAGGTGTGATGAAAATTGGGTGAATCCTGCTTCTAAGCATCCAGTAGTATCAAATAACTAGACTGATGTCATAAGCTTTGTGAGTCTGTGACTGATTTATTTTGCATGTATTATAAAGAGTAATTATTCTTTTAAGATATAATAAGAAATGTGTTCCATGGGACTTGTTTTCATCCTTGCGAAGTTCCAAGAAAGTATGGACTGTGGACGAAATCAATAATGATCGGCCTGCTGGTTTGACTGATCCTTGTACTCTTTAAGCATATTTTGAAGGCATTTCATTTTTGGCTTATTATTTGAAAGAAATGAACCAGAAGCAGGTGTATTCTTAACATTCGATTGGGGAGGATCACATCTTTGAAACAGAGAGACAACAAAAGTGATACTGGGAATAAGAAGGGAATCTGAACCATAAATTCTTCTGGTTTTCCTTTCAAAGTTCTTGGGAATGCTCTTTGGGTTAGATTTGGAGATGAAGTAAGCAGATTTTGTTTCCAAGAGTGTAATTGCAATTTGGATCAACTTGTTCTTGAAATTATGGCCTCTGCTTGGTATTCACCACAAAGAGATTTTGGGTCATATGAGGTAGTTTGGCAACTGCATCTGAATTAATGGAGGACAGAAGCATATTATTTGCCTGCCTTCTTTCTCACCCACCCAGTTTATGAAAGGAGCCGAGTCTCAATTTTGATTATTTTTGAAATCATGGGCTTTACTTGCACTGCCAATTAAACTTTTGGATAATATCTGGTAGTAGTCACCACATTCAAATGATTGTAGAACAGAAGTACATTACCTCTCCTTCCCTCCACTCTCCTCATTATCAACACCCACCCCACCCCCTTCCCCAATCCACACTTTCTCTCCCTCTCTATCCCTCTTCCCTTCCCTCTCTCCCCTTGTGTCTCTACATTGTTGTTTCTGTGGATCTCTTATCTCTTATTAGTAAACTGCATGACATGTAATAAAGGTTATGGATCCTTCTTAGACTAGATCATCCTGGAATTTGCCTATTCAGAGAAGTAAGAAGAAAGTGGTTAGTGGCATTAGCCCAGTTTCTTCAAAGTCTCATCCCCATACCTTGAGGTTGCCCTCATCCATGGGGTTAGATCTCTATGTATGGGATTTGGATAATTGGGAACATGGGTGAAGATGTCTACGTGAAGTGGCAGGTTGGGTGAGGAAGCTGCTCTGATTTTTCAGGAGGCCAGGCATGAAGGGAAGCAACATTAGTGCTTTTCTTGTCTGTGAAAATAAATTTTGGTGAATTCAAATAAAACCGTCTTTCTTTCACGTTCACCTACAGCTTAAAGGCTTCATGTTTAGGGCCATTTATCAAAACATCCGGCCATGCAAAAGACAATCACATGGTGCTCACCAATTTGCTTTCTAATGGCATTCTCAGTTCCAGACCCTGTTCTTGGTCTTCTATGTATAGGATCTATGCTTGACCTCTCATCTGCAACATTTTTCATTCACTCGTATAGTAATATGTGGGACAAAGGTTAAGAAAAGATGGAGCTTGCATATTTTAATTTTTCTCAGAAGCATGCAGAGTGAAGAGGGTAATGTATTTCATGGATTGGATCCTATGCTGTGCACTCTTCTCTAGTGTCAGAACGTGCTTGAAATGCTTGAGTACCTGCCTCAACTTAATTGGGGTATGTCGTGGACATTTACTGAGAAGTTGGGTGGAGTAACGATTTGCAAGAAAGAAAAAAAAAGAACCAATAATCTCAATGATGGGCTTGAAATCTTGAATCGCCCCTGGCCTGTTATTGCAAACCTCCAGCATCAGTAGCTGGCAAATAAGAAAGACCTTGATCATATCAATTTGTGGATGCAGATTGTTATTGAGATTGCAAAATGGAGCTATGCAATGGAAGGGTCATTCTTTCACCCGAAATGTTTAAATAATGATAAATGTATTGTATCCTGGTTGGAGAGTGTTCCATCCTGTCTGTTTCAGAACTGCTAAGTATGCAGTCTCGTATTGATATTCATCTCCTTCTATTTGATATTTTCCCCCCACTTTGTATTGTTCCTCTTGTTATGCATATATCTCTTATGATGTAACATTGCTTAATAGTCCCTCTCTTTAGGCTTGAGCCATTCATTGCCAATAATATAAGTATCCTTGCCTTCATCTAAACCTCTTGACTTGACCTGAAAAGAAATACTCCACTAATGTTAAGGTGCCAGGAAATTTCCTTTACTTACCCAGCTGATCCGCAGGACTTAAGTGTCTGTCACAGTACACCATACATGGTTAACAAGCACCCTCTAACTCTGTTCAACATCCCTTATCAATTGGGTAAAGAAATTGAGAAACTTTATTGTCATGATGGCAAATTTTGTCAGTTCCATCTACATTTTTGGAGTTTGGAAAACTGCAACCTGGCCGCTTTGTGTCAGAAGATGATTGAGCAGCGTCCTCTTAAATGGCTGTGTCAAAGTGAGTTTTTCACCTGACCTGGGACGCTGGAGTTGGTTCCTTCCCTGTCTGGAAAAGCATAAATGGATTAGCCATTTCCTAGCTTCCCGTTCTGCTTTTGAGCACCTAAGTAACCGTACACCAATTTCTGTAAGATCCTCATTCCATTCCTATCTGTGGAGATGACTAATACTCCCTTTGAACCTGATTGCCAAATATTATCTGGAAAAGGCAAAAGGCATGAATGGCTACCCATTTCCCGGCTTCCCCCATTCCTATCTGTTGAGATGACTAATACTCCCTTCGAACCCGATTGCCATTGAATATTGTCAGGAAAAGCAGGAATGGTTTAGCCATTTCCCAGCTTCCCCGTCTTGCTTTTGAGTACCTAAGCAACCAAACACCAATGTATGTAAGATCCTCTCCCTTCCTATCTGTTGAGGTAACCAACACTTCCTTTGAACCTGATTGCGATTGGTTTCTTTCTCATTTAATTATCATGTGCTTTGGCCATCATGAATCTTTGTAGTGATCCCATGGTTTTCTTATGATTGATTTTGTTTATCTTGGCTATCAACTGATCTTTCCTTTGACAGGTTATGCCCGACTCAAATGAAGTGGTTCGGCAGCAGATGGTCATAAAATCTTCCTGGAATATTGAGAGAATCGAAAGAGCACCTGTAATGTCGTCTTTCTGTCAATCCCTTGCTCTGGACAAAGGGGTTGGTAAGAAAAGGACTGCAGATCCGGATGCATTGGGCCCCTTCAGGTCTCAGAAGCCAAGAACTCGGGATTAGTTAGCAAGAGATTTGACTGCACCAGAGAGAAAAAAATCAAGCTCAGGAGTTGGGGAAGGCACGCTTTTCTATTTCTCCTACTCTTGATACAGATCTCAGTTCCGATAAACAGGATGTGCTGGGTTGCTTCCTTTTCAGTTTTCTCCTTATTCTGTTTTTTCATTTTACACTATCGTATCACTTGGCGGTAAAATGTATATAGTTTACTCTATGGGAAAATATCCTGAAGCGGAAGCTTTTTCGCTTACAAATATTTGACTCTTCCTGCGGCTTATTTAACATGACCAGGCTCCATGGAAGATCAACCGTTTTTGATCTCTACAGGTGATGAAATTAGGAAGAGAGTAATACTTAGCTGCACATCCTGGTTTATAGCAAATGTTGTACACTCTATTTTGATTGGGCCATGTGGTAGAAAGAACACTGGCCTCATAATGGTGCTGACTAATGTGACTCATGTGCATACTTATGTGACTGCATTTGAACCCATGCAATCTATGAAATCTAGACAGAATCGAAAAATAGATTGTAGTACTGAAAAATAGTGTTGGAGTGAAAATAGAAGGGTTTTTGTACACACACACACACACCACATATATATATACCCCTATAAAAATTTTTATTGTCAAATATATCCCTTATTTAGGTATATTATCACGAATTCCTTTCAAATATCCCGAATGGGTGTGGTTATATCTTCGTCGTAACTCCGGTGTGTTTGACAATAATAAATTTATAGTGTTATATATGCAAAGAAAACTCAAAATGAAATTTCTAACAAAATGTACAGGTTTGGGGTGACAAATGTGGGTTTTGATTAAAAAGTATGGATTTGGAGTGAAATATATTACATATGTATATTTCAATTCAAACTTGTATCTGTCCGTCCAAAAATGTATATTTCATTACAGTTTGGACTGAGAATATGAGATTGGCTTGAAATAAATACATGTTTCGGTCCAAACTCATATTTTTCAATCAAAAATTGTATAGTTAATTGGAATCTCTAATTTTCAGTCTAACATTATATTTTTCAATTGTATGTTGTATTTTTCAGTTCTGCCTAGATTTCACAAATGGCATGGGCGAATCAGTCAGCGGTGTTATCATGTCAGTGTCCAACCCCAAGGGCCCCACAAGTAAGGTGTGCAACATTTGCCATACACGAGCGCTCAGCAAGTCTAACTCAATTAAGAATGAAATACTGAAGTCTCTTTTAATTTGTTTATTCTGTAATTATTCTGTATCGTCTAGTGTTGGTAGTTTGATGGTCCCTTCCTTATTCTACTCCTTTCTATTCTCTTGCTATTCTTCTTAATTCTCATACTTAATTCTAAATTTCTTCTTTTTTATTTTTAATTTTTGAAAACCCAATTTACCACTCTGCTCTTGAGTCTTGAGTTTGCCTTAATACTAAGGACTAGTATTTGCTAATTGTTTTTTGGCCTTTTAGTAAAAGACTATATATTTCATAGAGTTTTTGCACGTCATTGACATTTATAATGATATTTATGCAAATTAAAATAGAGGAGCCACATTTTTACAATTATTATTCTAACAAAAGTTTATTATAAAAGCCCCTATTTAAGATATATCTTATTTTTAAAATAAATGTGTCGACTTAATATGATCTGGCTCATATGAATTTATTGTGAATTAGTTGCATAAGTTGACTCAAGGGTGTCTTTACTTTCTCAAATTTTCTGTAAAAATTAAGAATTACAAGAAATATCTCATCTGAAAGTAAAAAAATATCAAAAAACATTTTATCAACAACAAACAAGTTTTGTAAAAAATTGAACAAAGAACAAAAACATATGCTTACATTTAAGCAAGGAGGAAGAGCAGCGATAAAGAACATCGATGGGAAAATAGTCCCCGAGAATTATTCTCCCAAAGGGGAAGAGAACAAATCTCTACAAATATTTTAAAATTTTGA
This sequence comes from Amorphophallus konjac, assembly GCA_022559845.1. NCBI lineage: Eukaryota > Viridiplantae > Streptophyta > Magnoliopsida > Alismatales > Araceae > Amorphophallus > Amorphophallus konjac. The sequence goes on from CM040122.1 coordinate 402,387,580, forward strand.
TAAATAATTTTTCAACTAAAATCAGTTTTAAATATTTTTTAGAGAAAAATTTTAGAATACATTTGAACAATTAAAAATAAGGTGTGTATCTTACTATCACTAGAAGATGTGATGATATATAATTAACGAGTAATGTTTAGTGTACGTTCGGATGTAATTATACATATGAGATATATATCAAGTAAATAATTTTATTTTTTAAAATTTTTATAACGTCAGTCTCAAGTCATCTTTATTTATCGTAAAAACACCTCGTCTGAAGATTAAAAAAATTTTAAAAAAATTATATCAGATGAATAATCTTAGATTTAATTGTTTAAAAATTAATATTTTAAAATTTAAATTTTTTAAATTGTTAGATCAAAATATAACTTATACGCGAAATTAAGATGAATTGCGTCACAAATTATAAAAAAAATTAAAAAAGAAAATCATTTGATTGGTGCACAGTACGTAATGACATCCACATGTGAACTAATCATTACTCATAATTATTTTGACAAATTTGACTTACGGTACGTGACGATTATGACTCTGCCAACAAGCCCCGTCGCCTCCCCTTTGGAACCTTCTGTCCAACTTTGTCCGCGTACCTGCCCCCCAAACACATCACGCGTCGCACCACCACCTCTACCGCGCGCCATAATGACCCGCTGAGTTCTCTGTTCCTGACATGTACGGAACCACCTCGGCGATGCATGGCCGTCACCGTCCCGAACCCCTCGCTACGATCCCGGCAACCCTCCATCCCCCGCCACTGCGGAGACCTGTCAGAGCAGCTGGCCTCGCGGGCTGCTCACTGTGGGGGCGGGCGGCGGGTCAGGGGCGGAAGGGAGTACCTCGACCCGCGGGAACGACATCGCCAGGATGCCAAATCGTCGCGCAGATCGTTGCAGGTAAGCGTCCATGCCTCCCAGCACCTTCACCGGCGTACGTACGGGCTCCTGCCACCTTCGCAGTGGGTGCAGAGGCAGACCATCTCGTAGTGGCCCTGCCGCGGGGAGTTGTCTTGTTGAGGTGTCTTCTTGTGTTTTCGCAGACTTTGGGCAGGGGTTGTACGCGCTACGTAGAACAGCTAGATCGATGCAGGTCGATCCCCATGTCGACCTCGACCTTGGTGGTATACAAACATGAGGTGTTCCAGCGACAATGGAGGTCCGTACATCCTCGTCTCCTTGTGCTGGGTTTACTGCCTTTGGTGGACTGCTTTTACAGGTTAGATTGAGAGGCATGAAATGCTCAAGCACGTACATTATTAACGTGGTTTTGGGTGTCCCTTCTTTGTTTCAGTGCGAGTCTTGCTTGTGGTCCATTGTTTTAGTCACAAATTGTCCGGAGAATTAAGTCAGCTTAAGGAGAAACTTAAGTCAATAGAAGGTGATCAAAATTGGCGTCTTTACCCTCTGATGAACTTAAGATCAATGAACTTAGACTAGAAGTTGAACAACTGGTGGTTTTGTTCTGAGTAGTAGTAGTATACTACAATGTAATTTCGTTGAGTTCAGTGAACTTTTTAACGCCCAAGGATGATTTTATTCAGAAGAATTAAACTACCGCGAAGTGGGGCTCCCTGACCTGTATCTGGACTGAGAGTAGATGTACTGGAAATCTAAAAGAAAAGCTGGGCCCGAGAGGTCTCTTGCATTTTTTTTACCATCCTCTCATCTGTTTGATCATATCCTGGACCTTGCTTTTCTCCGAGCCTTCTACACGTCCTATTCACATATATGATTCTTAAACACAAAATAAATAGCCAATACTTTGGCTGAGTGGATTGGCATGTTTCGCTCACATGGCCAGCATGACACAGATTCAATACATATGCCAATTCATAGACAGCAGTCTGTGGAGTTCCGTGGTGTATTCATTAATTATCCCCTTATTGATACATTGCTTAGTCCTACAACTCAGTAACCAAGTCATTTTGCATGCCATGTTTGCTTACATATAGAGGATGAATCTCATTCACCTTCTTTGATTATAAGGCTATAGTAGTTTCAAATTTACTTTGGGTCAAACATCTCAAGATGAAGGCATGCATGATTAGTGTAACAACTGGCTGTGTTAGGTGAGACATCGCAAGGTGATCAGAGAAGCAACTTTTCACTAGCTCATCTATATGGCTAGTGCACTCAGACTAACTGAGTAACCAACACATATGCAACAGATAACCTATAAAAAGGAGAAGACACCCTGCTAAATATGAAGGAATACCAGAACATGTCTCGACATTGTCTTAGAAGGGCCAAAGAGAAGAGATATCATAGATATCAAGAATAGTGACCACAACATAATAAGTTATTTTCTTTAGAAAAAATGTACATCTTATCCATTTAGCCGTTTGATGTGATTAAATTACAATGATAATTACTTAAACAACATTTACATAGCTATGAGGATTGCTTAGTTGGATCTCAGTGTTGGGGTTTGAAGCATACTTGCAGTCGAAGACATCGAGTCCATGCGCACCCACAGCGAGGAAGAAGAAGACGACGGCGATCACGAACAGTCAGATGGAGAGCCGCATGACCCCATATAGCGCTCGCTGATTTTCTCTCTCTATTTAGTCTGAATGCATGTAAGCTCTATGGGGAGTCACAACATGGGATGTTTATATAGAGAGGAGGGACCAGTCTAGGATTTTAATCTAATTGTGTTTCTCCTCATAACCGGAACTCATAGGCCACATATGGGTTAGGCCCAATAACCTAATTCTATTAGGCTGGACTTTAAGTGTATCAAGTTGTGTAGCCCAATAACCCGCACAAGTGGACCACTAACACTAGGTGAAACCCAAAATTCTCTCATGTAGCGACCCGGATCCCGGATACCAGATGTACCCGGTAGAACTACCGAATACACGTGATACCACATGGAACCCGCGAGGCCTCCCAAGAGCGGGAAAGCTCCGAAGGGAAAAAGGCATGTGTAGAGTACATTGAAGCCACAGAGATATAACAGAAGTAATTAAATTTCATTAGATCGATTGGCTAAAGTAGCAGAAATAAAATTACTTTTTAATTAACAGTTCAATTTTAACAATTATACACCAGAGTCAAGTCCAAAGCTAAAGATAACAAGTCTAGCACAGTACAGTCGACAGAAAAGAAAGACGTACCGAGAAGTCGGGGGAAGCCCGACGCAGGTACCAGCTGGCTACAACGACACGCTACGAGCAAGCGCACCAGGAACCTCGCGGAAGCAGAACGAAAGACGTCACTCCACCTGAAAAGCAGGGGTGAGCCTCGTGTCACTAGCTCAGTAGGGGTCACGCGGATCCCCACTAAAAAATACGCAGTAACACAGAACAACAACAACAAAACAGCAGGTGTAGTAAAGCAGGAAAACTACACTACAAAGCTGTAAAACTACGCTACAAGCAGTAGTAAACAGACGGGAAGTAAGAGTAGGGAACAAGCAAGGAAGGAGAAGAACCCGCGCCAGACAAGCGGCGGCCGAGCTAACCTCGGCACCCCAACTACTCCAAGCAGCGACAGAAGGGCGACTCTGATCTAACAAAGTCAGAAGTTACCGATCTGCCGACCCAACACCAGGTCTAAGACGAAGACCTGCAAGAACAGACAAAAGGTCTAGAAAAGACCCACACAGACGACCGACAGACTCGACAACACGCACGATCAGAACATCGTGCACACTGCCCCACGCACGACCAGAACATCGTGCGCACTGCCCCACGCACGACCAGAACATCATGCATGTGACAGGACACTGACCTCGGGTGCAGCCACAGAAAGGCCAACCCGGAAAGGTCATGACGCGCAAGAAACGCGAAGAGCAGTGGAGAGCCACGCGTCACAGACGGATGCACCTCCCCACCAGAGCAACGGCCAGCTGCGTCCACAGACGTCTTATGCTGTGCCACAGGTGTCTCGGCTACAATACCGCCGAAGCCACGGTAGAGTCGCAGACACCCGCACAGAACCAAACAGCATCAAGTAACCAGTCAGGGCCACGCCCGTCGACGTAAGTCCAAAGCCCTTGACCACGTGTGCACACACTGGCTCTAGCCTAAGCCAGGTACTCCAGCTAGTTTTCTCCCTCGGTAGGACGCTACCGTTGGCTGGGAGCCCACGGAACTAGCTTACAAACCGCATCTCGGGAACACCCCTCCGCCATCCAAGGCGGGTCGGCACTCAAAGGCCTAGGGCAGAAACAATCGGAGGTGTGCAAAACACAAAACTCTGAAACACAAGTGCTAGAGTACTGACATGCAGACACGCTGTCACACGTACTACGAGGCACCACCGGTAGTACGGCAACTGCCAACAGACTCAGGACTAGGCAACTAGACCTACCACGTAATGATCCTGAGTCGAACAACTCAAGGGCAAGATCGTCACAGACAGCGGGACAAGCCGCCAATCGGTCTAATCCTAAGCCACGAGAAACAACGATCCACAGAAAATGACTCACGGAGACCTGAGGGGACACCGGAGACCCTCAGCACATGCCTGGACACGCAAAATAAGGTAAAGCAGTACCTTGTGGCATCCAGAACCAGTGTCTCGGACTGGACAGAACCGCCAAGACACCCACACAAGGTCGCCTGTCAACCACTGGGTCACCCCGGGTTGACCGGAACCAACGACGACGACTCAACAGTAGGAAAGAGAATCCTACCTCAAGAAAGAAGACTCTTGGCCACCTCACAACGTAGTCTTAGCCCTCATAGGACATCAGGAGACATTCACGGGAAAACGGACAGACCACAAGGTCAAGTCAAGACAAGCAGAAATCGAAACAACGGAAATCGGAGTAGAAGGACTGTAGCGCACCACCCCTAGACCCTTACACGAACGTGACGATCTGGCGCTGGCCGTTACATTCCAACCGCCCTACTCAATACCTAAAACACACAAGGCACGTAACGCATGGGGCCAAGCACGTTACAGCACCTAACGCATCAGGGCAGACGCGTCAGGGCCAACAGACCTCACACTAAAAACCACGACTGGAGCCTAACGCATGAGACCGAGCGCGTTACAGCACCTAACGCATCAGGGCAGACCCGTCAGGGTGAACATGCTCAAGTCAAGAAACCACTGGCCAACAGGCATGTAACGGTCCATAACGGACACGTTACAAACACCTAACACATGGGGGCATGACCGTTAAATTAAAGGACGACACAGCCACCCACACTCAGCCAAACAGCATGTAACGGCCTGGGGCAGGCGCGTTACAACGCTGTGACGCACGAGGACACCACCGTCAAGCAAACCGCCTCAAACGGTCAACGTTGGTCAAACAGAGCGTAACGGCCAACTGCGGGCGCGTTACACACACCTGACGCACTAGGGCAGGCGCGTCAGGGGAACCGACTTAACCAAACTACTAAACGACAAAACAGGCGTAACGCGTCGCACCGGACGCGTCAGGAAGCTGTGACGCACCACCCCTGGGCCGTCACACTCCCAAAACCACTAAAAACATAAAAACGCCCAGACGCTGTAACGGTCTGTCGTGGGGCCGTCAGGGCATGTGACGGTCCCTGGAACGACCGCCACACCAGTCACGATGGGAAAACAGAGGGTTGGCCAAATCGGCCCGTTCCACGCCCCATTCACGCCGAAGCGCAGGGGAAACAACCCTCGACGATGAAAAACCACTCTAGGAGGCTAAAAAGCCCACATGCACGGGTTAAAACGAGAGATCGGGGCGATTCCAACGAATCGACCCTAAACGAGCCACCGAGGTTCCCGGACTCCTACCGGCCTCGAATGACCACCGATCAACACGAAACTAGCATGGATGGGATCCAGACATCCCCACGGTCAGTTCAACACTAACCGAGCTACAAATGGTTGCCGTTCTCCGGCGAACCCTACAAAACCCAAAAATCACGGTTTAGACTAAACAAGCCCAAACTCGGCCATTTCCGCGCCAAACGATGTGCAAGGGCAGGGAAAACGGAGAGGAGGAAGTGAGGAACCATCACCCTACCTCCACCGAAGAAGTCGTGCCCCGAAGGGACTAAACCGCGCCGAAAACCACGCCGCGAGCTCAAACGTCGGCTTTGAATCCACCGTTCGGGATCGCGCCAGAACCACTCCATCCTCGCCCTGTCGCACACCCAGTCAGCTCCACAACATCCCCAACACTCGCTCCTAGGTCCTCCGTCTGCAGCCAGAGCCGAGGAAGCTCGAGAGAAGAGAAAATGGGAGAGAGAGAGACGGCGGCGGCGAATGAGAAGGAGGAGAGAAGAAAAGGAATGAAAAAGGAAAAGAAATTAGGAATTTTCCCAATTTCCGAAAAATCCGATTTCTGGCCCTATCTCCGAAAAATACGTAAAAATAGTCGAAACGACCGGCTCGAAGAGTACATCGTCGCTGCAGCATTCACGAGTCGAGGAACTGAGAAACAAACTCACCGTAGGGTTCCGTAACTAGTACGAGAAAAAAACTCACACGGATCGTAAAACTCAACTCGGAAGCCACCAAAGCGAATCGAAACTCACCGAAATAAATCTAAAAGATCCAATGAAGATCCAGCAAGACCTACCAAGGATCCAGGGTATTACATCTCACTTGCTCCAACTTATCATGACAACATCAAATCATCACTATAATTTTGAAAATGACTATGAAGAATTGATGTCTTGGGCTTGCACTTGAAAAGAAAACTCGATACGTGCACGATTTAAACAAAATCACACATTATTTTAGACAATGGAATATTATGAAAATTTAAATTCTAGAAAATTGAATGACATGAGTGATGACGATAAATGGATTCGAATTACACATCATCTTTTATGTACTCCAAATGTCACCAACTTTCCTGCAATTGAACACTATATCTGGCACTTGCAAACAAACTAAAACTTAATATTCATTTGTCTATCATCACTTAAACATACAATTTTGCCAACCACAATCCATGAACCTATGTACACAATTTAAAACATGGAATATGCGCAAAAATAATAGAAGAATCATACCTTAAAAGTGATCACAAACAACTATAAATGTCAAACTGTAAATGTCACAACATATTGAGAGAATTAACAAGATCCATCCAAATCATATGACTACAAAATATGTTAGTTTATAGTCCCTTAGTGAGTGGGTTTGCTACCATAAGACATGTCTCAATATACTCAATAGACACCTCATGATTTCTCTATCTCTAACAACAAAACACTTTATGTCCAAGGCTCTACCACATCTGAATGCTTTATTGTTCTTAGAGAATAAGACTACAACGAAATTATGACAATAAATCTTGATAGGTCTAGAGATGAAGTCAACAAATGATAGGGCTGTCACCAAATTCCACAACTTATTGGCTTGTCCACTGGCCTTATAACATGTAATGAACTCTGCTGTCATGGGGGAAGTCACTGTAATACTTTACTTCTCACTGCACCAACATATAGCTCCCCCTTCCAAGAGGAAGATATAGTTTGAAGTGGACTTCCTTGTGTGTAAGCAACCACCATAATTAGCATCGACATAGCCAATGACCTCCAAATGATCTGATCTCATATATGTGAACATATAATCCATCGTGCCTCGGAGATAACACATGACCTTCTTGGCAGCCTTTCAATGATCCACGCCTAAGTCACTCATGTATCTTTTGAGCATATCCACAGTAAAAATAATATTTGGATGTGTATAAGTCTGAAGGTACATTAGGCTCCCAATTGTTAAAGCATATGGAATGAGATCCATTTGCTTCCTTTCTAGGTCATTATTGGGACATTATAGCTTATTGAATTTATCACTTTAATAATGGATACTTTATCACGTGCATTAAACTACATGTTGAATTTCCCCATGATCTTTGTGATGCAAGTTTTCTGTGAAAGACCAAAAGTACCTGAGGGTGTATCCATGGTGATCTCAATGCCCAACATGTACATAACATGCATCACCCAAATCTTTCATCTCAAAGTTCTTAGAATAAAAAACTTTTATTTTATGCAACAAAATCAAATCACCGCTGGCAAGTAAGATGTCATCCACATACAAAAGCAAGAAGATGAATTTACTCTTATTAACCTTTAGGTACAAACATTCATCAATAATGTTTTCCTTAAACTCAAAGGATAATAGTTTCTCATTAAATTTGAGAAACCACTGATGGAAGGGTTGCTTAAGTCTATAAATGGATTTTCTTAATTTGCATATCAGTTGTTCTTTCTCTTTAACATGAAACCCTTCAGGTTGAGTCATAGACATCTTTTCATCTAAGTGATCATTGAGAAAAACCGTTTTCATATCTGTTTAATGTAGCTCTTAATCAAAATGAGTTATCAAGGCCATGACTACTCTGAACGAGAGTTTTTTAAAACTTGGAGAAAAAGTCTCATTATAATCAATTTCTCCTCTCTAAGTGAAACATTAGCCATCAATCTGGTCTTATATCGCTCAACTTTATCATTAGAGTTCACCTTAATTTTGAATACCCATTTACATCCAACAATCTTAGACCCTTTAGGTAAGTCAACGAGATCCTAGACTTAGTTTTTAGCCATAGAGTCAAGCTCTTCATTCATGGCTTCGAACCAATGGGTGGATTTTTCACTTTTCATGACTTGTGAAAATGTGACTGGATCATCAATGTCATCCCTGGCAATACTATTCTCTTGTAAGTAAACCACAAACTCTTCAGATATAATTAGTCTCCTAACTCTTTCGATTTTATGTAATATTGGCCATTGATGCACCTAAGGATGTGGTTGGTTATCTCTGCAACATCATTTGGTGTCTGAGCTACTTGAGGTGGGTCAACTACAACAAGTTGTTCCTCTAAAATCTCATTCAAAGGAATGATCATAGGAAAAAAGTTGTCATTTGTCACAGACGTATCTGCCTGATCATGTGACTCCTCAAAAGTAATCTCACAACGAAGTCCACTCCCATTGGCTCTATCATCCTCAAGAAATCTTACTTTATCTATTTCTATAACGATGGGAACATGTGTTGGACAATATAACCTGTACACCTTTGATCTCTTGGGATAACCGTAGTAATGAAGAATCCATTGGTTATTCTAAGATTAAAAGTCTTTTCTCGTGGGGGTTATATAGTTTGACCTCAACTGGACATCCCCATGTGCCCATATAGTTCACTGAAGGTTTTCTACCACTTCATAACGTACTCATAGGGAGTCTTAAGAGCAGTCTTCCTAAGAATCTTATTCAAAATATGTATAGTTGTCTTTAAGGCCTCCCCCCACAAAGACAAAGGAACAACGGAATGGCTCAACATTGTCTTGACCATCTCTTTAAGTGTACAATTCCTTCTTCTGCAACATCATTCTGGTAGGGGCTGCCAGGCATAGTGTACCTAGGTACAATAATGCTCTCATTTCTAAGGAACCTAGCTAATAGTTCGATCAGGCCTCTATCTCATCTATGTATACCTACCATAATACTCACTACCCTTATCAGATCTGACTATCTTAATAGATTTTCCTGATTATTTCTCTACCTCATTCTTAAAATCCTTAAGGCATCCAAAACATCTGTATTTTTAAGAAGTAGATAGAGATACATATATCTAGAGTAGTCATCTGTAAAAGTGACAAAGTATCACTCTCTAGTTAGACAAGGTAAAATGAGACCACAGATATTAGTGTGTATAATTTCTAATATTCTTGAGCTCCTAGTGGTATCTTTATTATACGTGTGTGTTTGCTTTCCTTTAATGCAATCAACATAAGTTTCAAAGTCAGTGAAATCTAGAGTATGAAGAGTCCATTCCCCCACTAACTTTTTAAGTCTCTTAATAGAGATATGTCCTAATCTCCTATGCCAGAACATGGATAAATTATCATTCACTCTATCATGTTTATTGCTAATTTGAACCATATTATGTAGGGAAATATAAGATTGTTCATTCACTTGACCAAGATATAATTTATATAAACCATCAAAAATTAACCCTAAACCCTAAACTAATACCAACAATAATTGAATCCTTGATTACATCAAAGGGGGAGTTTTTAAAATTGAAATGAAACCTCTTAAATTAAGTCTAGATATTGAAATTAAATTTCTACTAAAAGAAGGAACATAGAATGTGTCTTCCACGTCAAGATCAAATCTAGTCCTTAAAATAAGTCTATATGTATCTATACCATTGACTTGTGAGTGTGTCCTATTTCTCCGAAAGGATAGTCTGCTCACCCTCATTCGTAGGCCTTTGGAATAAGAATCCCTACATAGAATTGACAACATGTACAGTAGAGCCAGAGTCAATCCACCAAGTATTAATAAGAATATCTATTACATGAGACTCACAATAAACATAAGATGAGAGATTACCTTTATTTTTAAACTATCATCAGAATTTTAAACACTCTTTATTAATTAATATGTCCAAGTTCATGATAGAAAAAATATTTTCTTTCTTTTCTATTTCATTTTTCTTTTCTATTTTATTTTTTGTTATGCTTCTTCTTGCCCTTATTTTAGACATGCTTGTGATTTCTTGAACTTATACTTCCCTTATGAGAGGTAAAATTAGCAACTTGATTCTTCTCTCCTCTCAATTTCTCCTCCTCCTAAACAGACATAGTCATCAATTCATTCGGTGACTATTTAGTCTGATGTATGTTGTATGAGATCTTAAAGACCTCATATTCACTTGGAAGAGAGTTGAGAATTAAGGGGATAAGAAATGTGTCTAAAATAGTAACCTAGCCCCATTGCATTAAGTTAAGATGCAATATCTCTCATTATTATAATGTGTTCCCTAATGTTGCCACTGCCAATGTAGTTCATTGAGGATAGTTTGGCTATTAAAGTGATGGCCTTTATTTTATCAGAACTGATAAACTATTCCTCAACAACCTTTAAAAAAATCATTGGTTGTAGCCTACTTAAGGATAGATCCCTTAATATTTTACCTTACATGTCCATGTAAGAACAACATGCACAAAAAGTTAGATCTTTCTCACTTCTCAAAATGAGTCTTTTGTTCATGTGTACTTTCAGCAGTAAATGGAGCTACCTTATCCTCATGCAAAGACAAATCTAAATCCATGCACCCTAAAGTAAACATGACCCTATATTTTAATTCAGTAAAGTTTGTCCCATTAAGGTAAGTCACTTGATTAGTGAAAAATGCAAACAAAGGAGAAGCAACTTTGAACATAAGCACATGTTCACATATAAGACAAAGCAATAATAATAACAAGTTATGAGACATAAAGGTAAAATAATTCTAATAATTGAAAAGAACTACTTTAACAAATAGTCATATTGCATCATTATAATCTCTTCTTTGGGTAAGAATTATAACATACTAATTATAACACCCCTATTTCAAGAAACCAATTAGTGTATTGGGCTAACTATGTTAAGAGATTACTAGGGTGGTCTAGTTAGTAAATTTGAATCCATCGAGAGAAATTCGTAGTTTCAGGATAGTAATACATTATTTATAGCATAACTTTGTGTATGAATGTCCAAATAGGATGAAATTAAGTTCATTGGAAAAATAACTCGACTGTCTACAACTTTTATGTTGGGCACTTTTTGATATCCTACCATTTAGTAAGTCAAAACTATCAAATAACTAGATATAGTATTGGACGAGGAGTTAGATTAAAGATAAGCATTAAGATAGCTTAAGTTGAGATAAGCACTTGACATAGGCGCTTAAGTTGAGATAGACGTTTGAGATAGGCGAAGTGGTTGAGATAGTCTCTAGATAGTTGGAGTTAAGATAGTTGCTGGAGTTGAGAGAGTTGCTGAGATAATCAACTAGGTTGAATTAACTTTGAATTATAGCGCCTATATCACACTTAATTACGTTTTTACGACTAATTATACATAGAAATGTCAAAATGGGATAATATTAGACTCGTTGAAAATATAATCAAATTATGTTTAAATCTCGTGTTGAGTAATTTTACTAATTATGTCATTTACTAGGTCAAAAAAGATAAAAAAAAATAGGTAGCGAGTAAAATTATAGTTTTGTCACTCAATAGAGTAAAGAGTTATATTGAAAGGCTTAACATGTGGCTAACATAGGAGAATTGACTTAAACATGAGAAATTAAAAAACTGAGCATGAACTCAAGTATTGTCTCTCAGAAGTCAGTAAGGTTAGGTAAGGGATACGCTAGAGGTCAACAAGGTAAGATATGGGTGTACGATATGTGATAGCAATTGGGGTAGGTGGCAAATATTTTGGGTAAAAGTAAATTAAATAAGTCTCCTTAAGGGCTATCTATTTAAGCTTGGGTTACCCCTCTTGTTACCCTTTGTCTGCCCAGAAAGTCCCAGTAAGAACCAGAGAGGAGGAACCGTAGGAGCAGCATAAGAAAGAAGAGCTCGAAGAGGTCGTCTCTAGCGTGAAGGGGAAACCCTTAGGAGCAGATCTGGGAGGTAGTGGGGTTGGAAACAAGAACCAGTGGAGGATCTTTCAGTACAAGTAGGCACATGATGAATTGGTTGTATGCTATTCTTCTATATAGTTAGTTTAATATTATTTTGATACACCAAAAAGGGGTTAAAAATTGATTGTGAACACTAATAGAGATCATACATGGTTAGGATCATATGAACTGCATCTGAAATTGTTAAATATGTGAATTGAATATTTTGTTTATCAGATTGGCCATCATCTGTAGGTTATGAATCTCCAAATTGTTTCCTTTAGTTTATTAAAGACGATTATGATGAAAATCAACAAAATGATTGATATGTAACTAAGCACATGGACAATGCCATCATAAGGGGATTTTTGGCAGTTCGTAGTAAGTGTCCACTATGGATTAGCCTAATGTCCGAGGATAAACTGAATGACTGTTAGGCACCAGTTGTCCCATCTTGCGCAATTAATAAAGATCATTTAGCTCCCACTGTGTAGGCCTTTTGTCTGGATGCCTATCGTATGGCTCCTCGGTACCGACTGACTCCCTAATGTTATGGTTTGGATACATGTTCGGCTATTAAAATAATCTTGCATGTAATCAAGATTTATTGAATTGAAATCAACCCTAATAAGGGAAGGCACTTACTGTAAATTTGTTTATAAGGCTTGCATCTGCAACTGATTGACTGACTGACTGAATCTAGATGAATTTGGATGATTACTAAACTGATTGGCAAGTCACGTTGAAAGATTAAACTGGATAAAGTGGCTGAATAAGAAAGAATTACTCACCGGATTGAATATTGTTCTGTTCCATTATTTCATTCATTGAAATTATGATAAATGTGTAGAATCAGTGAGGAATAATGATTAATTGAGTATTATGATTTGACCTGCAAAAGTTATTATATAGTAAGTATTGAATTGGTTCTAATGCCTATTGAGTCTTAAGATTAACACCTGCAATCTTACATTTTTTAGGGAATTAGGAAGTGTGTTTGATAATCTGCAAGTAGAAGGTTACAGGAGGGAGCTTGGGGAGTAGCTACCATATAGAAGACCTTAAGTTTTTAATTTCATTATGTGTTTGAGGATTCTTTTGTAAGTAAAGAAATAGCCAATGTTGATCAAATATGTTTGAGTGTGATCTTGGGAAATACTTTTCTAGTAAGTGAGTTGTGTTACGATTTATGATGTAAATATTTTTGAGATTAAGAAACGTACAGTTGATTATGTGATGTAATTATTATTTTAAAATCTTAATGGTTGTGGTATGGTTATGTTATTAGAATTACAAATGGTTAGCCTATAGTGCCTTGTAGATATCCCGATTCACAGTGATAGAGGTGTATAAGATGACGCTCCCCGATCGGGCACCCAGTGTCCCGGGAAGGGGGCGCCACACTAATAGACCTACTCTCCAAAACCTAAAAAATAACATAAGTGATAGAACTCAAACTAACATATACCTTTGGGTATAGAAATTCCTAAGAGTTAATATGCACACAATCACACTCTATTATGTTCATAACACGAAAATACAGCACCCCTTTGGGAGCAAGATTGCATCTCTAAGCCTGAACACACATGATATCATTTTAATTACTCAATGGGAAAATTTTATTATTCTCCGTGCTAAAAGCCACTTTGGTGATCAACTTATACACTTTGAATGCAAAAATATTCTCCTCTCAAATTAAAAGTGATATCACATAAGATGACATCATTAACCTTTAAGGGATACTCTATCATTCTCTATGCATAAGGCCAATTTGGTGGTCAACTTATACACTTTGAATAATAAAATATCCCTCCATAAAATGATGTCTATCTTAAATGCTTATATTAGATGCTATTTAATATCTTAAGTGACTCAATTTTATCATTCTTTATATTTAGTGCCACTTTGGCGATCTACCTAAACACTTGGAAATAAAAATTCCCCTTAAAAATTGCATAATAGCATCATTAACCATAATATGCAAGTAAAATGACATAAATACAAATGCTGCAATTTTGAAACTAGATATACGTATTCATGATAAATAAGTAAATGAAGGTAAAGAATTCCATGTTAAAACAAAATGAAAAAGAGTTAAAAATAAAAGTTTTAACATGTTGTCACAAATGTAACCAATTTTGTTACAAAATATTTTCTAAAATTGCGTCTATATCTAATCCATTTTACAGAATAACCCCTTTTATCTTTTAAAGATTCTTAATGGGCCCTAAAGAGGCCTAAAGTTAATGGGCTAAGGGTGCAGAACTGAAATGGGCCGAGGTAAATCCTCATTAAGGGAATTTAAAGGATAAAGGGTATTGACAACATTTTTACTCAACAATTTAAACCAAAAGGATACAAATACAATAACAGATAATAGTCGGATACTTCTTATTTGGATTCAGATACTATAAATAGATGTAGATTCTTGTCTTTAATATGACCCATAGTGGGTCCAATAACTAATATCCGAACTCAAAATCATTTGTCAACTTAAATTTGGATCCTATAAGGATCTTCAATTTTAAACCTAAACCAAAATCTAAATGGAGATCCGATAACTAGATCAGGAATACGTTTATCAGATTCTTAAGTTAAAGAAATTTTGAATTTTGAATTTTGAATTTCACATTTTAAATTTCTCTAGGGGTAAAAGGGTCAAATGACCTACCTTTCTTCCTCAACGGCTCAAAACCCTAACCCTAATAGCGCCGCTACCGTCATGAGAGGGGATGAGGGGAGGAAGATGGTCGACTGCGACCCGACCTCCCCGCTGGCTGTAGATGACGCCGGCGACACTGTCCAGCAGGGAGCTAGTTGCTGGCCCCCCAAACACTAACCCCCCTTTTTTGTTGGATCTCCTCGATTGCAGATCCCACAGGGCTGCCAGCCTGAGCACGGCTGGGCAGCCCCATGTCCAGCTTGTGCACGCTTGGGCGCGATAGCCGTCAGTGGCCAGCCCGCGCCTAGCTTGACAGTGGTCGCCCGCCTGCGCATTGCCGGCTGCTGGATGGTTGACATGAACTCCACACGGGCCCTGCCCGTGCCCCCACATTCCTACACTATTGCCTCACGTGCCACAGGTTGCCGTGCGACTTGCAGCCCACCGTGCGTGGCGGTGGCACCTCCGCGTGTGTGTGTGTGTGCCAATGTGGGGGCTCATTTGGAGAACGACGAACTGAGTCTGAGGAATCAGAACTCTGGCTCTGATACCACATGTTGGGTCTGAGGTGTACCAAGAGAGTGGCGTGGCCTCTCGCAGCACTCCCTGATTTCCTCTCTCTACTGAGGCTAAATGCATGTGACCTCTATGTGGAGTCATAGCCTGGGGTGCTTATATAAAGAGGAGAGACCAGTCCAAAGTTTTGACTTAATTGGGTTCCTAGTCATAATCGGAACGCATGTGTCACATATGGGTCGGGTCCGATAACTTAATTCCACTAGTTCAGATCTTAAGTGTGTCAAGTTGTGCAGCCGAGTAATCCACACAAGTGGATCACTAATAGTGGGTGAAACCCAACACTCAGTGCCCTCTAACTATGTCGAAGAGAAGAGACATTAGAGTCAAAGAGTCAAAGTTGTCTCAAAGAGATTAAGAGATAGCTTATGCTCTCTCTCCTCTCTATCAACACCCCCCAACCCCCTCTTCCTTCTCTATTGTCATTCTTACCTCCTCTTCTTCCTCCTCCTTTATCCTGCTCGTCCCTCCACTTCTTTCTCTTCCTCCCTCTTATGTTTAATCTTTACGAAGATTCCATCTTTGGACCCAAGAGGATGACATTTTGGAGACATACATCTAGATGGCAACACAAAGCTAAGTATATCATCCATAAAAATAATGGACATTTGTATTCCTCTATAGTGTAGCATTACCGGCCATGAACAAGACTATCATAATAACCAGTAAGAGTGCCTTGGATATAACTCACTTGTTTGATTATTGGAACTATGATTGATTAATCATGAATATGGGAGTCATTATTGAAGAGGTCGATCAATCAATGTACTACAGAAGACATGCATCATTTTGGCTCATGATATTTATAACCTCATGAGCATCTATCTCATCTTTTTTTTTACATGTTTGATATTGTTTATCATCATTTATCTAAACCTTGCTCTCTAAAGTCCTATAGCTTTTTTCTTTGGTTAGAAAACAACATTTTGTTGCCTAAAAAGGAAAGAGACATCCTGGTATGATTGTGCCCATATTTGATGTCTTCCTTACAACAAGACAACCAAAACGTCAAACCAACTCCAGTGTCATGTTCTTTTTCTCAGTAGTATATACTAATGTCTCTAGTTCCTGAAATGACATACACTCAGGTCCATAAGACATTACCAAGTTTCTTCCCATAGCTGCCTTTTCTCCACTGTGATGCCTAGTCATAAGAGAGGTGCAACCTCTTGTAAATCAGATAAGTTCTCCTGTCCTTCACAATGCCTATTTTTCTCTTTCCCATCTAGCCCTCCTATTGTGAGCAAAGTATAACCTCCTCTCTGATTGTCGATCGACCTATTTCTATTCTTTTCTCTTCAAGACACCTCACTAAGGAAGGTTCTTCTTCCAATCGCAAAAGACCTTGCCGCTTAATGATTTGGACTGCCTTCTGCAACTCCGCTTACATCCTAGCAACCTTGGTTTCCTCTTCTAAGTTCTAACCTCTCTTCCTTCCTATCCTTGGACCCTTTTGTTGTCCCGCAGAAAACTCCCTTTGCAGTGGTTGGACTTGGATGTTGGCTGTAACTCCAGGCTCACCTGCAAAATATTTTCTCAAACTTTTTGAGACATCTTGCACCTCAAGATTTGTCTTTGGTTTTTTTCCCCTCTTTCTATTTGGTTCTGAATTCTCATTCAGAGTCCTCTGTTCACCTGTACAGCCTGCAGATTCACCTACTACCCCCACTCTGAAGATGAACTGCTTTCTAGCTGGTACCTGCTGTGGCTTCTCTCCTTCAACTGGAATCCTGCTAGATGGCATTGTGTTAAGAGATGCATATTGGTTTGCTTCATCTGCATTAATGGTCTATGAATAGGAACTTTATCTGGAGGACATCTTTCCTGACATATCTACCCCTTTACCTGCTCAATCTTGAAGCCTGCCTCCAATCTGACATCTTAGTTCCTGGCTTCCTTTCCTCCGGGAACTTTTAACCTAACTTTGAACTCAAAATCATGCCCATGCTTTGTCCCTGTCCATGGTCCTGAACACTTGCTGGCCACTTCCAAGGATGATTGCACTGATAGGATTATGTCCTTTCCTTCCCTCCTATAATTTTAACTCTACATTCTACAATTTGTGTTCCTCCTTGCCCTCTCCCCACCCCTGAATCCTATGACCCCATGACACATACACGGGCATGTATGCATCCTTACTTCACATATTGCCTGCCAATGTGGACTGATTTACCACACATGAAGTGTGCCTGCAATCCTGGGACCCTCTCATAAAAGAATATTTCCCAAAAGTCTTCCCCACTCCATCTCCATCTGACAGACGTTTTGGGAGTTTTGACCTCAAGAGACAACCTTTCAAAATTCTCTAATTGCCCTCTGTCAATCATTGCATCACCTTGACTGGTTTTCCAACTTAGCTGCAATCCTAAGGAAACTATTTTCTTAGACTTCCCAGGGCAGCATTCATGGCCGCACTTGTGGTCCCAAACTGTTGTCTTCCTCTAAGGGAGGTGTCTGCAAGGTGCTTGTCCATCTTGGCACACAGAGGAGTTTATAAGGACCCCCTCTGCCATTACTCTGCCCTCCATCTTGGCTATCATGAAGTCATGGCAGAGCTGTATCACTTCTGGACTCCATCTCCTCCTCCTCCTCCTCCATACATCGGAAAAGGATCTGAACATGAGATCTTTAATTAAGCCAGTCAAACCTGAACCAGCTAGGATGGTCTCCACAATGCCCTGTCAGTCTTCAGTCTCCTCTGGGATAAGCTCCTGTAGTAAAGAAGATGTCATCAGGCTTTCCACTGTTCTGCAGTGAAGAACTCTTCCCGCATGGAGATGCTACTCTACTCAAAGTACTAGTTTCATCAATCTACCTTCTGTGGGCAATGTCCCACTGTGTTGTTGCCTTACTGAAGCTCTTCCCCTCTTGATTAGTCCTACACGCTCTACTCCTTTGCCTCTTGTGATGTTCACCTTTGAGTTAAATACCATCAGGGTGCAGAGGGATATCTTATCTGTCGCAAACCTGTTGATGCTATTATTCTTGTCGCAGCAGGTTTCCTCCCTTGCCCTTTTCTGACACTAGATTGGATGCCTTGAATGTCTGGCTGACGTCCTCTCCTCAGTTCTGCATTCACGACTACTGCCTTGAAATCGCCTTGTGCCCTGCTCACCCTGCGATCATCTATTTCTCCATCACTAGCATCTCCATCATAGGTGTTGATTGCCCATGACCCCTTGGTGGAGCTCCCATTGTTATTAATTAATACTCTTCTAAGGCCAATCAGGGTGGTTTGTGTGCTTGGGCTCACCATATCATAGTAGACATTTCATGCCCTGTATTGTTAAGGAAACGAGTTTTTATGAGTGTTTTCCAAGACTTGGACTTGGCCTTCCTTTATGTTTTATGTTACAAGTAAAAGTTATGAAGTAAGAATCCATTTGGTGATGTATGCCATGGTATAGCAGATCTTAATATTGTCTTACAGAGAGTGCAATGTTGATGTGTATCCATTCCCAATAATTATGCATTTTGAAGTTGCCAAGAATTTTGTTTATTGAAACATACCTGCAGAAGGAGATATTTTTGTGGGTACTGAAGGCCAGGTTGAAAATGGTTGGCAGAGAAAATTGTGATTTTTCTTGTGAATGGCATGGTTAATCAGGGGACAAGGGAACTTGATAGCAAAAAGGACGATTCTGGTGCTTGGATTTCCAATGTACTGTGCACAATTTTGCTACTTGTCTTTCTCGCAAGATATTCTTCCTCAATAATTGACTATTGAGGATAGCATATTGGGTCTTCTCCTCCTTAGTTTTCACATGATACTGAGTTTGTGTGCAGACTTTGTTGATTCTGTCCATATACCATGCTGAATGTCCCTTGACACTCCTGCAGGGATAAACAGCATAGCTCATGTTTCTTGTAGATTCTCTCCAGCCACCAAAGGACTATAAATAATCAACATGGTTTCTAAAACATCTGATTTATTAGAACCATGTTATGCTTATTGATGCAATGTTAATTTTTTCTTCTTCATGCTTAATCTTGTGCGAATATGATGTCTAGTTCATTAATTTGTAGTTGGACGTCTAAGATCATTCAACATTTTAGGTTCAATGTTGACCTAGCTAAGGAAATGTTAGCTCCATCTTTGTTCATTTTATAGAAGTTTCCAATCTGGGTTAGAGGAGTCACTTTCCAATATCTGCTGACCCTGCAGCTCTTATTTGTTGATAAAAATGGATATGTTTACCAAGTGAAGCAAACAGGATCAAGAGAAGTGCATGTCTTTCTTTCTCTGCTTTGAATAAGCATGACTCTGAAGTCCGAACATTCGGTCAACAAGTTGAAGTGCCATTTGGCTTCTATGAAGCGCCCCAGAGAAAGAAAATCTTCCACTTCCATACATTTTTCACAGCCCAGGCATTGCCACAGTGTGCCTCCACTATGACAAAATGACTAAAGCTACGTTAAAGGATAGACATACTGGTGCTCCGGAAAACACTCCCCGGCGCCTCGCCTCCGGGAAGCAGCTACCTCCTACATGGGAGAAAATATTTTACCGTACGAGAAAGGAGAGAGAATGCGAAGAATTAAAGGCAAATGTAATATAACATTACACCTCAAGCAGTCCGTACATGTTCCAAATGTAAAGAAAAGAAGATAAAACGAATTAATTTCCGCCATATGTGTTATGCTATTGGTAGGTGTCATAAACTTGGAGCCTATGCCTAACATAAAAACACGTACATTTTCTTTCAAGGTCAATGGTAGGTTTGAGGATTAAGTTCATATCATCATCCCTTTTCTACTCTTTTAACTTCACACGACCAAGTTCAGCATGTCGTACTTTGTTTCAACACTAAGGACGATGGGAGAAGAATTTTTGTTACCAATAAAGGTGTCAATATATTCAAGTGAATAAAGTATTACAGATAAATCAGTTACCGACCGAAGTCTTATAACTTCAATTGTCTCTTAACTACCAGCACGCATCCGACTGCACTCAAAAAGGGGGGTCATTCACAATCTGTGAAGGGTGGAATAAGGGGGTAACTTTATCCTGGCGAATAAGTAAAAAAGCGCTGTGATAAAGCGGGTAGAGTATTCCGGCAGTGACTTGGGTCTTCCTAGACCAAAGAGTAAAAAAGCAAGGATACTCTACCTGAGTTTAAATCAACCAGGATTTTTCTATTTGATTTTCAAAGAAGGCCAAAGAGAATGTGTAGAGGTCAAAGAAGGGGACTCAAGATGTCTCAAATTTAAAATTATAAAGATGGATATGCGCTTATAAGAAAGATTCAAATCTTCTCCTTTGAGAGCTCTTTTATCAGTAAAAAAGGAAAATACTCTAGTCTCCTCTGGGCGTGGCGAGAATAATATCTCAAAGGAGACATCTCAAATTTATATGTCTTCATTGACGCCGTATGTGGGAATCCCGACCCAATAGACATATGTTTATAAGCAAGACCAAAGTCTTCTCTTTTGAAGGCTTTTTTACCGGTAAAAAAGATAAAATCCTAGCCGTCTTCCGACGTGGCGGGGACAATATCTCAAAGGAAACATCACAAAATTTGTACGTCTTTAGAATGCATAGACAGACTCCGTTTCTTTTAATATTTGACACATTATATATCTTCTCAAGTTGTCAACACTTATCTAGATATGAATCTCAGATTTTTTTCCCAGTCATATACCTACTAGTTTTGAATTGCCGATGAATCCATGGGAAGGCAAGAGACAATTTAGCGAACTAAAGCATCTTAGTAGTCATAAGAACAGAAAATGTAAAAGAGATTTCTATAGTAACAGCGAGCGAAATGAGAACAATCTAAATCATAAAGACGAGGCTACGAAGGAGAAGTACAATTGTCGTGTTACTAGACAAAGTGGTTCAATATTGCGCCCTAGATGGTGGGAAGTCTAAAAGCTGAAAGCATCACTCAGCTTGCGCTCTACCCGAGTACGTAGCATGTGACACATGGAATCCCATGTAAATCAGCAATGATCATCTTACAAGGCTAAATACTCCTCGGCCATCTATAGCATAGTACGTAGTAGCACCGAGGGAAAGGTGAAAGGAGCCCCCACCAAGGAGTGAAATAGAACACATTCAATTGGGGCTCGCTCTGGATGCCCCCCTCTCCCAGGGACTTGCGTTACTCATCAACCTCCTGCTGCCGCTACTTCCCTGTTGATGCCTCCTCGGTTGTTCCTGCCACTCCCTCCGTGAGTGGCCCTGCTGATCCTGCTGTTGCCCCGGCCCTCCTTACTGCAGTCGTCCTCTTGCTGTCGGGTTCGGACCTCCCCGCCCAGGGTTTGGTTCACCATGCACCGGGTGCTGGTCTGCTGCCCACTCCCACTGCTGCCTCCGTCCAGGTCGAAGCACCCCCCGTTCAAGTCGACGCCCCTCGTGCCCAGGTCGTTGCATCTCCCCGTTCAGGTCGATGCACCCGCGGCTCCCCTGCTGCTACTCCCGCCCTGGTCGTTGCCACCGTTCCGGTCGATGCACCCCCCTGCTGCCGTTCCGATCGAAGCCCCCCATTCAGGTTGATGCATCCCACCCCTGCTGCTGCTGGTGGGCTCTCGTCTCTGCTCCTGCGTGGTCCCTCTTACCACCCTCGTGTCCTGCCCGTTAGTGGTCTCGCCCTCTAATGCGCACTCGTCTACAGGATGGGTGGCCCAACCCAGACGCGTGCCCTTCCGCCGGCCATATTGTCGCCACCGGCGGCCATTTTCTGCTACAGTGTTACTTCGCCCCTTGTTTGGGCCTCGTTGTAGTTTTCCTTTTTTAAGCTTTTTGGGCCTTGCGCATCGGTTGTTTACCCCATGTTTTGGGTCTCGTTTCAGGCTTTCATATTTTGGGTTTAGTGGGCCTTGCCCACATGTTGTATTGGGCTCCTCCCTTCCAGGATGCCCCCCCCCAACTTTGGTGGTCCCATGTTCTCCCTTCCCCTTTTCTTTCCTTTATGCTTAATTTATAAAATTTCTTGGAAGGTGGCCAGGGTCGAGTTTCTCCTCTTGCCCCCTTGCAAATATGACTTTAGTTAAAAAAAAAAAACCCTAGTTGCTCGTTGTCATGCTCCATCTAGAACATGCTCGGTAGGGAAGGTGAAAGGAGCCCCCACCAATGAAGTCACCTGGTGCAATAGCATTTTTTTGTTTTCTTCAAAACTATTTTTTCCACAAGTCAGGACCAAATTGAACTGTATATCCATATATAGCCCAATGTGAGATCGGACAACCCAAAAACAATAAAAAACTGAAGATCAACATTGGGCTGGCCATTTTTGACTTTCAAGTACTCAGGTGGTTCCCTATCCATTAGAAGTGATGGCGATGGAAATAATGTCGAAACCTTTTATATTCTCCAAGTGAGAACTTGATCTTTCTTTCTCAGGAGGTGTCCTAGTTATCATAGAAAGCAACCCTAAAGTAGTATGTCAATAGTACACACATGTTTGCCATCCTTCAATATTTACACTGAACAAAAGCCTGTAGGCTTGGTAGAAAATTCTCTTACGTTTGACATTCAAGAAAACCAAGATCTTAATGAACCTATTCTGATAATTGAAAAAAATGTGATATTTTGAAGATAAAAATTTAAAATAAAATAAACAAAAATCTTTAGGATTTCTTTATTTTCGAGATAGGTAGCACATTCGACCCAGATGGTCGAATGCGCTACTCGACCTCGGGTAAGCCGATTGTGTGTGAGAGAGATACGTGGGGTCCACGCACTCTCTCTCTCGTCAGGTAACATATTCTAGCTATCCTACCCCGAAAATAAATCGGGCCTTAGAGAAGCTTGGGATGGAAGGCATGTATGGGGACACTGTTTTTAGAACAGAATTTACTCCCTCCAGTGCACAGGGCTTTAGATCATACGATTCTCAAGGATAAATTGTCACGATTCTCTATTCATCTTGCAGTGCACTAAATGCAGAACTGAGCTGGATCCAGTCAGTGACGACTACAGTCCAGTCCCTTAAATTTGGAACACATAAATACCGAGTCAAATTATTATTTTTAAACAAAAAGCTCAAATATCAACATTAAACCTCGTCATCTATTCATCGTGGTCACCACTTTTGCACCACAAAAAACTTCGCAAATCGGTCCTTTTCTCCGACTACTTCCAACTCACTCTTATCCGTTGCCGGGCATGGACAGGACATTCTTTTTGCGATACATCAATTTCTAATCTGAAGGTTGGTTGGCGTGATAATGAGGGGAGGGGGCGTCGGCTGTGATATGATGCCTCTCCTCTCCAGCTGGAATTTTGACCTGTAAAGACTGGACCGTCAGCTGGATTTGCTGTCTCTATTCCCGATTGCGGCAGTAGTTGTTTGCCTGTGCGTGTCAAACTTAATGCAGTGCTTATTCCTATCCAGCTATCTATCCCCTTTGAAGGTCGCCTTTCATTAGCGTTTGAAGTCGTCACCACCGCCACCACCACTCATCACTATGTGGCTGTCCCCTCTCCTGATTAAGCATGTTGCGGATGCAGATGAGTCGGGTTTGACTCGGATAGACCGATGTAATATTCTATCCACAAAAAATATATAAATATCATGTTCGAATGATATACTATTAATTTTGCGGGTATAGACATGAGTATATCTGTCACGGGTATCGATATACTCGTGGATATCCATATAATTGTAAAAAATATGAGTCCACGTCGATGTCCAAGAGAATTTGGGATTCGTGAGAAGTGAGAAAAAAGAAGTCCGATCGATTGTTTTCTTTTTAAAATAATTTTTATATTTTATAAAAATATCTTTACAATTTTAGCAATAAGTTCAAACTCAGGGTCAAAAAGACGGATAGCGGGTTGAGTTCATGCCAAAATCATAGGCCCAACATAAATAGTGAGTTATTAAGAACATGTTCGGATCAGGTATGAGTTCGGGTGCACTGTAATCCGAATATGAAATAGATATTTTTAAAAATATCTGAATCCATATCAATTTATCTAGGTATTAGCCGACCTATCACAGGAAACACTTTGGATACATAGGTCGGATGCATTGAGTGTAGATGGAGAGATGACTCCACTATTATAAGCACATTATATTTTAATCCATATATTAAAATCTATCAGATTGGACATCTTAAGGTGTTGAGTGGAGATGGCTCCACTATTATAAGCACATTATATTACTCCCTCACTTGTAAGCTAATTTAGACTCTGCCACATGGAGCATGACAAACACGGGATGCACGGCTCGGATCATAACTATGAGCGATACCTTATTAAAATTAGTTCGGCCCAAGATTGGCCCAATAGCGGCGGGCCCAAACCACCCAAACCAACCCCGCTCCTACATCATGCCCAGTAGGTACGGCCCACCAGGGCGCGACCCAATTCGACTCGGCATTGGATTCTACAGCACGGGAAAGCACCATGATCGGCGGAAGACCCTTCGACGACCGACCGTTACTCCCCACGAGGTCGACCATCATCTTATAATGGGCGAGCACGTCCCATGAGCGCCGTGAGACTCGCCTCGGGACCAGCCGACGCCGGGGTAAGCGCCCCCCAACGAGAAACTCCCACCACTATAGCGGGAAAACGTTATTCCACTACTTACGCCCTTCCCTACCAAGGGATAAGGCTCCCCGCTCCAGAATCACCTCCTCTAGCCTCCCTTGATATCCCTTTTGTGTATTTTGGTTTCTAACCCCTCATAAGGTTGTTTTATACCTCTTGAATAGTCATTGGACATCCTCCAGACCAGATCCACGATTTATGACTGATTGGGTGACTTTAGGATTAAACAAATCCATGGAGAATGGCTCTTCTCGAAGAGAAAAATAAGTCAACAATTGCTGGTTTGGGGCTGGCGATCGACCGGAAATAGGTGTCGGTCGACCGTTCTGAGAAAACCCTGTAGACATTTTGATTCTGTTATTTTCGGTTGACCGCCCTGGGCTGGCGGTCGACCGAAATTTGGGCAAGTTCCAGATTTTGATCTTTTAATCTCTTAACCCGTTTATCTTAGTCACTTAACTCCTTTAGCAACCCGTTCTCATCTGTGGCATCAACCTTGACAGTCTTGAAGGTGTCAACTGAGTCTTTGACCTTGGATTCTCTTGGTTATGCTTCTTTGTGCATCGACCTTGGCTATGTGACATGCCGACTCATTTCGTGCTAAGTGTTGACTCTTCTTGAAGCTAGCTTGATCTTCTGTTAGCTGTCCAGCCTACCTATTACTTCTTGAAGGGATTTTCATTCTTGGAGTTTCATTCGTACTTGGGCGTGAACATTGATCTTTCACTTTTGCCATCTCCACTCAATTCCTTATCCATTCATTGGCTTATCTGTCATGAGTAAAATATCACGTATGTCAGTCATATGAGAGTGGAAAATAACAATGACTTATAGTGTTTAGCCATTGTCAAAATCATAAGAAGCAAATGGCCACAGGGACATAACATTCTCCCCCTTTTTGATGATGGTAACATTGTGAGTCATTATGTGACAGTAATGTCCAAGATGACAAATATTATAACATATGCAGCTCAAAATCCATGATGATGAAAGCATGTGAATGCGGATATGTATGCATGGATGATCGAAGCAAGTGAATGCTATTCAAATGTCAGTCTCCCTTCATCACTCACAAACAAAGTTCACAAAGGTTTCTCTTCTCCCCCGTTTTCTCTCCCCCTTTGACAACTCATTTTCCCCCTTTGACAACTCACTTAGGCCGCACAAAGGACGGACTCACAAGCTATTTAGCTCATAAGATATTCTCCCCCTTTGACAACAGTAAAAAGGAGGGATAAGGTAGAGAAGGTGACAAATGTCTGAGAGACCAGAGCTGAATATGAGTTGAGAGCAAGCCATTATATTCAAATCGGAAACATGCCGTGATCAACATTCATGGTTCAAAGCTAATGAAATCCGAGATCAACAATAGAGTGCGAAAAGCATCTACATGCATGTTTTAATAGAAATGAACCAGAAGTGTATATCATGGCAGTGTTGAACCGTCCCTTGTCTGATACATCCATATTCAATAACTACAAAGGGAATAGCACATACTGGTATTGAGGTTAAACAAGCATGACTAAAGCATGGAATTTTATGATTTCAACACTATTTTTCATGATCATTTACATTTGAAGGTATATGACTCATATTTTACGAGCAATCGAGTCTAGTACATGTCTCCTAGCCGTAAGAATACACGTTGTTTAGACGCCAGTATTCATAGGTATTTGATAAGACTGACTGTTATGCTTCAGATTGAACAGAGATAGCTTTGTCACCTCATGACATATCTGACCTCATTTCTTTGATGATATAATATATTTCTCAGCAACTGTACCATTGCTCTGTCTAGAATCCAATATAATCAAGATAGAGATAACATGGGCACATCATGACATATCATTCGTCACTTGATTTGATGACATGACATATTTCTCCGTGCAACAATAGCATTGCTCTGTCTAATTGAATTTCAGGAATTCCAGCTCATCAAGATATTTAAAAATAATACTAAGCCTTAGTGTATCACCAAGGTTATCATGAAGTTTGAATTTTCAGATTTCAAGATACTCATTCAAGCCACAACATGCAGTCTCTAGTTAAGATCTATTAAAACGACAGAACATAGATGATTTCATAACAAATATTTCAGAACTTCAAGGAAATCATTAAATCTTAACCACTTTCATTGGATGGACAATCATCAGTTTATATAATAGCAAGCTCTTATGCCAAAGTTCTGTTGGTCTCATGATCTCATATTTAGACTTTAAGCCATTGAAGTTCAGATTGCAAGAGACTCCCCATAAGGATATGCAATGGATACACTCAAGAAGTTATGTTTGCAAGCAAGTGGAATGACAAATGTCAAGGAGAGGTTGACTTATACCAAGCATGGGTTGACCTGATCGAACATGAAGTTGACAGAGTTGAAATGTATGACCCAACACATGGTTGTACACTTATTAATAGCAACAGAATGAAGATAAAACATATGCATGAATGTTTCTTAGAGACAACTCCCCCTTACTATATGGCCTATATGCGATAGTGACGCATGGTACTTGGCGGAGGTGAAACCTCACGCATATTGAGTGCTTCTAGACAGGCATAGCATGCATTTCCATACATCAACATTTAATATACCATAGCCATGCAAGAATGATGCTACACAAACCATGCAATGCATCGTGAACATGAATTCAACTTTATTATGCATCATGACTGCATGCAATGCTACACCATATGTAAAATGACATATTTACATATAAACAATGCGTGGACACCAATCTGTAAAAACACACAACCAAGCTGAAGAAGATCATCATTTCAAGTTTTATTAGACTGAGGTCTGCAAAGACTAAGCTCCCTTCTGAGTGTTGTAAACCTGTCAATACACAAGGGCTTGGTAAATATATCAGCAATCTGATTAAGAGTATCAATAAAATGTAGTTCAAAGTTTTTGTTAAAGACCTTATCTCTAATGAAGTGATGCCTAATCTCAATATGCTTAGTCCTAGAGTGCTGGACTGGATTTTTTGCAAGGCTGATAGCACTGGTGTTATCACACAGAATAGGGATACAACCAAGATCCACTAAGTAGTCTTGGAGTTGGTGTTTAATCCACAATATTTGGGTGCCACAGCTCCCCGCAGCAACATATTCTGCCTCTGCGGTTGAGAGAGTAACCGAGTGTTATTTCTTGGAGGCCCAAGACACTAAACACCCGCCCAGAAACTAGCAATAGCCACTAGTACTCTTGCGATCCAGCTTGCATCCAACGTAGTCCGCATCAAAATAAGATATAAGAGATAAATCACATGATGACGAATACCACAACCCCAAATCTTGAGTTCCGGCAAGATATCTAAGGATACGTTTGATGGCAGTCAAGTGGGATTCTCTAGGACTTACTTGAAATCTAGCACAAAGGTATACACTAAATTGGATATCTAGACGGGATGTAGTCAAATAAAGCAAAGAGCCAATCATACCTCTATAGATCTTTACATCCACTAATTTACCATTTTCATCCGAATCTAGTGATGTTGTGGTGCTCATAGGAGTTGTAATTATTTTACTACTTGTCATGTCAAATCTTTTCAGCAGCTCCTTGATGTATTTAGCTTGACTTATGAAGCACCCATCTTCTCCTTGGTTGACCTGCAAACCGAGAAAAAATTAGAGTTCTCTCATTAGGCTCATCTCGAATTCGTTAGTCATGAGGTTAGCAAATTCTTCACACATTTCAGATTTAGTAGAACCAAACGTAATATCATCAACATAAATTTTAACAATCAAATGTTCTTACCTTGTTTCTTGGTGAAAAGTGTTTGATCTACCTTACCTCGTGTGTACCCTTTCTCAATGAAGAACGAGCTTAGTCTCTCGTACCAAGCTCTTGGTGCTTGCTTCAGTCCATAAAGCATCCTGTCTAGTTTGTATACAAAATCTGCATGGTTAGTGTTTTCAAAGCCAAGGGGCTGCTCAACATAGACTTCTTCTTTGATCAATCCATTCAAGAAAGCACTTTTTACATCAATTTGATACAGCTTTATTCTAAAGGAGCATGCAAAGGCAAGTAAAATTCTGATGGCTTCAAGTCTAGCAACTGGGACATAAGATTCATCAAAGTCTACCCTAAACTCTTGATTATACCATTGAGCCACCAATCTAACCTTATTTTTTATTATCTTGTCATCCTCACTGAGTTTGTTCCTAAAGACCCATTTAGTGCCTATGACAGATTGTGATGATGGTCTAGGAACAAGATGTCAAACTTTGTTTCTTTCAAACTGGTTTAACTCATCTTGCATTGAATTAATCTAGTTTTCATCCTTTAATGCTTCATCAATATTCTTGGGTTCAATCTGGGAGACAAGAGCAAGTTGATCTAATTCTTCCACAATTTTAAAATGTAACCTTGTTCTAGGTGGATCATTCAAGCTACCAATGATATTTTCTAAAGGATGATCCTTAAGAATTCTAATGTCTGTAGAATCATTACCTTATCCTGTAGCTTGATTCCTTACATTGTTTGATTCAGCTAGGTCACCATCTTCTCTTGTTTCTTCTTGTGGAGGATTATTCTTTTCCTTCATGCTTAGGAATTCCCCATCTTCATCATTTTTCCCGCAATAGTTATAATTTTTAGAATCATCATGATATTCATCAAAGGAAACATGGGGTGATTCTTCCACAGTTTGACTCTTAACATTGTAAATTCTATAAGCCCTAGATCTATCAGAATATCTAAGGAATATACCTTCATCGCTCTTGGGCTCGAATTTATCTAAATCTCTTTTGTCATTATTGTGGATGAAGAATTTGACCCAAACACTTTCATATGTGTGAGAGAATATTTTTTACCTTTCAGCAACTCATAAGGAGTCTTTTTGGTGTGTGACCTTACCATAGATCGGTTGATAATGTAACAAGCCGTGTTTACCGCTTCAGCCCAAAACCTCCTTGGAAGTTGCCGTTCGGCAAGTATTGTTCTTGCCATTTCTATGAGTGTTCGATTCCTTCTTTCAACTACATCATTTTGCTCCGGGGTTCTTGGTGATGAAAATTGATGTGAAATACCTTCAGCCCTGCAAAGATTATAGAATTCAGTATTTTCAAATTCACCACCATGATCAGATTGAATGTTGGAAATCTTAAACTCACCGTCTTGCTTTATCTTCGTATAGAGTGCCTGAAACTTATCAAAAACATCATTTTTATGTGTGAGAAAGAAAACCCATGTGAACCTAGAGTAATCATCCACCAAGACATATCCATATTTTCTACCACTTAAACTAGCAGTTCTGGTTGGACCAAACAAATCCATATGAATCAGCTCAAGTGGTTTAGATGACATGTTTGCAGATCTAGCCTTGAAGGATTTTTTTGTTTGTTTACCTAGGGCACATGCATCACACAATTTATTTTCTTGTTTAAAAGATAGTTCAGATAACCCTTTCACCATTAAATGCTTTAATAGTTTATGTAAGACATTGTAGCTAGCATGTCCTAGTCTACGATGCCATAACCATGTAAGCTCAGATTTTGATGCAGCAAGACAAAGATTTATGTGAGCAAGATCATCTAAGTCAATCATGTAAATATTGTTGACCCTTTTTCCAGAAAATTTTACCTTGTCAGATTTTGGTTCAATGATTCTACATTCATGAGAGTCAAACAACACTTTATGACATTTATCACATAATTGACTTATGCTGAGTAAATTATATTTTAAACCTTCAAATAATAACATATTTCCAATGGAGTTGGAGAGGTTCTTACCTACATTACCTGTTCCAATGATTTTTCCCTTGTTGTTCCCTCCAAATGTGACGTATCCTCCTTCCTTTTCCTCCAAGAGATAAAATTTTGATTTATCTCCAGTCATGTGTCTTGAACAGCCACTATCAAGTTACCACCGGTTATGCATGGCTGCAAGACACTCCTGCACAAGGAATTAAGCAATGAGATTTGGAACCCAACAAAACTTGGGTCCCACCAACTTCTTCAGATTTTTAAAACATGATACCATTTCTTTTGGAATCCAAACCTGCCTTGCATTCATGTTTTCTTTGCTTAGTGCAGGGATTTGGTTGTTCTTTTCAACTTTGACATTCATTTTCTATTTGGAGGCTCTTTGTTGAAATTTATGAAAATTTGAGGAAGTTTGCTTCTTAAACTATTGAGGCTGTTGGTTGGTTTTGAGTTGAAAGTGATTGTTTTGCCACATAGGAGATTGAAACTTATATGGTTGGTGAACACAAGAATCACAATTTCCCCAAAAGTAGGGTGGTGTTAGCCTATATGAATGCGCAACACAATTATAGTGACATCTGGAAGGCTGAGCAGGTAATGGCCAATGAAGTGTTAACCTGTGTTGCTGGGAACGTTGACATTTCTTAGGCTTTTGGACAATCTTTTTGAAAATATTAGTGACTTCCTCTTCAACCTTTTCTTTTCCTTTGAATGTTATTTTTGAGGTAGAATCGTCAGAAGAGGAAACAAATGTGACAGTCTTTAACCCAATTGGCCTTTTGTTTGTTGGTTCAAAACCCAACCCTTCCTTATTGAAGTTCATTCTAGTACCTAGCAGTGCATCTAAGTTTTCTCTTTCATCCACAAACTGTTTTAAAGATTATTATTTATCCTTCAACTCTTTTTGTAGGTTTTCAATGTTTTGAAGAAGTTGAGTGTTGACTTGTTTGACAGCTTCATACATCTCATTACTCAATTTGCTGTCATTTTCATATCTTTACATTTTTAGCTTCATGCTATCAATCTCATTTTTTAAGTCTTCATTTTTAGTTTCCAAGTCAGCCATTTCTTTTCTTCCCTCTTCCAAATCCTTAATCATTTTCTTAAGATCTTCAATTTCAGTTTCAAGTAGAGCAGTCTTATCATTCATATCATGATCATGCACAAACAAGTTAATTTTTTTTTTCAATGATTTATTCTCCTTTTTGTACATGTCATATTTTTCCAAGAGCTGTATATATGCTTTTTCCCAATCATCAATTGCGTAATTTTCAAAAGGAGAGTTTATGTCACGCCCCGATGCGGAATCTCGGGACGTACAGTTAGGGGCACGCGAGCAAGAATTTAATATTCCGAACCATTGCAAACCATTGCACAAAAGGTTGGAAAAGGTAAATATCAGAGTTTTATTGATAATAAAATGCTGAGTACATTTGGGTAGACAACTACATTCGAATAGTAATCCAAACTAGAACAACTTCTCACTATTACATAAGGAATACAAACTGACTGAAAAGCTATAAACTAACACTCGTATCACTCTAGTCCATCCCCGACATGGTCATCACCTGGAAAGAGGGGAAAAGTAGGAGTGAGCTAAACACGCTCAGTAGATAACCGTAAGCAGGTATAAGTATTTAACCAATTATTACACTTTACATGAAATGCAGTAAATGAACAAATGTCAACACGATAAAGAACAATATATGATATCGAGAATGTAACACTTTTACCACAAGTAATGATCAAGTAATGAACAAGTATAGCAACTACAAGATAAAGAACTTTGGCCATCATTCAAGTATGTTACACATGTAACCAGGTAATCACGCACGATTCAAGTATCACGAATTGTCATAGACGTAACAAGTCAAGTCAAGTGCTCGGGTGCAATGCCTCACCCTGTCATACACATCCCATGGGCTCAATATCATTTCGGGCGCTCTCCCCAGGACCAGACCGGGCCCTTATGATGCGTTGGCATTTCATTGGATCCATGATCCCCCGTCTAGACATAGTCAATTTATGGCCAATCTAATCAATAGAATTTCTGTCAAGTGTAAGATGAGAGGACGACCCTTGTCTCCTCTGATTCAAGAGTATAACACAACGGAAAACCCAAACTAAGGGTAGTCGTACGGCGAACACCGGGCCGTACTCACACGAGTAACGAGTCACGGAGTCAAGTATGAACGGTTGACAGTAAGCCGTTCGAGAAAAGTAAGTGTATAGATTTAATATACGAACCTCTCGGGTCGTATACGGAGATACGGTTCTAGAAAATCCGTATTTAAGTATAACAATAATTCTAATCATAAGATGAGTTGTGTATAAAATAGTTACCGGAATACGATGACCATTTAACCCATTAAAAATAATGGTTGATTCCGGGCTCGAGTATGACCGAAGGTTAATCAAGGATAATCGGTCATTTTAACAAGTTAAAACGATGGCGATCGGGACATTAGAGGATATACGGTATATGTTTATACACCGTATAGGCCTAAGTTGCCCATTTTATACTTTAAGCAATAAAACAGCGGTCTAAATCATGCTTTCTATTGTAGACCATGGATAAATTTACCATTTGGTATCATTTCCTTTCATGGTAACAATTTAGAATTTACCGGATAGAGTGTCCGGCGTAATTTTACATCGGCCAAGACTTGCATAAGTCGACCGTCATACTAATCTTGGCTAATATATACTTAATCTTGCCTAATCCTATGTAAACTTGGTTAATCATGCTTAAACATAACTAATTATGCTTTAAACATGACTAATTATGTCTTAAACATGACTAAACATGCTTAAACATAACTAATTATGCTTTAAACATGACTAATTATGTTTAAACATAACTAATTATGTCTAAACATGACTAATTATGCTTAAACATAACAAAGTTTGCTTACACTTAGCTAATGATGGTTAAATAATTCTTAATAACCACTAACATACATTTGATGTAGTTAATCTTAGCTAATCATGGTTAATCATGGTAACACATTTTTATAAGCAAACCAAGGTTCCTGTACAACAGGGACCAAAAGGGAACAGGGCAGCAAGTAATGGGTTTAAGGGGGGGGGGTCGACCCCTACCTGCTGGGGTTCATGCCTGTTCAGCCATTTTCTTCAATTTTTAACATGGTTTTCAGTGATTATAAATGGGATTACTATGATATTAAGCTGAAACGTGCTTGAATACTTACAACTACTAGATTTTTAAGCCACCAACTACATGTTAATCATGTGGGTTAGCAATCTATCAAGTAACCGTGTTCATGTTTACTATTCACAAAACCATACGAATGCAATCTAAAACATGTATAAAACATGGTAATGATCCTAATAAGATTGCTAACAAGATTATTCTTCTATCATTAGGTTGGTGCCTTTGGTTACCTACCGGATTTGACGAACAGAAGATAGAATAGAATGAATGAATGAAGCTCCGTGAGAAAGTAGGAATAGTAAAGTTGCAGAGGTTGTGTAGCTCCTCCACGGACTCTTCCAACAGCAGCTTAATTAAGGGAGGGAAGGGGCTTAAGCCTACTCCCTATATATAAGATTTAAAGGGGCACGTGATCCCTTTTCGTGGCGAGAATATCGCACACGGCGCTGCAACGGGAAGACCACAGTGTGGACTCCGTGTTTGCCGACTTAAACACGTTCTCACGTGTTTATTGAGGCAAATAGTTAAGCTTAACCCTTATTAGTCTTAGGGTTAGTTGGGTGATTAAGGGTCATTAGATCAAAAACAATGCTTAATGATTTTTGGTGATTTTTACCCAGAAGACAAAAATGTTCATCAAAACATGCCCTTTCATAATACCATTTTTATGGATTTTTATCAAGTGTTTTACATGTACTAAACCAATCTTTTAAGTTAAATTAATATTTTAATCAAATGCCAATGGTTTAGGCGATAGATGGAGTTTCAGATTTTTGCCAATTAAGCTCAAGAAGACAAACTTACTAGTAAAAATATGTTCTATCATTTATGATTTTTTTGTGGATTTTTCTAAGGTAATTATATTTTCGTGTGAATAGTGTTTCCCGGTTTTAAGTCGGGCTTAAATTGATTATTAAACCATGTAAACGAGCTAATTAGGGTCAGGCACAGAAGACTAAAGTGATTGTCATGATGTTTCCTAATTAACTGCTATTTTTAGGAAATTTCATATAATAGTCAAAAGTTTTTTTTTTTTACTTTTACTATTTACCATAGCATTATTTAAATTTTTTTTTTTTACTATTCACAAAAATTGGGGTCTTACATCCTCCCCCACTTAAAGAATTTGGTCCTCCAAATTCACTGAACCGAAATAGTAAGGGAAGAAAATAGCTTACCTAGAACGAGTCGGGATACCGCTTCCGAATAGCGTCCTCGGACTCCCAGGTAGCTTCTTCAACTCCACGCCGACTCCATTGAATCTTAACCATCGGTATGGAACGATTCCGAAGTTGTTGTTCCTTCCGATCCAGAATCTTTACTGGTCGTTCTTCATAAGACAAGTCCTTCTTCACTTCGAGGTCCGCATGTTGAATGACGTGACTAGGGTCGTACACGTATTTCCGAAGCATAGAAACATGGAACACGTTGTGTACTCCAGCTAGTTGAGGAGGTAAGGCCAATCTATAGGCGACTTCACCCACTCGATCAAGGATCTCAAATGGACCAATATACCTTGGGCTTAACTTGCCATGAATACCGAATCGGCGAATACCTCTCGACGGAGAGACCTTCAAAAATACATGCTCGCCAATCTGGAATTTCAAATCTCTTCTTCTATTATCAGCATAACTTTTCTGCCTTGATTGAGCTACAAGTAACCGGTCTCGAATAATTCGAATATTCTGTGATGATTCTGAGACAAGATCCGGTCCAAGCCATTGCTTCTCGCCAATCTCATCCCAACATAATGGAGAACGACAACTCCTTCCATACAAAGCCTCGAAAGGTGCCATTTGTATGCTGGATTGATAACTATTGTTATAGGCGAATTCTATCAATGCCAAATGATCACTCCAGCTGCCATCGAAGTCAATCATACAAGCTCTCAACATATCTTCCACAATCTGATTTGTTCTCTCGGTCTGTCCATCTGTCTGCGGATGAAATGCAGTACTGAAATTCAGACGGGTACCAAGAGATTCTTGCAAACCCTTCTAGAAATGAGATGTAAATCTCGGGTCTCGGTCAGACACAATGCTGACTGGAATACCATGAAGTCTAACCACTTCCTTCAGATATAATGCTGCTAGTACATCAACCGTCCACTTGGACTTAATAGCTAGAAAATGGGCTGACTTAGTCAATCGATCCACGATGACCCATATTGCATCATAGCCACCTCGAGTCTTAGGAAGACCCATAATAAAGTCCATACCAATACTCTCCCACTTCCATTGGGGAATATCAAGTGGTTTCAATTTACCTGCCGGTCTAAAATGCTCGGCCTTTACTTGTTGACAAACAAGACATCTGCTTACAAAATCTGCAATTTCCCTTTTCATGTTTGGCCACCAAAATGTCCTCTTCAAGTCTTTGAACATCTTAGTGCCTCCCGGATGGATAGTGTATCGGGATCTATGTGCTTCTTCAAGGATCCGATTCTTTATATTAGCCTCATCCGGTACACAAGTTCGACCTTGAAACACCAGTCTTCCATCATTGGCTATCGAGAAGTCAGGTCTGCCACTTAAGTTTTCCTTAATCTCGACTAGCTCGGGATCAATATCTTGTAATAGCTTGATTTCCACTAACAGTTCGGGCTTGAGTTGCATCTGGGAAATCAAAATCCGATCATTATCAATATTGAGATCCAGACTAGCCATCTGCTCCAGTAACTTCCATTCTTGTAACATAAGACTGGATAACTTAGCCACAGGCTTCCGACTTAACGCATCAGCCACGACATTGCCTTTGCCAGGGTGATACTCGATAGAGAAGTCGAAATCCTTTATATATTCCAACCACCTTCTTTGCCTCATGTTTAATTCCTTTTGAGAAAATAAGTATTTCAGACTTTTGTGATCCGAAAATACCGTGAATGATTCTCCATATAAATAGTGCCTCCAAATCTTTAATGCGAATACTACGGCTGCCAATTCCAGATCATGCACGGGATAATTAACTTCATGCTTCCTTAACTGCCTGGAAGAATAGGCAATCACCTTGCCATGCTGCATAAGCACACAGCCTAAGCCAATACCAGAAGCATCTGTGTAGACCACAAAACCGCCTTCACCCGAAGGTAAGGTCAAAATAGGGGCAGTAGTCAAACAATCCT
Source organism: Amorphophallus konjac (assembly GCA_022559845.1). Taxonomy (NCBI): domain Eukaryota; kingdom Viridiplantae; phylum Streptophyta; class Magnoliopsida; order Alismatales; family Araceae; genus Amorphophallus; species Amorphophallus konjac. Next base: position 402,424,681 of record CM040122.1, read on the forward strand.
TCAGAGTTTGAAAACTCCGTTGGCATTCAGCTGACCACTCAAACTTGATTTCTTTGCGGGTTAATTTGGTCAAAGGTACCGCAATTTTAGAGAAATCTTGAATGAACCTTCGATAATAACCAGCCAGGCCAAGAAAACTCCTTACTTCAGTAGCATTAGTAGGCTGTTCCCAATTCTTGACTGCTTCCACTTTAGATGGATCCACAGAAATTCCATCCTTAGTAATAATATGTCCTAGAAAGGACACTTCACTCAGCCAAAATTCACACTTGCTGAATTTGGCATATAATTGGTGATCTCTCAATAATTGAAGAGCCGTTCTTAGATGCTCGGCATGATCTTCTTCACTCTTTGAGTAGATCAAAATGTCATCAATAAATACCACGACCCATTGATCAAGATAAGGTCGGAACACATTGTTCATAAGTTGCATGAAAGCTGCCGGTGCATTCGTTAACCCAAAGGGCATAACGACAAACTCAAAGTGACCATATCGGCTTCGAAAAGCTGACTTGTAAATATCATCTTCCTTAATTCTCAATTGATGATACCCAGATCGAAGATCGATCTTAGAAAAATACGAAGCTCCAGTAATCTGGTCAAATAACTCATCAATCCTCGGCAGTGGATATTTATTCTTGACAGTTATCTGGTTGAGTTGCCGATAGTCGATGCACAACCTCATCGAACCATCTTTCTTCCGAACAAACAATACAGGAGCTCCCCAAGGGGAAACACTCGGGCGAATAAAACCCTTCTCGAGCAACTCCAACAATTGCTGCTTCAATTCCCGCAATTCCGCAGGAGACATGCGATAAGGGGCTTTAGAAACAGGAGACGATCCAGGAATAAGATCAATAGAAAATGTCACTTCACGCTGAGGCGGAAGTCCTGGTAACTCCTCTGGAAAAACATCTGGGAAGTCTCGGACAATAGGAATGTCCTTAATCTCGGTCTGCTGTTCAGGGGACGCATGAATAAAAGCCAGGAAAGCTTCACATCCACGCCTCAATAACTTATCAGCACGAAGAGTCGAGATAAGAGACACCGGACTAGGATGTTTCACTCCTTTGAAGAATAATCCGGGGTGCTTAGAAAAAGACACCGAACAAGAATTGCAGTGAACATTGACCTCATACTGGGCCAACCAGTCGGCTCCTAGGATTACATCGTAATCCTTCATGTCTATGCAAATCAAGTCGGCTGGAAAATTCGATCATTCACCATAACTTTACTAGAAGGATAATAATGCTGAATAGCTGAACTGGTCCCAATAGGGGTTGATATCTCTAACGGAGAGTCCATCAAAACATGTTCTATAGCTAATAACTTAGCAAATCTCCGGGATATAAAAGAATGTGTTGCACCAGTATCAAATAGAACAAAAGCCGGAAAGTCGGATATAATGAGAGTACCTTCGACGAGTCCACCATCCTCGGAGATACCCTTTTCCTTTGTATGAAGAGCCTGGAGCCTGCCCTGAGGCTTCTTGACGTTTAGAGGTTTTGCCGGGATAGCTTGTTCCGATAATAAGGGGCAGTTGGGAATGCGGTGCTCCTTGCTTCCACATCGCAGACATGCACCTTGCTTGCGCCAACAATCCTCCATTTTGTGACCGGGACGATCACAATATCGGCATACGCCTTTGAATGGAACCACAGAATCAGGTTTCTTGTCTTCTTGTCTTGGCGCCTTGCCCTTCCACGAACCAGAACCAGAACTAGAACCAGTACTAGTGAAAGGTCTTTTCTTGTTAGGACCAGTGCCAGAATCAGTCTTATCATTCTTGAGTGCCTTCGGTTGATTCTTCTTACTACCTTGACCACGAATCCTTTCCGTCATTTCCAATGTATCTTCTAATACTTGTGCCTTTCTTACCATCTCAGAATATGTAGAAATTTCTAGTGGTGCCAGTTGATTAATATAATGAAGTCGAAGACCATTAAGGAAACGCTTCGCCTTCATTTTCTCAGTTGAAATGAGATGTCTCGCATAACGAGAGAGTCTTGCAAACTGGGCTTCATATTCTGATACCGATAAGCTTCGCTGCTTCAGAGCTGCGAATTCCGCGGCCTTCTTTTCTTGCACGCGATCAGAAAAATATTTATCATTGAAGAATTCCTCGAATTCCTCCCACGAGACTTGTTGGTCACCGAGAGTCGGTTTAATAGACTCCCACCAAGTACGTGCATCACGTTCCAGTTGGAAAATGGACAAGAGAACACGCTCCTGGTCAGTGCATTGCATGACCTCAAAAATCCTTGCCATCTCGTCGAGCCAGTTCTCGGCTTCATCAGGATCGGTTGAACCAGCAAACCTAGGCGGGTTCATCCCTCGGAAATTCCGATACAATTCACCAGTACCATGAGCTGCGCCATGAGGTGCCGCTCCGGCTCCAGCTCCTGCCTGAGCCAATGCATTCAAGGCTTGCGTAAGTCCTTGAACCGTACGTTGCAAATTCCTCATCTCAGCACGATTGGCTGCCATTTCAAGTACCTATAAGGTAATCCATTGTTCATGAGTCGATTATTATGAGAGAAGAATTCTCTGATGAGAGGAGAGAGAAAGAACTAGAGGAGTGAGACATGATTACGGTTAATAGCTTAACCCGATTTCTACCCAAATCTCACAAGGTCTAGTTTTTCCTAAACTTATAGGAGAGAAGGAAACCTAGGACAATTTTAACCTAAATTTCTAGGTCAATGCGACCTAGGCTCTGATACCAACTAAACTGTCACGCCCCGATGCGGAATCTCGGGACGTACAGTTAGGGGCACGCGAGCAAGAATTTAATATTCCGAACCATTGCAAACCATTGCACAAAAGGTTGGAAAAGGTAAATATCAGAGTTTTATTGATAATAAAATGCTGAGTACATTTGGGTAGACAACTACATTCGAATAGTAATCCAAACTAGAACAACTTCTCACTATTACATAAGGAATACAAACTGACTGAAAAGCTATAAACTAACACTCGTATCACTCTAGTCCATCCCCGACATGGTCATCACCTGGAAAGAGGGGAAAAGTAGGAGTGAGCTAAACACGCTCAGTAGATAACCGTAAGCAGGTATAAGTATTTAACCAATTATTACACTTTACATGAAATGCAGTAAATGAACAAATGTCAACACGATAAAGAACAATATATGAGATCGAGAATGTAACACTTTTACCACAAGTAATGATCAAGTAATGAACAAGTATAGCAACTACAAGATAAAGAACTTTGGCCATCATTCAAGTATGTTACACATGTAACCAGGTAATCACGCACGATTCAAGTATCACGAATTGTCATAGACGTAACAAGTCAAGTCAAGTACTCGGGTGCAATGCCTCACCCTGTCATACACATCCCATGGGCTCAATATCATTTCGGGCGCTCTCCCCAGGACCAGACCGGGCCCTTATGATGCGTTGGCATTTCATTGGATCCATGATCCCCCGTCTAGACATAGTCAATTTATGGCCAATCTAATCAATAGAATTTCTGTCAAGTGTAAGATGAGAGGACGACCCTTGTCTCCTCTGATTCAAGAGTATAACACAACGGAAAACCCAAACTAAGGGTAGTCGTACGGCGAACACCGGGCCGTACTCACACGAGTAACGAGTCACGGAGTCAAGTATGAACGGTTGACAGTAAGCCGTTCGAGAAAAGTAAGTGTATAGATTTAATATACGAACCTCTCGGGTCGTATACGGAGATACGGTTCTAGAAAATCCGTATTTAAGTATAACAATAATTCTAATCATAAGATGAGTTGTGTATAAAATAGTTACCGGAATACGATGACCATTTAACCCATTAAAAATAATGGTTGATTCCGGGCTCGAGTATGACCGAAGGTTAATCAAGGATAATCGGTCATTTTAACAAGTTAAAACGATGGCGATCGGGACATTAGAGGATATACGGTATATGTTTATACACCGTATAGGCCTAAGTTGCCCATTTTATACTTTAAGCAATAAAACAGCGGTCTAAATCATGCTTTCTATTGTAGACCATGGATAAATTTACCATTTGGTATCATTTCCTTTCATGGTAACAATTTAGAATTTACCGGATAGAGTGTCCGGCGTAATTTTACATCGGCCAAGACTTGCATAAGTCGACCGTCATACTAATCTTGGCTAATATATACTTAATCTTGCCTAATCCTATGTAAACTTGGTTAATCATGCTTAAACATAACTAATTATGCTTTAAACATGACTAATTATGTCTTAAACATGACTAAACATGCTTAAACATAACTAATTATGCTTTAAACATGACTAATTATGTTTAAACATAACTAATTATGTCTAAACATGACTAATTATGCTTAAACATAACAAAGTTTGCTTACACTTAGCTAATGATGGTTAAATAATTCTTAATAACCACTAACATACATTTGATGTAGTTAATCTTAGATAATCATGGTTAATCATGGTAACACATTTTTATAAGCAAACCAAGGTTCCTGTACAACAGGGACCAAAAGGGAACAGGGCAGCAAGTAATGGGTTTAAGGGGGGGGGGTCGACCCCTACCTGCTGGGGGTTCATGCCTGTTCAGCCATTTTCTTCAATTTTTAACATGGTTTTCAGTGATTATAAATGGGATTACTATGATATTAAGCTGAAACGTGCTTGAATACTTACAACTACTAGATTTTTAAGCCACCAACTACATGTTAATCATGTGGGTTAGCAATCTATCAAGTAACCGTGTTCATGTTTACTATTCACAAAACCATACGAATGCAATCTAAAACATGTATAAAACATGGTAATGATCCTAATAAGATTGCTAACAAGATTATTCTTCTATCATTAGGTTGGTGCCTTTGGTTACCTACCGGATTTGACGAACAGAAGATAGAATAGAATGAATGAATGAAGCTCCGTGAGAAAGTAGGAATAGTAAAGTTGCAGAGGTTGTGTAGCTCCTCCACGGACTCTTCCAACAGCAGCTTAATTAAGGGAGGGAAGGGGCTTAAGCCTACTCCCTATATATAAGATTTAAAGGGGCACGTGATCCCTTTTCGTGGCGAGAATATCGCACACGGCGCTGCAACGGGAAGACCACAGTGTGGACTCCGTGTTTGCCGACTTAAACACGTTCTCACGTGTTTATTGAGGCAAATAGTTAAGCTTAACCCTTATTAGTCTTAGGGTTAGTTGGGTGATTAAGGGTCATTAGATCAAAAACAATGCTTAATGATTTTTGGTGATTTTTACCCAGAAGACAAAAATGTTCATCAAAACATGCCCTTTCATAATACCATTTTTATGGATTTTTATCAAGTGTTTTACATGTACTAAACCAATCTTTTAAGTTAAATTAATATTTTAATCAAATGCCAATGGTTTAGGCGATAGATGGAGTTTCAGATTTTTGCCAATTAAGCTCAAGAAGACAAACTTACTAGTAAAAATATGTTCTATCATTTATGATTTTTTTGTGGATTTTTCTAAGGTAATTATATTTTCGTGTGAATAGTGTTTCCCGGTTTTAAGTCGGGCTTAAATTGATTATTAAACCATGTAAACGAGCTAATTAGGGTCAGGCACAGAAGACTAAAGTGATTGTCATGATGTTTCCTAATTAACTGCTATTTTTAGGAAATTTCATATAATAGTCAAAAGTTTTTTTTTTTTTACTTTTACTATTTACCATAGCATTATTTAAATTTTTTTTTTTTACTATTCACAAAAATTGGGGTCTTACATCCTCCCCCACTTAAAGAATTTGGTCCTCCAAATTCACTGAACCGAAATAGTAAGGGAAGAAAATAGCTTACCTAGAACGAGTCGGGATACCGCTTCCGAATAGCGTCCTCGGACTCCCAGGTAGCTTCTTCAACTCCACGCCGACTCCATTGAATCTTAACCATCGGTATGGAACGATTCCGAAGTTGTTGTTCCTTCCGATCCAGAATCTTTACTGGTCGTTCTTCATAAGACAAGTCCTTCTTCACTTCGAGGTCCGCATGTTGAATGACGTGACTAGGGTCGTACACGTATTTCCGAAGCATAGAAACATGGAACACGTTGTGTACTCCAGCTAGTTGAGGAGGTAAGGCCAATCTATAGGCGACTTCACCCACTCGATCAAGGATCTCAAATGGACCAATATACCTTGGGCTTAACTTGCCATGAATACCGAATCGGCGAATACCTCTCGACGGAGAGACCTTCAAAAATACATGCTCGCCAATCTGGAATTTCAAATCTCTTCTTCTATTATCAGCATAACTTTTCTGCCTTGATTGAGCTACAAGTAACCGGTCTCGAATAATTCGAATATTCTGTGATGATTCTGAGACAAGATCCGGTCCAAGCCATTGCTTCTCGCCAATCTCATCCCAACATAATGGAGAACGACAACTCCTTCCATACAAAGCCTCGAAAGGTGCCATTTGTATGCTGGATTGATAACTATTGTTATAGGCGAATTCTATCAATGCCAAATGATCACTCCAGCTGCCATCGAAGTCAATCATACAAGCTCTCAACATATCTTCCACAATCTGATTTGTTCTCTCGGTCTGTCCATCTGTCTGCGGATGAAATGCAGTACTGAAATTCAGACGGGTACCAAGAGATTCTTGCAAACCCTTCCAGAAATGAGATGTAAATCTCGGGTCTCGGTCAGACACAATGCTGACTGGAATACCATGAAGTCTAACCACTTCCTTCAGATATAATGCTGCTAGTACATCAACCGTCCACTTGGACTTAATAGCTAGAAAATGGGCTGACTTAGTCAATCGATCCACGATGACCCATATTGCATCATAGCCACCTCGAGTCTTAGGAAGACCCATAATAAAGTCCATACCAATACTCTCCCACTTCCATTGGGGAATATCAAGTGGTTTCAATTTACCTGCCGGTCTAAAATGCTCGGCCTTTACTTGTTGACAAACAAGACATCTGCTTACAAAATCTGCAATTTCCCTTTTCATGTTTGGCCACCAAAATGTCCTCTTCAAGTCTTTGAACATCTTAGTGCCTCCCGGATGGATAGTGTATCGGGATCTATGTGCTTCTTCAAGGATCTGATTCTTTATATTAGCCTCATCCGGTACACAAGTTCGACCTTGAAACACCAGTCTTCCATCATTGGCTATCGAGAAGTCAGGTCTGCCACTTAAGTTTTCCTTAATCTCGACTAGCTCGGGATCAATATCTTGTAATAGCTTGATTTCCACTAACAGTTCGGGCTTGAGTTGCATCTGGGAAATCAAAATCCGATCATTATCAATATTGAGATCCAGACTAGCCATCTGCTCCAGTAACTTCCATTCTTGTAACATAAGACTGGATAACTTAGCCACAGGCTTCCGACTTAACGCATCAGCCACGACATTGCCTTTGCCAGGGTGATACTCGATAGAGAAGTCGAAATCCTTTATATATTCCAACCACCTTCTTTGCCTCATGTTTAATTCCTTTTGAGAAAATAAGTATTTCAGACTTTTGTGATCCGAAAATACCGTGAATGATTCTCCATATAAATAGTGCCTCCAAATCTTTAATGCGAATACTACAGCTGCCAATTCCAGATCATGCACGGGATAATTAACTTCATGCTTCCTTAACTGCCTGGAAGAATAGGCAATCACCTTGCCATGCTGCATAAGCACACAGCCTAAGCCAATACCAGAAGCATCTGTGTAGACCACAAAACCGCCTTCACCCGAAGGTAAGGTCAAAATAGGGGCAGTAGTCAAACAATCCTTCAGAGTTTGAAAACTCCGTTGGCATTCAGCTGACCACTCAAACTTGATTTCTTTGCGGGTTAATTTGGTCAAAGGTACCGCAATTTTAGAGAAATCTTGAATGAACCTTCGATAATAACCAGCCAGGCCAAGAAAACTCCTTACTTCAGTAGCATTAGTAGGCTGTTCCCAATTCTTGACTGCTTCCACTTTAGATGGATCCACAGAAATTCCATCCTTAGTAATAATATGTCCTAGAAAGGACACTTCACTCAGCCAAAATTCACACTTGCTGAATTTGGCATATAATTGGTGATCTCTCAATAATTGAAGAGCCGTTCTTAGATGCTCGGCATGATCTTCTTCACTCTTTGAGTAGATCAAAATGTCATCAATAAATACCACGACCCATTGATCAAGATAAGGTCGGAACACATTGTTCATAAGTTGCATGAAAGCTGCCGGTGCATTCGTTAACCCAAAGGGCATAACGACAAACTCAAAGTGACCATATCGGCTTCGAAAAGCTGACTTGTAAATATCATCTTCCTTAATTCTCAATTGATGATACCCAGATCGAAGATCGATCTTAGAAAAATACGAAGCTCCAGCAATCTGGTCAAATAACTCATCAATCCTCGGCAGTGGATATTTATTCTTGACAGTTATCTGGTTGAGTTGCCGATAGTCGATGCACAACCTCATCGAACCATCTTTCTTCCGAACAAACAATACAGGAGCTCCCCAAGGGGAAACACTCGGGCGAATAAAACCCTTCTCGAGCAACTCCAACAATTGCTGCTTCAATTCCCGCAATTCCGCAGGAGACATGCGATAAGGGGCTTTAGAAACAGGAGACGATCCAGGAATAAGATCAATAGAAAATGTCACTTCACGCTGAGGCGGAAGTCCTGGTAACTCCTCTGGAAAAACATCTGGGAAGTCTCGGACAATAGGAATGTCCTTAATCTCGGTCTGCTGTTCAGGGGACGCATGAATAAAAGCCAGGAAAGCTTCACATCCACGCCTCAATAACTTATCAGCACGAAGAGTCGAGATAAGAGACACCGGACTAGGATGTTTCACTCCTTTGAAGAATAATCTGGGGTGCTTAGAAAAAGACACCGAACAAGAATTGCAGTGAACATTGACCTCATACTGGGCCAACCAGTCGGCTCCTAGGATTACATCGTAATCCTTCATGTCTATGCAAATCAAGTCGGCTGGAAAATTCCGATCATTCACCATAACTTTACTAGAAGGATAATAATGCTGAATAGCTGAACTGGTCCCAATAGGGGTTGATATCTCTAACGGAGAGTCCATCAAAACAGGTTCTATAGCTAATAACTTAGCAAATCTCCGGGATATAAAAGAATGTGTTGCACCAGTATCAAATAGAACAAAAGCCGGAAAGTCGGATATAATGAGAGTACCTTCGACGAGTCCACCATCCTCGGAGATACCCTTTTCCTTTGTATGAAGAGCCTGGAGCCTGCCCTGAGGCTTCTTGACGTTTAGAGGTTTTGCCGGGATAGCTTGTTCCGATAATAAGGGGCAGTTGGGAATGCGGTGCTCCTTGCTTCCACATCGCAGACATGCACCTTGCTTGCGCCAACAATCCTCCATTTTGTGACCGGGACGATCACAATATCGGCATACGCCTTTGAATGGAACCACAGAATCAGGTTTCTTGTCTTCTTGTCTTGGCGCCTTGCCCTTCCACGAACCAGAACCAGAACTAGAACCAGTACTAGTGAAAGGTCTTTTCTTGTTAGGACCAGTGCCAGAATCAGTCTTATCATTCTTGAGTGCCTTCGGTTGATTCTTCTTACTACCTTGACCACGAATCCTTTCCGTCATTTCCAATGTATCTTCTAATACTTGTGCCTTTCTTACCATCTCAGAATATGTAGAAATTTCTAGTGGTGCCAGTTGATTAATATAATGAAGTCGAAGACCATTAAGGAAACGCTTCGCCTTCATTTTCTCAGTTGAAATGAGATGTCTCGCATAACGAGAGAGTCTTGCAAACTGGGCTTCATATTCTGATACCGATAAGCTTCGCTGCTTCAGAGCTGCGAATTCCGCGGCCTTCTTTTCTTGCACGCGATCAGAAAAATATTTATCATTGAAGAATTCCTCGAATTCCTCCCACGAGACTTGTTGGTCACCGAGAGTCGGTTTAATAGACTCCCACCAAGTACGTGCATCACGTTCCAGTTGGAAAATGGACAAGAGAACACGCTCCTGGTCAGTGCATTGCATGACCTCAAAAATCCTTGCCATCTCGTCGAGCCAGTTCTCGGCTTCATCAGGATCGGTTGAACCAGCAAACCTAGGCGGGTTCATCCCTCGGAAATTCCGATACAATTCACCAGTACCATGAGCTGCGCCATGAGGTGCCGCTCCGGCTCCAGCTCCTGCCTGAGCCAATGCATTCAAGGCTTGCGTAAGTCCTTGAACCGTACGTTGCAAATTCCTCATCTCAGCACGATTGGCTGCCATTTCAAGTACCTATAAGGTAATCCATTGTTCATGAGTCGATTATTATGAGAGAAGAATTCTCTGATGAGAGGAGAGAGAAAGAACTAGAGGAGTGAGACATGATTACGGTTAATAGCTTAACCCGATTTCTACCCAAATCTCACAAGGTCTAGTTTTTCCTAAACTTATAGGAGAGAAGGAAACCTAGGACAATTTTAACCTAAATTTCTAGGTCAATGCGACCTAGGCTCTGATACCAACTAAACTGTCACGCCCCGATGCGGAATCTCGGGACGTACAGTTAGGGGCACGCGAGCAAGAATTTAATATTCCGAACCATTGCAAACCATTGCACAAAAGGTTGGAAAAGGTAAATATCAGAGTTTTATTGATAATAAAATGCTGAGTACATTTGGGTAGACAACTACATTCGAATAGTAATCCAAACTAGAACAACTTCTCACTATTACATAAGGAATACAAACTGACTGAAAAGCTATAAACTAACACTCGTATCACTCTAGTCCATCCCCGACATGGTCATCACCTGGAAAGAGGGGAAAAGTAGGAGTGAGCTAAACACGCTCAGTAGATAACCGTAAGCAGGTATAAGTATTTAACCAATTATTACACTTTACATGAAATGCAGTAAATGAACAAATGTCAACACGATAAAGAACAATATATGAGATCGAGAATGTAACACTTTTACCACAAGTAATGATCAAGTAATGAACAAGTATAGCAACTACAAGATAAAGAACTTTGGCCATCATTCAAGTATGTTACACATGTAACCAGGTAATCACGCACGATTCAAGTATCACGAATTGTCATAGACGTAACAAGTCAAGTCAAGTACTCGGGTGCAATGCCTCACCCTGTCATACACATCCCATGGGCTCAATATCATTTCGGGCGCTCTCCCCAGGACCAGACCGGGCCCTTATGATGCGTTGGCATTTCATTGGATCCATGATCCCCCGTCTAGACATAGTCAATTTATGGCCAATCTAATCAATAGAATTTCTGTCAAGTGTAAGATGAGAGGACGACCCTTGTCTCCTCTGATTCAAGAGTATAACACAACGGAAAACCCAAACTAAGGGTAGTCGTACGGCGAACACCGGGCCGTACTCACACGAGTAACGAGTCACGGAGTCAAGTATGAACGGTTGACAGTAAGCCGTTCGAGAAAAGTAAGTGTATAGATTTAATATACGAACCTCTCGGGTCGTATACGGAGATACGGTTCTAGAAAATCCGTATTTAAGTATAACAATAATTCTAATCATAAGATGAGTTGTGTATAAAATAGTTACCGGAATACGATGACCATTTAACCCATTAAAAATAATGGTTGATTCCGGGCTCGAGTATGACCGAAGGTTAATCAAGGATAATCGGTCATTTTAACAAGTTAAAACGATGGCGATCGGGACATTAGAGGATATACGGTATATGTTTATACACCGTATAGGCCTAAGTTGCCCATTTTATACTTTAAGCAATAAAACAGCGGTCTAAATCATGCTTTCTATTGTAGACCATGGATAAATTTACCATTTGGTATCATTTCCTTTCATGGTAACAATTTAGAATTTACCGGATAGAGTGTCCGGCGTAATTTTACATCGGCCAAGACTTGCATAAGTCGACCGTCATACTAATCTTGGCTAATATATACTTAATCTTGCCTAATCCTATGTAAACTTGGTTAATCATGCTTAAACATAACTAATTATGCTTTAAACATGACTAATTATGTCTTAAACATGACTAAACATGCTTAAACATAACTAATTATGCTTTAAACATGACTAATTATGTTTAAACATAACTAATTATGTCTAAACATGACTAATTATGCTTAAACATAACAAAGTTTGCTTACACTTAGCTAATGATGGTTAAATAATTCTTAATAACCACTAACATACATTTGATGTAGTTAATCTTAGATAATCATGGTTAATCATGGTAACACATTTTTATAAGCAAACCAAGGTTCCTGTACAACAGGGACCAAAAGGGAACAGGGCAGCAAGTAATGGGTTTAAGGGGGGGGGGGGTCGACCCCTACCTGCTGGGGGTTCATGCCTGTTCAGCCATTTTCTTCAATTTTTAACATGGTTTTCAGTGATTATAAATGGGATTACTATGATATTAAGCTGAAACGTGCTTGAATACTTACAACTACTAGATTTTTAAGCCACCAACTACATGTTAATCATGTGGGTTAGCAATCTATCAAGTAACCGTGTTCATGTTTACTATTCACAAAACCATACGAATGCAATCTAAAACATGTATAAAACATGGTAATGATCCTAATAAGATTGCTAACAAGATTATTCTTCTATCATTAGGTTGGTGCCTTTGGTTACCTACCGGATTTGACGAACAGAAGATAGAATAGAATGAATGAATGAAGCTCCGTGAGAAAGTAGGAATAGTAAAGTTGCAGAGGTTGTGTAGCTCCTCCACGGACTCTTCCAACAGCAGCTTAATTAAGGGAGGGAAGGGGCTTAAGCCTACTCCCTATATATAAGATTTAAAGGGGCACGTGATCCCTTTTCGTGGCGAGAATATCGCACACGGCGCTGCAACGGGAAGACCACAGTGTGGACTCCGTGTTTGCCGACTTAAACACGTTCTCACGTGTTTATTGAGGCAAATAGTTAAGCTTAACCCTTATTAGTCTTAGGGTTAGTTGGGTGATTAAGGGTCATTAGATCAAAAACAATGCTTAATGATTTTTGGTGATTTTTACCCAGAAGACAAAAATGTTCATCAAAACATGCCCTTTCATAATACCATTTTTATGGATTTTTATCAAGTGTTTTACATGTACTAAACCAATCTTTTAAGTTAAATTAATATTTTAATCAAATGCCAATGGTTTAGGCGATAGATGGAGTTTCAGATTTTTGCCAATTAAGCTCAAGAAGACAAACTTACTAGTAAAAATATGTTCTATCATTTATGATTTTTTTGTGGATTTTTCTAAGGTAATTATATTTTCGTGTGAATAGTGTTTCCCAGTTTTAAGTCGGGCTTAAATTGATTATTAAACCATGTAAACGAGCTAATTAGGGTCAGGCACAGAAGACTAAAGTGATTGTCATGATGTTTCCTAATTAACTGCTATTTTTAGGAAATTTCATATAATAGTCAAAAGTTTTTTTTTTTTACTTTTACTATTTACCATAGCATTATTTAAATTTTTTTTTTTACTATTCACAAAAATTGGGGTCTTACAGTTTACCTCAGTTTCTTCGTCACCTCTGGCCATGAGACAAAGATCTTCTTTTTTCTTGTCCGAGGAGCTAATTCCACCATCACTTTCTTCCTCGTCACTCCATGTGGACACCATGGCCTTGTTCTTCTTCTTGCCATTCCATTTGTCAACTTTTCTGAATTTTTCATGACAGTTAGTTTTGAAATGCCCTGCTTTGTTGCAAGAATAACAAATAATTTTGTCAATTTTCTTAAAGTTTTCAGAATTAGATTTGAAACTTTTCCTTACCTGTGACCTTCCTCTCATGAAACTCTTACCTTCCTTTCTCAAAAATTTTCTGAACTTACGTGTGAGCATGGCTACATCATCCTCATCTCGCTCACTTGTAGAAGCCTCAGCTTCATCAGAAGTGCTTTGACCGCTGGGTCCTGCTTTAAGAGCTAGAGACTTTTTCTTAGGCACCTCAGCCTCTTTCTTCTTAAGGTTGATCTCATAGGTCATCAATGACCCAATGAGTTCATCTACCTTAGTAGTTACGAGATCTCTCGAATCTTCAACCACGGTAGCCTTCGTGTGCCATGCGGGAGTCAGTGATCTGAGAATCTTCCTCACAATTTCCTGTTCTGAGTATTTCTTTCCCAAATCTTTTAGACTATTAGTAAGCACAGTTAAGCGAGCATACATGTCTTGAATTGACTCATCATGCCTCATCCTGAACATTTCATATTTAGAAACTAAAATATTGGCTTTTGTTTCTCGTACCAGAAAGGTTCCTTCGTAAATTACCTCTAACTTGTCCCACATTTATTTTACAGTTGCACAGGTAGCCACTCTTGAGAATTCTACTGGATGGAGTGAGCATTGCATGATGTGTTTAGCACTCCAGTTGACAGTAGATTTTCTTATTTATTCTTTGGTCCACAACTCCTCATCATCCGTAAGCTCATACGGAGCTTTACTGATCACTCGCCAAAGTTCATAGTCTTGGACGCGAATGAACACCTGCATGTGATGTTTCCAGTAAGAATAATTAGTTCCAGTGAAATAAGGAGGCCTATTCACATAATGTCCTTCAGGTAGAAAACTTTTGGACGCTAATCCACCATTTCCCTCAAGGTCGTTGGACCCCATAATGAGAGATTAGGCTCTGATACCTGTAGATGGATTAATCTACCCCGCGCTTCTTGACTAACCATGCATGTATATGAAGCAATCATAGAAGTATGAACAAGGGGGTAATGAATAGAAGAACTGACCGTGATCGCCACTAAGGATCAACAACGCCAAAGGATGAAGAAGTGTAAAGAACGGCGCCGTGTACCTTGGAAAGAAAACTTGATCACGCTTGACAAACGAGGTGCGGAGAACTTTGTGGATTCAAACCTCCTCTCCTTCCAACCGACTAGAGGAAAAGGACCTCACGTTGTATTCATGCTCTCCTACAAAACAAAGTCAAAACAAGGACAAAAAACCCATTAGAACATGCATGTGTAGCATCAATCCCGCAATGATAAAATAGGGGTAGAAATTGAGGGCAAACTCACCGGGGGGAGATTTTTAACCCCTGTGGAAGGGTGAAAATAATAGGTGTGTGTATTGTGCATGCATGAGATTTGAAATCACGAGATTTGATTGAGAGAATAGAGAGAAGTCATCGATGCAAAACAGGGGAAAACACATATGTAGCAAAAAAGTGCAGAAAATTGTGATGATTTGTGATTTTAAAGGAAGAGAACTAAGAATATAGACAACCAAATTAGCCCTAGAAGAATGCAATGAAAAGTCAATACTTTCCTCTTCAAGCCAATGTCAAAGTTGTGAGTTGGAATTGTAGCATGGCTTCGCCCTGAACCAAGAAAGAGCCCCCCCGTCGTGACTGTGAACTGGGCAGTTTTTATAGAGTTTTGGAAGAAAGTCCCATCTTATTATCACGATTCCCAGAGATATAGTTCAAGATAAATCAAGTTCTCTGGATCAAACTCGAGATAATACTAAGGACAAGAGATAGGAACAAACGGGGATCAATTCGGAGGAGGATTCTAGAAGATATGGCTCTTGGAAGGTAGCCCCGTCGCACTAGAAAACAGAGTTTTAGTTGTACCAGGATGCTTAAATTCTGATCTTGTGACCCAGATCCCGAGAGATATAGCCAATGAAAATTTAATTTCTATGAACCAAATTCAAGATAATATAAAGGGATAGAAGCAGGAAAAAATAGGGATCAATTTGGATAAGAATTGAAGAAGTTATGGGCCCTACAAGATAGGCTCACCGCGCAGTTTTCGGGGCAGAGTCCAGCATAAATTAGACTCTCTGCTGTGTGTAACTGTCTATCGTAGGATCGTCATATTGCTCTGACAGTGTAGGGTAGGACCGCCACGCTCTAGGGGTCGAACGGGGTGATTTCGGGCGAGTTTGGGTGTGACGGTCTACTATAAGACCGTCACATGTGCTCTAACGGTCTTACGATGGATAGTTAAATGTGATGTGACTCACCTATACTAGACCTTCACATCGCTGTGACGCACCTACACTAAACCTTCACATCGATGAAGGAAAATTTTGAGTAGACTACACGTGACTTTTGAAAATGAAGCGTATCTCTCAAACGGGGAAGAACTTGTGAAAGTGATAGAAGAAGAAATTGTAGATAACTGAGAGAGGAACAACTTTTATGAAGAAAGTAAGATGAGAAAATGATCAGAAGAGGGAGAAAATGGTGCTAGAAGAGAGAAAAAGAATTCTGAACATCACAGCACGTCGGAAAAATATGAATAGCTCACAAACGAGGCAGAACTGGCCAACGGCGTAGAAGAAGAAATTGTAGATCGTTGAAAGAGGAACAACTTTGGTGAAGACAACTTTTTGAATAGAGGGACAGAAGGAGATGAAAAAGGATCACTTTCAGGATTGTATAACGGGAGAGAGCCGATTACTTGAGGGAAGTCGACCTAAATGGGCCGAAAGTCGACTTAGAAGCCAGAAGTTGATAAAATAAGCTACAAGGCTCTAGGAAATCATGATCTCTAGGGCTCAAAGGGAATGGAACAATGAAATTGGTTCGAAATCCATCCAAGGAAGGCTCCAAAATAATGGGTAATTCGGGACATCAAAAATGATGAATAAGAGAAATGACGCAACTTATGGCTAAAAACGGGTGTCAACAGATGCCCCTCCTTGATGTCCGCTTTGCAAGGGAACGAGCGAAAGCGACGCGAAAGCAAAATGAAAAGGAGATGGAGCAAAAGCGATAGCGACGTGAAATGGAGATGACGCAGAGATGAAGCGGAGAGAACTGATAAGCAGGCATCAAGGTAAAAAGACACCTGTCACAACCAACAAGCGACAAAAATTCTCCCGAAAATGCCAAATTACCCACAAGGAATGATTGACAAGGATGAGACATGCCTGGAGAACTAAACTAAAGGAAAGAAAACACGACCAACCTCATCGGGGACACAATCTACGGATAATGAGTGGGTCGGTAGGAACACAGCATAAGAGCTGGAAAAGGAAAGATAAAAGTGAGATAAAAATCCAGGCAGGAATCACGCTGGTCAACCAGACCGAGCGGGCAGATCAGAGAAATCGTTCAAATTCGGAGTGGAATGAGAATCTCTTATCCAAGTGAATTGAAGCGCAACTAACCATTGCAGAGGAACAGCCCTGAACGGATCATGAGATGTGAATGCTCAAAATGACATGATGCATGCTGGGCTAAAATAAAGAAATCATCAAAACGAATGTAAAGAAAGTATAAAATAGAAAGTACTCAAGGATAATATTGCTAGAATGAGTCAGGACGGAGTCAAGAGTCTTCTTGCAATCACGGCGTGCGAGACAGAGTTCGTCGTCCCCCACCCGACTCAACCGAGCGACTTATCCAACGATTAACCATATGCTCCTAGATCATTATCATTTTTGTTAACGTGGAACATCAGATCCCAGAGCACACGGATAACCAGCAGGTCCTTGAGAGGTTATAATAATGTAGATACCATATAGTAATGCAACAATGAGCAGGGATAGAGAGCCATACCTGACTTACCTGTGCAGGTGAAACGGCATTTTTTTTAGATTTTCTAAAAATTTAATTTTTGTGGATTTTCATGTATAAGATAGATATAACCTGAATGAAAAAGAAGAATGAACATAACGAGGATAACATAACGATTAACTGAACGACAGACAACACAACATAACATAATGATCAAACAAATGGAAAACAACACAACAAGACGAACAAGTACATATGCAATGGTATGAATAAACCACATGTATGCACGATGAACATGGTGGGACAAGATAACAACGCGGTGGGACACCGCACGGTTAGAACAAGAATACGAGGGATGATCACATGGTTGGGACAACACATGGAACATAGAGGGACGACTATTAACATATGCAAGACAACCAACAACACCCAGTGAGGGATAACACAACATGTTTGGGACAACACGGTGGGATATAAACACGTGACAAGGATACGGCGGGACAAAAGACATGACAAATACGCCCTTCAATCAAAACCCAAGATCAGAATGAAGCAGAACCACCAGGTTCATAATCGTGAGGTAAAACCCTCTCATGAAAATGTGAACATGTGAAATAAACTCAGAAGGACTAAAGCTTCATATCAGATCGAGAGAGTGGATCGAAAAAGGAAAGAACAGATCAAAGATGTGAACAGAAGGCAGAGCAAAAGGATATGTTGTGCCCCTATGATTTTGATGTCAGCAAGCACTATGAGTGTGAATTATTTTGATGTCTGCAAGCACTATGAGTATGATTGATTGATTGATTTAAGAGTGAGCACAATCATCTCATTGCATTGTCTGTCTCTGCATTGGTGCAACTCTAGTTCCTGCATAACAAGTGTAGTTTGCATCGGTACATTAACTATTGTTGTACGTCATATAGTCGATGCATGATCTGATAAATAGACTGCACTGTTAGTTCTCCTGCATACATTGCATCGGTTCAATAATCTGCCATATGCACACACTGCATCGATGCATTCGTCAGTCGCTTTATTTCGAAGTCGATGCATGTTCATTATGCATACATAGTCAGTACATTCGGTTGTTTCATACATATACAATGTCTACACAGTCTTTGCTGTTATGTCCATGCGTCATTTAAGCAAGTCTATACATGATGTATTGATTCTTAAATGCTAGGTAGCAAGTCTGTACATTGTCTTGTTTCAGGCACGCAAAATCTGTACATCGTCTTGGCGCATGCATGCAAAGTCTGTACATTCTTTGACAGCATGCCTGAGCATTCATCTTCGTTGTGCATACTTTGATAGATGCAAACTGCATTTCACACGTTCAACGTCTGTACATTCTTCATTGTGCATGTGTGCATCTTTCTCATCAAAGTCTGTACATCACTGTCGCATGCACACTAAGTCTATACACTCTTTACCATGCATTCAAAGTCTATACATTCTGCCGCATACATACGTAAGGTAGTGTCATGCACTCAAAGTCCACACGTGCACACGCATAGTTTGTGCATCATGCATTCATGCTTAAACTCTAGGCATAGCAAGTCTGCACATTGTTTGTACATTACACGTAGAGTCTGTACACTCGTTGATGGCATGTCCGAGCATTCATCTTCAATGTGCATACTTTTCTATATGCATATCGCATTACAAGCTAGCAAGTCTGTACATCATCTTATACATTGCATACATAGTCTATACATTCTCTGGTGGCATGTCCGTGCATTCACCTTCATTGTACATACTTTCTAATATGTATACTGCATTATGTGCATCAAGTATGTACAGGCTTAGACCAAATTTCGAACCAACTCTGTACTCTAACCTTTGCAGGATATCTGCTCGAAGAAATCAAGAAGGGCACGTGATCCAAGAATGAAGGATGTGCCAGGATCGTGACACGTGTAATGCAGTGAGCTGAAATGCTACCACGTGGTCAAGGCGCTCTGGGCGGGAATTGTGGAGGACACACGCCCACCTCTCTGATGCTATAAATAGAAGACTTCTCCATCTGGAGAAATTGATCGTGAGTAGAGTGATCGAAGTAGAAAATGATTTAGAACTAGCACGATCCATAGAATAGAAAAAAAAAAGAGAAAGAGAGCAGTAGAGAGGAAAAGAGAAGTTGGAGAAGAAAAGGAGAGAGAGAGAGAACTCGTGAGGATCGAGAGAAAAAGAGAGAGAAGGAAAGAAAAAGAGAGATAGAGAGTTCGTGAAGAAGAAGAAGAGAAGCTCCATCAAAGATCTGTCTTCACTGGAATATGGATCAAATCCAATCCAGTCAGCTCCATGGGAGCCACATTTGCATTTCATTGATTACAGCTTTCAGTCGCTGTTATTTCTTGTTTCTTGCTTTCATTTTTAACCTTTCTTCAAGATGTTTGTCAGCGGGTGAGGTGGATACCTTGGACAGCAAGCTGTGTTGCTCAGCGGGCAGAGGAGGATTCCTCTGGATGGGTTAAGCTGTAGTCCCCAGTGGTTGGCAAAGCTATAATGCCCAGCGGTCAAGCTGTTAGTCAGCGGTTTGTAGGCAAGCTGTGTCGCCCAGCGGTTTTCAAGCTGTTTGGCAGCGGAATCCACACTCTGGTTTGAGTGTGGGGTGGACGTAGGTCTGGAGGACCGAACCACCTTAAAAATCTATTGTCTACTATGGTTTGATTGCCTTATTCGATTCGCTAGATGTATGCATAGGCACGATCTGTTTCTTCTATCCAGTGAGTGATAGGTCTGCACACCGTGCGTTTGTTTCTGGTCTTGATAGAGTCTAGTTGATTAGATGAACTGAGTCATCTCTTTAGTTTATATGGAGTAGATCAGAGGTACAGTCTATCTGATCTTCCTTCCATCATTTAAAGTGTGCGTCTAAGCTGATCTAAACATTCGTGGTTTTTTAATTCCGCATCTCCGATTGTTATAGATTTTAATTAGGAGAATTTTTTAAAGGGGAGATTCATTCACCCCCCTCTGAATCCATCGCACCATCAACAACAATTGGTATCAGAGCGGGTCTCTGTGCATTTAGATCCAACGATCTACAGAGGATTCTGCTACTTCCGTGGTGCATTTTAGAGTGGGTCTGGTTTTATCGCTTTCGGTGCTTCTGTCTCACTAAGTCGGTGTCTGGCTATACCTCTGTTGATTCCGGTGCATTTCTCATCTCTTTCATTTGATCAAGTTATTTCTCGATGGCTTATCCACCAAACTTCAGAGGTGATGATTTTGATCTATGGCTGGAAAAGATGCATATGTATGTAAGAACAACCGATCCTGATCTTTGGAAGGTAATGACTCATGGTCCACACAAATTATCGAGAGATAAATCCAAATGGACCGAGGAGGCTAAATTGAAAGACTCCATCAATTATAGAGCATTGAACATGGTGAAAGCATCAATTGACAGAACATTAATCTCATACGTCTCATCTTGCAGGACTGCCAAAGAAATTTTGAACAAACTAAAGGAAGGTAGCTGCAAAAATGATAATCGATGCTTGATGGCTCAAGGAAGTGAACACAACAGCAATCAAGATAAAGAACAGTACTATGATCAGGTAAACATCTTTGAAGACTATGCCCTGGATGATTGGATTACTGCATATAATGAATTGTTAGACTCTCATGATCATTTAAGAAAGCAATATAAGAAGATGAAGAAGAAAATTGATAAAAATGATTCTAATTCATCATGTGAAAAATGCTTGAGGGTCAACGAACTATATGATAAATGTCTATCTGAAACTCACGTGAATATGAAGCAAATGTGCATGCTGAAAAATGAAAATCAAGAATGTGCCAATAAAATTTCTGAATTAGAAAGTCAGTTAAAGCTGAAAACTGATGAACATCTGATAAATCTGGAAGAGTTGGAAAGGATTAATTCTGATCTGGAGAAACTGAAAGCTGAAAATGGAGAAATTAAGAGGAATAATGAAAATCTTAAAGCTGAAATAGAGAAAGTGAGCAAGGAAGGTATGCAAGGTTTCTCTTTAACATCGATCTGCAACAAGTGCTTGGCTCTAAAAGAGCGTAATGAAGATCTGTATGATAAAAATGAATGGCAGAGGAAGTTGATTGCTTCCCTTAGAGAGGAAAATAAAGAATTGTTGAAAGATAAACTTGAATTTGAAAAAAGAGAAGAGAAACTGATTGAAAGACTGAACTTGATATCTAGTAGTGAAAAATGCAATGAAGGATTTGAGAAGTTGATTGAGGAGAATAAAGATCTGAAGGAACAAAATAAGAAACTCATGGTCCTAAATGTTGTTATTTCAGAGAGGCTTCTGGCTATTGAGAGAGAAAGATCTGCCTATAAGGAAATTTAACCTGAAAAATTTGAAGAGGAAAACATTAAATTAAAGGCTGAAATCGAAAAATTAAAACAGTTAAACACTGGAATGCACGAAAAGCTTCTCACATTAGAAAAAGGAAAATCTACGTGCAATGAAGAATCAAAAATGCTGAGTAATCTAGAAGAAGAAATTGAGAAGTATAAAACTGTTAACAAAGTTCTAAGTGAATGCGTAAATTGCAGTGAGTAGGAGATAGCCAGTTATGAACTTCATATTGCTTCTCTGGAAACAAAAATTCAGGATCTAGAAAAATCAACATCCAAGTCTATTGAGAACAAGAGGAAAATGAAAGATGGCATGAAAGGTGAGGATGATAACTCAAGAAAGGGGAGAAGTGGTAGTTCTAATGTTAAGGAAATTACTAGAAGCCAACTATACACCACTTTTGTGCAAAGCTCTGATGTAGCTGGTACCTCATGTCAATCCCCAAAACAAAGCAACCTGAAAACACCTTTCAATTCAAAGCACAGAAAAATGAAAAATAAATAAAAATTATAAAGAATAGTCAGAAATTAAAAAAGAATGGTCAAACAAAGAAGGTAAAGAATATTCCTGTTCATGTCCCAAGATTTGCTAGCTCGGTTGAATCTGATGGGTCAATGCACACTACTCATGCCCATTTTGCTCATTCATATGCATCAAGTCAATCTATTAGTAATCATGCCTCCAGGAAATCACAGGCATCATGTCACTACTGCGGTAGAGATGGTCACTATATGGATGACTGCAGTGTTATGAAAAATGATGATATGATGCATGATAAATCTTTTACAAATCATCATCATGACCCCAAAAGAAACACGTTTGCTTCAAACCAACACATCATCTGTTATAAATGTAACAAACGTGGTCATAGAGCTGTTGAGTGCTGGTTTGGGACTTCATGGGGATACAATGACTCAAGAGGCAAGCACCTAAGGTGCTGCAAGTGTGAGAAGTATGGCCACACAATCAAGGATTGTTGGCATGTCCAAGGAGGCCATGTTAATGACAAAAATTTCAAATTATCTGCCAAAAGACCTGTGAATTTTTCATGTTTTAACTGTGGCAAGTCAGGTCACAAGTCTGCGGAATGTTGGTTGTCAGACAATAAGAAACAAAATGTCTATGTGAACAGCAGGAAACTTCATGCTCACACTCATAGGTCTCAAGCTGCTGTTGATATGCATCATAGAATCAGAAAATCTACTATCATATGCAAATATTATGGTAGAATTGGACATTCTATCACTAATTGTTATTTGATGGATTTTGATGACAATGTTGCTAAAAGATTGTTTAGAACACCTTTTAGGGCTAAAACAGGACCCAAGGCGGCTTGGGTTCCTGCAGGATCAAAATGATTGTTTTACTGCAGGTGTGCCTTGGAATGAATAAAGGGGGGTTAATAAGCCAAGGTACTCAAAATGAAAAACCCCAGGATCCTACGCATCAGGTCAGTTTTGAACACTCTGTTTAGATTCCATCATCTGAATTTGTGAGTATGAAAGATTTGAATTTTATGTTGATTTGATTCATGTTAAATTGAAATCATCTGAAAACCTGAAATGAACCTGATGGGGACATCGAGGCAAGACCGTCCGCATTTTATTTACATTTATGTCCTTTCATATTTGTATGTATACCCTTGTGTTATATGGGTACGCAATTGTAAGTCTTAGTGGGTTTATATGTAAAATTCCAGTAGGCCCAAGCAAGGGGGCCCTCACCCCTTTCCCATTGGTCCACCTAAACCATGTGGGACTGGTCAACCATCCTAGGTGGCCATCTAGAAGGTTGGAATGTCAAATGCCACATGGGTAGACAAGAGGGTAAGAATTTCCATGGTAGGCTGCCTACCATGTCAACTTGTCCCCCTTGCCTCCCCTTGGTCAATAGGCCGCCCCCCTTCATATATTATTTTTATTTTATGTGTGTTGCTCACACATCATCTAGACCATCCATTCCCCATCCCTAGATCTAAGGGTCTACATTTGATTAGATACATAGCATATAAAAGGTTGTATTTTCCATTTGTTGGCATTAATGAAGAAAAATATTGTTGATTGCCAAGAAGGCTTCTTGCGCCCCCATCTCCCTCCCCCTGGTTTCATCTCCTCCAACCCCAAATTCTAGAGTGGTTTCATCTCTATCCCCTCCCCTCAATCTCTGGTTGTGATCTGTGCCGCCGCCGCCGCCGTTTGTGCCGCCATCGGACTGCCACCGAGCCACTGTCGAAGTTCTGTCTTCAGCCAACATCAGCCCCTTCCATGACATTCTGCAGTCAGCCCCGAGTTCTTCTTGACCTGAAAATTTTATGGTGTGTTCCTATCTTCAATCCCGACCACCACAAAAAAAATCCCATCCAAATTACATCATTTACTATTTTTCAAATTTCGTGTGTTTCTATTTCCCAGTTCTGTCCAGTTTCAGATCTGTGTGACAGCACCCATGTAATCCCCCCCTTCGACCATCTTTTTGATTTTTTCAAACCCTCCCAATTTTACTGAGATTTTTGTCCACCGTCCCCTCACTCCATGAATTTTCCTGATTTTTGATCTGCCTTCCATCCATTTTTCAAAATTTATTCCCAGAGCTAGCTACAGTGCTGTCCACCTGTTTCCAGATCCGACCTCTGTCCAGTGAAAAAATCATATCAATTCGTATCCACCTCCAATCAGTCCACAAAAAATATTTCCATCTTCCTTGTTCAAAATCCTATAACTTTTGTGAAGATCTCAGGAGCTGAATCGGACATCTACCTCGCGGTCAATGGCAGTTCTCAGACAACTTCCCTGCAGATCTAAGAGTTCGGCTACTGTACACTAGGAACTCAAAAATTCAATAAATCCCAGATCCGTGCATATCTAGATCTGATCTCCAGGCCTAGGTTGAAGGACTTTAAGAGAGCTTTCCAACGGCGCCAGTTTCGTGTCGATTCGACATCGGGGCTGATCGCAGCGTCCGTTCTCGCCGGAGCGCGCGCTGAAAAATAGAAACAACAGAACCGTGGCCGGCTTGTCCGACCGGTGCCGATCGGAGCCGCCTGGCCTCCGGCCGGCGAACCAGCGCGCCTCCATCCTTGGGAGCACCCCTCCAGGTGTCCCCACCATAGTGGTGCCACCCCGGTCCCTCCGGACAGCACGCGGGCCCCACAGTCACGAGTTCGGGTGTTGCCGAAGTTACGTGAGAAGCCGCCCGTCAACCCGAATTCGGTCCTCCAGTGCCCACTTGTGTAGCCCTTTACCTCCTTGCGTGGAGTGGGCAGTAAATCATTGCTTTAATCTTCATGTATTAATTGTTCCGGGAGCACAGTTTTCGACCGGGTCCGTCTTCCCCACGCCGAGCGCGTGGAGGTATCGCATTCGCTCCCTTACTTGGCATCTTGCTTTATCTCATATATGCTTTATATGCCGCTGCTAGATAGCATGTTTTAGGACCTAGCTCGCTATATTTTTATATCACCGCTGCTGCGAGAGAGAGCGTTACCATCCTGTGACCCGATCCGGGCACGAAAGTGCGAATTAACCACCCTAACTCTTGCTGGTTTCTCAACCGTGCACGTCCGACGCTTCCCTCGTTAAGGGACAATCACGAGCTCACCTAGAGTCTGAGGACTGCATTCCTCATTCGAGTCGTGTCCGTGGTCTCGTCCCACATCAATTTGGTATCAGAGCGAGTTTGAGTCTAGGGTGTCTAAAATCAAAAAGGAAAAAAGTGTCATTTACGTCTAGTCATTAGTCATTGTCTAAGTCGTGTTTAGGGTCATCATTGTTTTAAAACAAAAAAAGTGTATTTTGGGTCGCATACATCCCTTTACTCGATATATCAAAAGGTGTTGTCCAAACGTTAGGCTACGCCTATCGGGAAGGCCGCACACTTGTGCGAGTGATCTTCGGATCGGTTAACTCCGCCACGTACCGAGTCTTGGTTTACGTCTAGGGTCCTTAGTGTGCATGCATTCCAAACTTGCATAGTCGGTCTAGTGTCGTGTCACCGTGTGTATGCATATCCATGTCCGCTACCCATGGCCGTTCCCCAAGACCATACGTCCGAGTGGTCAACCTTTGTGTCCAAATTCAATGTCCTCATGGCCAGAGCCTTTGGTTTTACCCCTCTCATTATGAAAGCCACTCTACCCAACGGGTCCACAATGGAACTCCATTTCACCGATAGGGAGTCGGATAATTGGGTTTCTCTTGACGTCGTGGAGTCTCTCTCTAAGATAGGTGAGATCGTCCGCGATGGTGATTTTGCTTGTGTTGAGTTCTATGGGAGGATCGGCTCTGTTCTCTACACCGATGACGCATGGTGCAAGATCGGCACACTTGCTGGTTCATGCATCATTTTAGGGCAAACATGGTTAGGAGAACGAAGAGCCAATCTTGACTGGAGCAAGAGGACTTGCACCTTATACCCACCTTACCTACCCGGCAAGATCACCCTCGTATGTCCAGTCACCCAACCCCAGCGGCCCACTCCACATTCGGATCCATTATGCTTGGAGCCATCTCACCCTGAGCCACCCGTGTTTCTTACGGGGACGCTATATATAGCCGAGCCGCTTCTTAGTTGACTCAAAGATGGCTTGGTCCCACTTCCTTACCCGTCTATGGACCCCACACTACCATTGGTACCCTTCAACTCCTACCACACAACTTTTCGGTCTAGTCACCATGTCGATACTCTAGATGACCTTATGATGGGATTAGATTCACAATGGAAGTTGACGCATCTTTTGGCCCGAGGCTTTGACCAACCCGCTAGTCTTAGCTTCACCCATCCAGCCTTAGGGTCCATTACCTCCGTGTGCACCGTGGGGTGTGTCACCACGGAGATTCTTCTACTCCTCTAGATGCCGACCGAGTCTAACTTCATTCCCTTTTGCCCAAGGGAGGAATCTTATTTTCGATACATGTCCGCCGTCCCACCGCTCACAATGTATGACGGTGATTATGAATTCTTAAATTGGGACCGAGTCATGGGAGAACCTACTTCATGGGGTCATACCTTCTTCGACCCTTTTGACCCCTTCACTAGTGAACCTCCCGAGCTTTCATACTCACTCCACCTCTTCCGCGGAGTTCACTATCCCACCTTTTCCACTCGGGCCAAGCAAACTCCACATAGCCATAGGTCCAAACCTTCATTTGGGGGTAATGAAAACTTTGGTTTCCCCGATCCATCTAGACCACCCGCACCTCCCGGACTTCCCACACCCAAGCCCAATGTCCATGATGGGTGCATCATAGGGTGTCTAGGAGTTCCCCATGACGTCAACCTCCGGTTACGTCGAATGCATGCATGGCACACATTCGGGTGTCCTGGTCCGCCGTCACCCATGTACGGGTCGGACTAACCATAGATTTGTCTAGAGTCATGCATGAGTCTATTTCTTATTTGTGTGGTTTGCATGGTGAGTCTGCATGTGTCTTGTGTAAGCTCATTGTCGATCTCTTATGAGTAAGAGGTGAGTGGACTCGCTCGATGAGTAAGGGATCGATTCTATATCTATACCCGGATCAGTCACCTACAGGGACCCAGCGGTGATTCCTAGTGAGTTTTTGAGCCGCCTCCTCCCCTTTTGCGAGTGTCCCACCCGGAGTGTCCACCTCTAGCCCATAACAGCTTGTGCATATCGAGTATATATGGAATGAGCAGGTGACGATCACTTGGAGTGGAGCATACCCGCACTACTTGGCACGGTGACGGATCCGCTGGAGTACTCGAGCATCCATACCCCTACTCGACGAGGTCAAGTTCCTCCCACCCGGGGAGAATTGATGGGGACATCGAGGCAAGACCGTCCGCATTTTATTTACATTTATGTCCTTTCATATTTGTATGTATACCCTTGTGTTATATGGGTACGCAATTATAAGTCTTAGTGGGTTTATATGTAAAATTCCAGTAGGTCCAAGCAAGGGGGCCCTCACCCCTTTCCCATTGGTCCACCTAGACCATGTGGGACTGGTCAACCATCCTAGGTGGCCATCTAGAAGGTTGGAATGTCAAATGCCACATGGGTAGATAAGAGGGTAAGAATTTCCATGGTACGCTACCTACCATGTCAACTTGTCCCCCTTGCCTCCCCTTGGTCAATAGGCCGCCCCCCCCTTCATATATTATTTTTATTTTTTGTGTTGGTCACACATCATCTAGACCATCCCTTCCCCATCCCTAGATCCAAGGGTCTACATTTGATTAGATACATAGCATATAAAAGGTTATATTTTCCATTTGTTGGCATTAATGAAGAAAAAAATTGTTGATTGCCAAGAAGGCTTCTTGCACCCCCAGCTCCCTCCCCATGGTTTCATCTCCTCCAACCCCCAATTCTAGAGTGGTTTCATCTCTATCCCCTCCCCTCAATCTCTGGTTGTGATCTGTGCCGCCGCCGCCGCCGTTCGTGCTGCCATCGGACCGCCACCGAGCCACCGTCGAAGTTCTATCTTCAGCCAACAGCAGCCCCTTCCACGAAATTCTGCAGTCAGCCCCGAGTTCTTCTTGATCTGAAAATTTTATGGTGTGTTCCTATCTTCAATCCCCACCATCACAAAAAAAATCCCGTCCAAATTCCATCATTTATTATTTTTCAAATTTCATGTGTTTCTATTTCCCAGTTCTGTCCAGTTTCAGATCTGTGTGACAGCACCCCTGTAATCCCCCCCTTCGACCATCTTGTTGATTTTTCCAAACCCTCCCAGTTTTACTGAGATTTCTGTCCACCGTCCCCTCACCCCATGAATTTTCCTGATTTTTGATCAGCCTTCCATACATTTTTTAAAATTCGTTCTCAGAGCTAGCTACAGTGTTGTCCACCTGTTTCCAGATCCGACCTCTGTCCAGTGCAAAAATCATATCAATTCGTAGCCACCTCCAATCAGTCCACAAAAAAAATATTGCCATCTTCCTTGTTCAAAATCCTATAACTTTTGTGAAGAGCTCAGGAGCTGAATCGGACATCTACCTCGCAGTCAACAGCAGTTCTCAGACAACTTCCCTGCAGATCTGAGAGTTCGGCTACTGTACACCAGGAACTCAAAAATTCAATAAAACCCAGATCCGTGCATATCCAGGTATGATTTCTAGCACTAGGTTGAAGGACTTCAAGAGAGCTTTCCAACGGCGCCAGTTTCGTGTCGATCCGACATCGGGGCTGATCGCAGCGTCCGTTCTCGCCTGAGCGCGCGCTGAAAAATAGAAACAACAGATCCGTGGCCGGCTTTTTCGACCGGTGCCGATCGGAGCCGCCCGGCCTCTGGCCGGTGAACCAGCACGCCTCCATCCTTGGGAGCACCCCTCCAGGTGTCCCCACCATAGTGGTGCCGCCCTGGTCCCATACGGTCTCTCCGGACAGCACGCGGGCCCCACAATCACGAGTTTGGGTGCTGCCGAAGCTACGTGAGAAGCCGCCCGTCAACCCGAATTCGGTCCTCCCGGGCCCACTTGTGTAGCCCTTTACCTCCTTGCGTGGAGTGGGCAGTAACTCATTACTGTAATCTTCATGTATTATTTGTTCCGGGAGCACGGTTTTCGGCCGAGTCCGTCTTCCCCACGCCAAGCGCGTGGAGGTATCGCATTCGCTCCCTTACTTGGCATCTTACTTTATCTCATATATGCTTTATATGCCTCTAGTAGAGAGCATGTTTTAGGACCTAGCTCGCTATATTTTTATATCACCGCTGCTGCGAGAGAGAGCTTTACCGTCCCGTGACCCGATCCGGGCACGAAAGTGCGAATTGACCACCCTAGCTCTTGCCGGTTTCTCAACCGTGCACGTCCGACGCTTCCCTCGTTAAGGGACAATCACGAGCTCACCTAGAGTCCGAGGACTTCATTCCTCATTCGAGTCGTGTCCGTGGTCTCGTCTCGCATCAGAACCTGATGTTTTTGGCAGTCTTTCCCTCCAATTGAACTGCATGATTTTCTATCAAACATAAATCTTAAGACCATGTGCTATACTTTCACTGTATATCATGCACTTAGTCAGGGGGAGTTTGACTAGTTATGCTTAATGTTATTGATGCTCATGATTAGCCTCATTGCATCTAGACATGGGGAGATTTGTCAGATACATTTATTCCTCACTTCCTGAATCCCTCTTGTTTAGTTATTTGAATCACTCTACTGCTCTCTAGTGGATAACCTGAATGTTCTGCTATTATCATCTTGCATAGCTGATCTATCTGTATTCCAGACTCAGCTACTGAAATTGATTCTGCTCTGCATATATTTGATGCTCTTCTCTCATGCCATCATTTGCTCTACCAGCTTGCACCTATCAAACATTCACATCTTTTCAAGCTGGTCTGATTAATCTGGTTCTTGTTCCAGGAATGATAAGTTGTTCAGTAGCATTGATTGGACTGATCTGAGATTCTTATGTTGTGTACGTTGTTTTAGTCTGAACTCTTAAAAGAAATTCCTATCATATAGGTTTAAGAATGACCATTGATTCAGATTGATATAAGTTTAATGTATTCTCAGAGTTGCACTTGAATGATTTGAAAATATCTGAATACTAAGTTTTAATAAATTTTAACCAACTGCGTCATGAATACCCTAGTCTCACCCATATGTAATCTGAAAATGTGAGATCAAGGCTACTTTGGTAGAGACACATAGAATGAGTATTGTTTTCAAACATTAACCTGAAAAATGTTGACTAAATTGAAAATTTGAATTCAGAGCAATGACTTGGTCAATGAGAAATTGGATACTCTATCAATGAAATAGAGTAATTCTATGTCATGAAGTACCATAGCTGGTGAAAATCTATTGAAAAATATGACAGAGTAATAGCATGTCTGTGTTGAGTAACTGGGGAGTCTGGCCTCTGATCAAGGTGTCTCCTCATGTAAAAAGATACTTCTAGTGCTAACTCTGCTCTCAAAGTTGAGAGGCAATGAAAGTTATCACACTGAGTAACTGGGTCACTTCACCTAAGATGTGTTGTGCCTCACGTAAAAAGGTGTTGATCAACTTAAATGGCTCAGAAAAAGTATAATGTGCTAATCAAAACAAAATGTCTTGCAAAAATAGTCAACTCACATTCTAGTAAGGGTGTTTAATCTTGATACTATACTATGTAACTCTCAAAGCAGTCATTGAGTTCATTTGTGTAAGATGGAAGGTGGTTGTTCTTGAGTATTGCTTGATTAATTGGTTCACCTTTATTAAAACCTACCTTCAGATATGAGTATTAAATTTGATTGACAAATTTGGTATACATCATGATTAAATTAGTTGGGTCATGTCGCTTAATTCATAACCCCCTATGATAGGAGAGTCTTTCCTTGTGAGGACTTATTACTGTGGTACCTGCCATACAATTTCTTCTGATCAGGTTCACCTTTGACAACTTAATCATCATGCTATATTACCTGTTGGAGATCCTGTACCTTGCTTGCTGTTATTTACTCCTACCCATGGCTATTTACATCATTGTTTCACTCTCCACAATGTTAGAATCTTCCATCTTGGTTCTGTAACCAGTTCTGGTTCTGTGGGCTTTTCACCTACATACTTCATTTTGGGGGAGAATAGCTCTTATGTGCCTTCATTTGTCAAAGGGGGAGAATAGCTCTTATACCTGCTTATTCTTTCTCTCTCAAACTTTTTCTCTTTTTTTATGAAGTTAAAGGGGGAGAATAGTTTGGTTCTGCATGTCTCATAGTGACTCATAGTGTTGCCATCATAAAAAAGGGAGAGATTGTTGTGCCCCTATGGTTTTGATGTCAGCAAGCACTATGAGTATGAATTGTTTTGATGTCTGCAAGCACTATGAGTATGATTGATTGATTGATTTAAGAGTGAGCACATCCATCTCATTGTATTTTCTGTCTCTGCATTGGTGCAACTCTAGTTCCTGCATAACAAGTGTAGTTTGCATCGGTACATTAACTGTTGTTGCACGTCATATAGTCGATGCATGATCTGGTAAATAGATTGCACTGTTAGTTCTCCTGCATACATTGCATCGGTTCAATAATTTGCCATATGCACACACTGCATCGATGCATTCGTCAGTCGCTTTATTTCGAAGTCGATGCATGTTCATTATGCATACATAGTCAGTACATTCGGTTGTTTCATGCATATACAATGTCTGCACAGTCTTTGCTGTTATGTCCATGCGTCATTTAAGCAAGTCTATACATGATAGATTGATTCTTAAATGCTAGGTAGCAAGTCTGTACATTGCCTTGTTTCAGGCACGCAAAGTCTGTACATCGTCTTGGCGCATGCACGCAAAGTCTGTACATTCTTTGACAGCATGCCTGAGCATTCATCTTCGTTGTGCATACTTTGATAGATGCAAACTACATTTCACATGTTCAATGTCTGTACATTCTTCATTGTGCATGTGTGCATCATTCTCATCAAAGTCTGTACATCGCTGTCGCATGCACACTAAGTCTATACACTCTTTACCATGCATTCAAAGTCTATACATTCTGCCGCATACATACGTAAGGTAGTGTCATGCACTCAAAGTCCACAAGTGCACACGCATAGTTTATGCATCATGCATTCATGCTTAAACTCTAGGCATAGTAAGTCTGCACATTGTTTGTACA
The DNA here is from genome assembly GCA_022559845.1 of Amorphophallus konjac. Lineage (NCBI taxonomy): Eukaryota > Viridiplantae > Streptophyta > Magnoliopsida > Alismatales > Araceae > Amorphophallus > Amorphophallus konjac. The sequence continues at coordinate 402,457,058 of CM040122.1, forward strand.
TTGCACGCAGAGTCTGTACACTCGTTGATGGCATGTCCGAGCATTCATCTTCAATATGCATAATTTTCTATATGCATATCGCATTACAAGCCAGCAAGTCTGTACATCGTCTTGTACATTGCACACATAGTCTATACATTCTCTGGTGGCATGTTCGTGCATTCACCTTCATTGTACATACTTTCTAATATGCATACTGCATTATGTGCATCAAGTATGTACATGCTTAGATCAAATCTCGAACCAACTCTGTACTCTAACCTTTGCAGGATATCTGCTCGAAGAAATCAAGAAGGGCACGTGATCCAAGAATGAAGGATGTGCCAGGATCGTGACACGTGTAACGTAGTGAGCTGAAATGCTGCCACGTGGTCAAGGCGCTCTGGGCGGTAATTGTGGAGGACACACGCCCACCTCTCTGATGCTATAAATATAAGACTTCTCCATCTGGAGAAATTGATCGTGAGCAGAGTGATCGAAGCAGAAAATGATTTAGAACTAGCACGATCCATAGAATAGAAAAAAAAAAGAGAGAGAGCAGCAGAGAGGAAAAGAGAAGTTGGAGAAGAAAAGGAGAGAGAGAGAGAGAACTCGTGAGGATCGAGAGAAAAAGAGAGAGAAGGAAAGAAAAAGAGAGATAGAGAGTTCGTGAAGAAGATGAAGAGAAGCTCCATCAAAAGATTTGTCTTTACTAGAATTTGGATCAAATCCAATCCAGTCAGCTCCATGGGAGCCACATTTGCATTTTATTGATTACAGCTTTCAGTCGCTGTTATTTCTTGTTTCTTGCTTTCATTTTTAACCTTTCTTCAAGCTGTTTGTCAGCGGGCGAGGTTGATACCTCGGACAGCAAGCTGTGTTGCTCAGCGGGCAGAGGAGGATTCCTCTAGACGGGTTAAGCTGTAGTCCCCAACGGTTGGCAAAGCTGTAATGCCCAGCGGTCAAGCTGTTAGTCAGCGGTTTGTAGGCAAGCTGTGTCGCCCAGCGGTTTTCAAGCTGTTTGGCGGCGGAATCCACACTCTGGTTTGAGTGTGGGGTGGACGTAGGTTTGGAGGACCGAACCACCTTAAAAATCTATTGTCTACTGTGGTTTGATTGCCTTATTCGATTCGCTAGATGTATGCATAGGCACGATCTGTTTCTTCTATCCAGTGAGTGATAGGTCTGCACACCGTGCGTTTGTTTCTGGTCTTGATAGAGTCTAGTTGATTAGATGAACTGAGTCATCTCTTTAGTTTACATGGAGTAGATCAGAGGTACAGTCTATCTGATCTTCCTTCCATCATTCGAAGTGTGCGTCTAAGCTGATCTAGGCATTCGTGGGTTTTTAATTCCGCATCTCTGATTGTTATAGATTTTAATTGGGAGAATTTTTTAAAGGGGAGATTCATTCACCCCCCTCTGAATCCATCGCACCATCAACAACAGGATATAGCAAGGAATGCCTGAGTACTTGCAACCTGCACACTTAGCAAACGGATTACGTATCTGTCCTTCAAACAAATGCAAATGCATGAAAAAGACAGTTTTTTAGATTTTTGTAATTTATTGATTTTTTTGGATTTTTAACAGTATTTCATTTTTTGGATTTTTTGAAATATTTAATTTTTTAGGTTTTTGAAATATTTAATTTTTTTAATATTTGGAAGTATTTGATTTTTTGGATTTCGAAGTATTTGATTGTTTGTATTTTTGACAATATTTGAATTTTTTTTGATTTTAAAGTATTTGATTGTTTGGATTTTTGACAATATTTGATTTTTTTTAGATTTTTGAAATATTTAATTATTTGAATTTTGACATAGCAATCCACAGCACCTAAAGACGGGCTCAAACTACTGACCGGGGATCGTTGTTCCTACCCGTTTCATTAAAGACTTCCTTTAAGCAGGGCGTGCATGTGAGGGTGGCTTACCACAACCAACCGCTTCTAAGGAACGGTGCCCCTACTAAGGCCATACCCGGGATACAACCCAGCCTAAGAGGGAGAAGCAGAAGAAAAATTAGAGACAAGCTTAATGTAGGATGGGAGATATCAGGACTCGACTTCCTTCTAGGGCACTACCCCTCAATGAGTAGGTCTGTTGCGCCGGGGCTTTGTGTCTTCAATTTTTAGGACCCTTAGGCACACGTGCGACCGGGTTCATGACGTCCCGCGGGGCTTTGCCACTCTTGCCATGCCTTTGATTTATAATTTTGCATACGATTTATCATTTATGATTTTCATTTGACACCCCTTATTGGCTAGATATTGCATGAACGCTCATATTCGAGGGTCAAGACTGCCCCTATTTGAGACCTCTCTCGTATTAGGGAGCGCCTAGGTTGGTCATCTCATCCATCAATCTCTTGCCCCTGCACTTGGCCGAGCAAAGAAGAGAAAAGGCCTTCGTGCATACCCAAAGTATGGCCAAAGCAGCAACGGTGTGCCTTAGAGAGATCGGCTATGGCTCGCCGTGTAGTGTGTGAAAACCCATGCTCAATGGTCACCCTCAACGATCGGGGAAAGGAATTAGACTCCCAGTGCGGAGCTATCATCAGTCTAAGATGCTGCAGAAGCAAACTCTTCTTGACTAATTAAGTAAATTCAACTAAAGCCACTCAACCATGTTGAGGAACCAACGTTATAAGCATGTGCAGGAGTAATAAGAGTAATAACAATGATAACATATTATTGCAAAAAATAAAAAAATACCTTTGCAAATCCGTGGAGTGATCTTGACCATCGAGCTTTGAGGAGTGCGAGCTTTATTTTCCTTACTTGACAGGACAAAAGGGAGAGGATAGCAAAGGGATTGAAAGATTCCTTGACATGGAGGAGCGACAGACACCAAACTAGACGAAGGAGGATAAAAAGGAAGAGAGACGAGGGCTAGAACTCCCTCGTTAAGGCACAGAGACCCTGACAACAAGGAACCAAAATACAGAAGAAACCAGATTTGCTAAGATCAAGGTTGGCTAAAGCCTCGAAAACAGTAAGAGAAAGGGCAAAGACCCCGAAAGGGTGAAGAGGAGAGAATAGAAAGATAGCGAGAGGACTGCTGTGAAGATGAGGAAGAAGGAGAATGATCATCCGACATGGGCGGAGAAGGAGGGTAGTAGTCATCCGGCAGGGCCAGAGAAGGAGAATTGTAATCACCCGACAAAGTTGGGGAAGAATCAAAAGCAACACCCGAAAGTCCCGGGGAAGAAGAATTAGGGGAAGTCCCGAGATCGGGATGGAAGGATGACATAGGCCTAGGGCGAGGCCTAGAATCGTGAGAGGAGAGATAATCTGGGGACTCCGGATGGAGAGGAGAAGTGGAAGAGTAGGGGCTTGCGGACCCCAGAAGAGAGGAGAAGATCATAGAAGCTGGATCTGAAGAGGGAGGATACACCACCCAAGGGTGGGAGCTGAGAAAAAGAAACGATGAATAGAAAGGAGAAGAAGAAGAAGTGGACCCTTGAATGTACAACCGACGGCCATTGAATTTGCGTTGCCACCTCTTCTTGGCAGAAATATTTTGAAAATGGATCCGCCTGGTGCGGGCTTGGACCTTCAGGCTTCTTAATCTGTAATACCTTCTCAAATAACGGGCCCATCTGGCAGACGGCCTGGCCCGACTGTGAACATGCAACTTCATCGGGGCGGTTGCCCCTAGACACTCGATGTTAACAGTATGCGGACATTCTTGAGCAAGTGACTCCTTAGAATGATGAATATCAGAAAACCATGGAGTTTTGTCTCTCGGCACAAGCAACATGAGATTTGGCAACTCTACTAGGAAATCAGGCATGAAGCATAGCTCCCTTGATAAAAGAGCAGGACGAGACCGTGGGAGAATAATACATGGCGTTGACGTGGCCGGCGTACTGATAAATCGAGAGAGATTGCATAGGATGTGCAGAATGTCCTTGGAAAGTGCAGAAGATACGGCAAACTGCCCCTTGAATATAGAATCCATCAATCTTCTGGCAGCCGTACACATTAGCACAATGCGGGTAGAGAACCCTTCTTGACCAATGAACTGAACAGCAATCGAGCGAGAGGAAATAACAGCATCAACGATAAACCCACCGGCGAGCAAGGAGATTGTCACCGGCCTCGCTTGTAAAGAAGCTGGCACTAGTGCGAGGGAACTCTTCTTGACAACCATCTTCGAAAGTATAGGCTCATCAGTCCCAAAGTAGCCCGAGACCAGGACCCGGATCGGCATGCGGTAGATGAAATCTTGAATCATGAATGGAACAACCGACACCGAACTACCCTGACTCGGCTCATTGTCTCCCTGGGGACCAGACACGAGGGGCACCAAAGAGAGCGCACACCCGCTCCGTGGGGTGGAAGTAGATGAAGAAATGGATGTAAAAGGCTTAGAGGGCATGGAAGGTTTAATGGATATGGTGTGTTTAGGTGGAGGCAAAGGGGTTGTGGGTGAAGGTGAAGGCGGAGGTGGAGCTCGCTCAGGCTCATGTGAAGATGATGAAGGGGATGGCAAAGGCGGCAGAGATGGTGGAAGTGATGGAATAGTCAATAGAGATGGTGATGGAGATGGAGGTGGAGAAGGTGATATAGGCAAAGGGGAAGGTCGTGGTGTCCACCGTCGACGTATCGATACAACACGCCGAGCGGTGTTGGGAGTGGAAGCGGTGGTGGCAATGGAGGAAGCGGAGGCACTAGCCTGAGCAAGAGCTTGGGTTGGTGGAGGTGACAGAGACAGTGTAGGAGGTGGCAAAGATGTGGTAGATGGAGTGGGTGCATTGCTAGATAAAGAACCACAGGGGTGCCCCTGGCCTTGTAGGGATGGAGACGGATGCGTTGCTTCTTGTTGCTGCTGCTTGCTGCGGATATGTAGAATAACTTCATGAATAATGGCCCAGTCAATCCTTTTCTTGGCTTCCAAGCCATAAATAAACTTCTGGAATTCGGGGCAATCCTCAACCAAATGCCCCTGCTGGCGGTGATAATCACAAAATTGGAGCATATTCCCAGCCGCGGGTTGGCAAGGAACAACTGGAGGGAGCGGCAACGCATGAGTGGCCATCAAAGCCCTAAAAATGTTTGTAAAAGACTGTGGCAACGGAGGGTGAGGAGCCTGCTTCGGGCTAGAGGGATACCGAGGGATATGGGATGAAGATGGTTGTGGGGGTTACGTAGGCAATGACGCATGGCTAAGGGAAGAATTAGGTAGTGACATATGCGGAGTGGAGTGGAAAGGTATGTAGACGGCATCAACTTGCTCGGGGTGTGGGATTCCCCTGATTAGAGGTGGAGATGGAGACGGGTATGTGGATGCGGAGGGATGACTCATGGAGGAATAAGCGGGTGATTGATATGTGGGGGTGTATGGTTGACTCGTGGAGTGTTGGTATACAGAAGGTGAATGTTGATATGTGGAGGGAGATACAGATGGCGGGGTGTGTGGAGATGTAGAAGGCGGAGAGGACTCGGGGTCAAGGGAATCTTGGAGTTGTTGGCAGATGAAGTGGGCTCGACTGTAAAGTTGTTGCCAGGAGGTAGTATCATTGAGGGCTAAGATTTACCGATACTCGGGCGCGGTATTGGATATCAGCATCTTGATTTGTTCTTGCTCTGGAATGTGCCCCGGGACTTGCGCGGCAAGGCGACGGCAACGATCGACAAAGGTGCAGAAATCCTCTTCGGGCTTCATCATCTCATGGGCCAGATCCACGATAGAGAGCTTTGGCCCAACCTGGTCCTGATACTGCTGAATAAATTTCTCTTGAACGGCTTGAAAATTCATAACCTACTCTTGCGACAATGAAAAGAACCAATCCCGAGCCGAGCCTTCCAATGACAGACCAAATAGATAGGCCATCAAGCGTTGGTCATGCCGAAACTGGGCCGACTCATAGAGGAACTCCTTCAAGTGCATGTAGGGGTCACCGACTCCACCATAGCGACGATATGCAGGAATTTGTGAAGATGGTGGGAGCCGAAGATCTTGAAATGTGAATGGAACACTTAAGGAGGACTTGGGATCGATCCGACGTTGGAGTTCATCAAGTTGGCGTTGGGCTTGAGCAATCATCTCCTAGGTAGGGAGAGATCGAGAAGAATATGGGCCAACTTGAGCAAGAGGTTGTGAATTAGGACCAGGAGCATGGTATTGGGCCGGATAAGAGGATCCGGGCTGAGAAGAAGAAGGGCCCATTCCGGGAGTGGAAGGGCATACGAGCCTGGAAGAAACATGAGCGTAAGGGCCAACAGCAACATGGGCGGAAGAATGAGGCCCATTAAGAGAATAATGCCCATTAGAAATTGGGCCAACGGCGTATGAAGGAGAAGAAAGAGGCCCATGAAGGGAAGAGGGCCCATTATGAGAAGAAGGCCCATTAAGATGAGATGCAATGAGACGTTGGGCTTGGGCCGGGTCCATTTGGCGAATCAGGCTTGAAAGATGGGCCATGAGATTAGCCTGTTTCTCGGAGGGATCAGAGGGACCACGGGAAGATGGGCCCACGTGGGAAGAGGATTCCACGTGGGAATAGGAAGAAGATTGGGAAAAAGAATGATACAAAGGGTTGGAACGATGCTCCATGAGGGCAAATGGAGACTTAATACAAGGATATCAAGGAGAATACAAGTGGGGAAGTAATGGCTTAATGGGCTTGAGAACAAGGGGGGCTGACCCACTAATGCAAAGATGAATGGACAACAGACCAAGAGACAATGGACTAGATAATAGACATACAAAATGGGGTAACCTAAGTGGGCCTAACAACGACGAAACATATGGATGCAACACAAAACACCACTAATGGGCTTGGACAAGCCCAAACAAAACAAACAATGCAATGTGAGAGTTTTCACCCAAGTCAAACAAGTTGATATGATGGGAAATATTTTAGAGATTTTAATAGACCTTTTAATGATTTGAATTAATAATAATTCCCTCAAGATAGGAATCCTATGGGAATAAGGTCCAAACTTTGAGTTGACTAAGGTTAACTCCCTCACACTTATGCAAATGCAAGCCTAAGGGGTTGAAAGGAACAACCGGCCCGGTGTCCGTGTGGGAATCCACGGCTCACGGGGACTTATGGAGGTCCCGGATAAGATCACCTAGTCGACCCCAAGGAATATGGAGGTGAGAGGATCACTTGCCAAGGTAGGAAATGCAACTATGATATGCAATGTATGGCCCTATGTGCACCGGAGTGCATACAAATTCTAGCTTAAAACTAGAAAATCAAGACTAGATTAAACTATGCAAACATGATCCAAATAAGATAAATAGTGTATGGATGGAAAGAGAATACAAAGGTCTGCACAACGGGCCCAAGAACAGATCAATCTGACCCCGGGAGGTCAATCAAATCACTGAGCAAAGTTGTCCCCGTGAACCTGTGCGCAGACCACATGCAGACTTTATGCATAAAATGGTAAAATGGTGACAATTTTTAACTAAGCAAATGAGACCCAAATGATGCATACAAGCTATGGATGGAAATACAATACAAAGGACTATCCAATGGAACAAAATCAGTGCAATCAGACACCGAAAAGGTAGTTAAATCACTGAGTAAATATGTACCTGTGAACCTGTCCCTGAGCCTGCCTGTAGAACTTTTGCACAAAACTCAAAAAGTTGGACAATATTAGAATATGCAAATGTTAATCAAATGATGCAAATGATATATGTATGGGAAGAGAATACAAAGGGCTATCCAATGGAAGAAAAATCAGTGCAATCGGACATCGAGATCAAAAGTTATTCCCCGACGAACACGGCCCTGTGAGCATGCACGCAGGACTGCCAGAATCTGTAATGGTCTACCAAATGACCGTTACATGATCATGACGGTTTACCATAAGACCGTCACACAACCAGAGCCGTAAAACACCAAAAATAGTGGGAGAATGGAGGAAATACTACCTAAACATGAACATGCACCCACCCAACCTACAAAAGAGTATGAAAACAAGCGTGGTGGGCATTGGTTATCCCACCGTGATCGCCAAAAAATAAGGATGTAGATGGATTAATCTACCCCGTGCCCCTTGACTAACCATGCATGTATATGAAGCAATCATAGAAGTATGAACAAGGGGGTAATGAATAGAAGAACTAACCGTGATCACCACCGAGGATTAACAACGCCAAAGGATCAAGAAGTGCAAAGAACGGCGCCGTGTACCTTGGAAAGAAAACTTGATCGTGCTTGACAAACGAGGTGCAGAGAACTTTGTGGATTCAAACCTCCTCTCCTTCCAGTCGACTAGAGGAAAAGGGCCTCACGTTGTATTCATGCTCTCCTGCAAAACAAAGCCAAAATAAGGATAAAAAACTCATTAGAACATGCATGTGTAACATCAATCCCGCAGTGATAAAATAGGGGTAGAAATTGAGGGCAAACTCATCGGGGGGAGGCTTTTAACCCCTGTGGAAGGGTGGAAATAATAGGTGTGTGTATTGTGCATGCATGAGATTTGAAATCACGAGATTTGATTGAGAGAATATAGAGAAATCATCAATTCAAAACAGGGGAAAACACATATGTAGCAGAAAAGTGCAGAAAATTGTGATGATTTGTGATTTTAAGAGGAAGAGAACTAAGAATATAGACAACCAAATTAAGCCCAGAAGGATGCAATGGAAAGCTAATACTTCCCTCTTCAAGCCAAGGTCGAAGTTGTGAGTTGGAATTACAGTATGGCTTTACCCTGAACCAAGAAAGAGTCCCCCCCCCGGTCGCGATTGTGAACTGGGCAGTTTTTATAGAGTTTTGGAAGAAAGTCTCATCTTCTTATCATGATTTCAGAAGATATAGTCTAAGATAAATCAAGTTCTCTGGATCAAACTCGAGATAATACTAAGGACAAGAGATAGGAACAAACGGGGATCAATTCGGAGGAGGATTCTAGAAGATATGGCTCTTGGAAGGTAGCCCCGTCGCACTAAAAAATAGAGTTTTAGTTGTACCCGGATGTTTAAATCCCGATCTTGTGACCCAGATCCCGAGAGATATAGCCAATGAAAATTGATTTCTACGAACCAAATTCAAGATAATATAAAGGGCTAGAAGTAAGAAAAAACGGGAATCAATTTGGATAAGAATTGAAGAAGTTATGGGCTCTGCAAGATAGGCTCGCCGCGTAATTTTCGGTGCAGAGTCCAACATAAATTAGACTCTCTGCTGTGTGTAACGGTCTATCGTAGGACCGCCACATTGCTCTGACGGTCTAGGGTAGGATCGCCACGCTCTAGGGGTCGAACGGGGTGATTTCGGGCGAGTTTGGGTGTGATGGTCTACTATAGGACCGTCACATGTGCTCTAATAGTCTTACGATAGACCGTTAAATGGGCTGTGACGCACCTATACTAGACCTTCACATCACTGTGACGCACCTACACTAGACCTTCACATCGATGAAGGAAAATTCTAGACAAACTACGTGCGACTTTGGAAAATGATGCGTATCTCTCAAACGGGGAAGAACTAGTGAAAGTGGTAGAAGAAGAAATTATAGATAACTGAGAGAGGAACAACTTTCATGAAGAAAGTAAGATGAGAAAATGATCAGAAGAGGGTGAAAATGGTGCTAGAATAGAGAGAAAGAATTCTAAACAGCACAACACACCGGAAAAATACGAATAGCTCACAAACGGGGCAGAACTGGCCAACAACGTAGAAGAAGAAATTGTAGATCGTTGAAATAGGAACAACTTTGGTGAAGACAACTTTTTGAATAGAGGGACAGAAGAAGATAGAATCGATCACTTTCAGGACTGCGCAGTGGGAGAGAGCCGATTACTTGAGGGAAGCCGGCCTAAATGGGCCGAAAGTTGACTTAGAAGCCAGAAGTTGATAAAATAAGCTTCAGGGCTCTAGGAAATCATGATCTCTAGGGCTCAAAGCGAATGGAACAATAAAAATTGACCCGAAATCCATCCAAGGAAGGCTCCAAAATAATGGATAATTCGGGACATCAAAAATGATGAATAAGAGAAATGACGCAACTTGTGGGCTAAAAATGGGTGTCAACAATACCACTTGTTGAGTAGCGGATCTAGAGGGGAGGGGTGAATAGATCTGTCCCTCTTTTCACAAAACACCTCTCTTTAAAGCTAGATAAAGAGAATCGCAACGGAATATAACTAGCTTAGCGAAGGATAAAATGATTTGCTTAGCAAGATGATTACGCAATATGGGAATTGAACCTAAGCATGCATCTAACACAAAACAATCGCACAAGCAAACCACAACACACGAGATTTTAAGGTGGTTCGGACTGAATCCCCAGTCCTACGTTCACCCCTCACCAAACTCGGTGAGGCTCCACTAGTGCAGCACACCAAACCGCAGATGGGGAAGACCTCCGATTGCCTTCCTACTAACCACAGGTAGGGACGTCAACACCGCAGATCGGACAACTTCCGATTGCCTTCCTACTAACCACCGGTAGGGACGATTCTCAGTTTCAATAGTTTGAATAAATAGAAAATAGAACAAATATGAAAAAGCTCGGACAAGAAATGGAAATATGATTAAGGCTAGGAGCAAATGAAATCATGTCTGAAGTGCGATGTTGATCAGCAACAAAGACTTCTTCTCTCTTGCAAAGACATTTCTTGATTCAGCAACAAAGGTTCCTTCTTCCTTGCAAATCGATCTTCCTTGAATCTCCTTCTTTGAATCCCCTTTGAGTTTATGGAGGAGATAATAGATGCAACCTTGAACCTTGATTACTTCTACACCTTCTTGGAGGTTGATGGCTTCAGAAATAAGCTTGAATCACCTTGGATGGATGAACAACTCTAGCCCGAAGCACTGTTCACGGAGGTGCTACAGTACCCGTGAATCACCTCCTCTAGTCTCCCTTGATATCCCTTTTATGTATTTTGGTTTCTAACCCATCATAAGGTTATTTTATACCTCTTGAATGGTCCTTGGACATCCTCCAGACCAGATCCATGATTTATGGCTGATTGGGTGACTTTAGGATTAAACAATTCCATGGAGAATGGCACTTCTCGAAGAGAAAAACAAGTCAACAATTGTTGGCTCGGGGCTGGTGGTCGATCGGAAATAGGTGGCGGTCGACCGTTATGAGAAAACCCTGTAGACATTTTGATTCTGTTATTTTTGATCGACCGCCCTGGGCTGGCGGTCGACCGAAATTTGGGCAAGTTCCAGATTTTGATCTTTTAGTCACTTAACCCATTTATCTCAGTCACTTAACTCCTTTAGCAACCTGTTCTCATCTGTGGCAAACCTTGACAGTCTTGAAGGTGTCAACTGAGTCTTTGACCTTGGGTTCTCTTGGTTATGCTACTTTGTGCATCGACCTTGGCTATGTGAAATGTCGACTCATTTTGTGCTAAGTGTTGACTCTTCTTGAAGCTAGATTGATCTTCTGTTAGCTGTCCAGCCTACCTATTGCTTCTTGAAGGGATTTTCATTCTTGGAGTTTCATTCGTGCTTGGGCGCGAACATTAATCTTTCACTTTTGCCATCTCCACTCAATTCCTTGTCCATTCATTGGCTTATCTATCATGAGCAAAACATCACGTATGTCAGTCATATGAGAGTGGAAAATAACAATGACTTATAGTGTTTAGCCATTATCAAAATCATAAGATGCAAATGACCACAGTGGCACAACAACGACTTCCCCAACAAATAAATAGAGAAGGTGGTACGCGGCATACGAACCATTTTCCTGCCTCTACACTTCTTGGCGCCGTCTGTGAAAACCCGAGCGAAAAGCTATGGCACCTCGTGGAAGCCTTCGCAATGCCAACAATCGGGGGCGCGGTTCCCATCAAGGACCCAACTCTCGTGGGGGGTCGCAGGAAGCCTCCTCTGCCCATCCCCGACAAGAGGTCACGCTAGGTGACTATTTGCGACCGCGGGGGAGTCCCTTGTCATTTTGTCCTCGCGGCGGGGATGTAGACTCACCTTTTACGGAAGCTCGAGATTGGTTGACTGGGCACGCGAAAATTTCGGGGGTATTGAGAAGAAGACAGAGAGAACGATAGGAATGCACTGGAAGGGATGGCGTATGGTTCATCATTCTGGGAGACTGGGATGGGGATGGCTGGGAGGAATGCGGGCGTGCCAGTCGATTTCTCGACAATCACCTATGGAACCGAGGATTGACCAGGGAAGCGTCGCCAGGACGCGGCACGTGGCTTGAGGGATCGGGCGACACGTGGATAGAAGGGGTTCCACGGGTGCATGTACGCAGGTGATTATGGGGATCCGTGTACTGGACGTCTTTCCCCACCAGTCGCAAGCAACCAATGTTTATTTTACATTGGATTGAATCCGTATACCTTTGTTTCTACTGTCGAAGAGAGAGTCAGGGACCCTGGGAGCCGGGACGTCGGGAGGGCTTAGTCCGTGCAACAGCGACAGGGTAACATCAACACAACAGGGATAACTGGGGGCAGAGAGACTGGTTCCGGCGAGGAGGGGGATCCGCTCCCTGCCTAGATTACATGACTTATATGCCTTGAAAGGCATTTATATGGGGGCATGAGAGCCTGTGACGACCCAGAGTTCAGGATACCGATGTACCGATAACATCGATGCACCGATACCAAGAACTGGGGAAGCCACCCAAGAGGCTGATGAGGCCCCTGAAGGGTTAGTGAAGTTTGTCGAGGGGATGCATAGCGAATTGCAATTTGGAACGCGTATATTACAATTAAGCAATAAAATTAACACAAGTGCGGAAGCAATTCAAAAATAACCAGAGTGATATCTATATAACTAGTCCAGAGGCACAAGAGTACTAGTCCAAAAAGTACAACTACGAGGGGCATACCCCGGTGAAAGTGCAACAGAGCCTCACAAAGGCAACCCGTCAACTGCTGGCAACTAAGCATGGTCTCCGAGCAACCTCATAAAACACCGGGAGATGGCGGGCGCGGCTCACCTGAAAGGAGAAGGGTGAGTCACAGCCAGACTCAGTAGGGGTCACGCGGATCCCTACCTCGCACTAAACAAACATGCATGCGAAGATAAAGGCAATAGGGCATGCATTTAAATAAAGTAACAGGCATTGGCATGAATAACTAATCACATGAAAGCTGTAAACTCTATCTAAGCAGGTATAATAGCCAACACATGCCAATAATAATTAAATGCAAGCGACTGAAACTAAATCTACCAAACAAGATAAGCCTTAACCAATCCAAGCAGTAGGGAGTAGGACAACCACTGGAGCAGAAACCAGATACGTCCACTGACGACTTACACTGCGTCTCAAGCACTCGCAGTCGGTAAAATGACAAGCTGAGCGCGCAAACAGTACCAAACCAAGTGACCAGTCAGAGTGACACTCGTCAGTGTCAGTCCACAGCCTCTGACCACGTGTGCACACACTGACTCTCGCTTGAGCCAGGCCCTCTAGCTAGTTTTCTCCCTTGGTAGGACGCTACCATTGGTCGGGAGCCCACAGAACTAGCTTACAAACCGCGTACGGGAAACACCCCTTTGCTATCCCCAAGCTGGTCGGCACTCAACAGACCTTAGGGCAACAACAGTGGCTCCATTGCAAGGAAAGAAAAGCTACTCTATTGGGATATAGAAACATGCCATTATATAATACAATAGCTAAACATGGCATATTAAATAGCTCGGGAAGCATTAAAGCATAAGCTGACATTCTTTAAAACCAACAGGCATGTGACGGTCTACCGCCCACGCGCCACAGGTAAGTAACGGTCGTGGGTAGGCGCGCTAGATGGGAAGTGACGCGCCTAGACCTGGCCGTTACCATCGCTGTCGAGCCCAATAAATCCAAACAAACGGGAATGTAACGCGCCAGCCTACGCGCGTTACATGGCTCTGACGGCTGGCCGACTGGCCGTCAGATCCACCCGAGGCTGATTTACAACTAACAGATAAAATTGCATGAAACAGGATGTAACGCGCTAGCCTAGGCGCGTTACAGCGATCTGGCGATCGGCCGATAGGCCGCCAGAAGAACCGCCTCAACTAGTCAACGATAGTCATTGAGTAAATGACGGTCGAAACCTGGCCATTACACTCAATGTAACGCCCCTTCATTAGGCCGTTACATTTAAGTAACGCGTCCATCTAGGACCGCCAGACGTGTGACGGTTCCTGGAAGGACCGTCACACCGCCTGGACCACGGACGGGTTCGGTTTGAAAACCGGTTCCCTCTCGGACGATAGAAATCATCGGGTAACGACGTAAAAACCTGTTTCCTGTCAAACCATACATCCCAAACAACAATATAACAGCTAAAAACATCACATGCAAAGCCCATAATGCATTAAACTCAAGAATTAAGCTAAAACCCCAAATATGGAAAAATGAACATTATGCATGCTATGGGGTTCTAATCAAACGAACTAGCTACAGGAATTGATCCTAGCAAGTTCAGAAGTCCATCCCCCTACCTCTTGCAAGCCAAAACGGCTGATAACGCCGCATGCACCGAGGTAGGTCCACGGAGCCTTCACACTCCGTCCCGCTCCCACGATCACCGAACCGTGCCGAAATGGGTACCCTCGCGTTCCTCTCGACGCAAGGAATCCAACGGCGCCAACCACGCTTCAATCCAACAACGTTTCGCCCGAAACCCCTAGGAAGGGGAGAGAGGCGATCGCGTGAGGAGAGAGAGAGCATGAGGGTGAGAAGAGATCGACGAGGGGAGAGAGAGGGTGTGAGGGTGAGGGATTAAAAGAAAATAAAATAAAATTAAAAAATATATAATATAATTATTATATATATTAAAATCTTATTAGTTTCTAATAACCCTCAATTAACTCCAAATAAATTTGGAAAAATACCAGAAAAATTCCTAAAAATACAGGAAAATAGTCAAAAATTCCAGAACAAAAATTAGATCCAAACCACTAAGGATCCACTAAGGCACGGGCCTTACAGAGCCCGATTACAATTGCTTGCAAGCCACGGGACAATTCTGTCATTCATGACGGTCCCCGGGTCATTGCGTTATTGTGCGTGTATTTTCGCATTTGTACGTGGCATCCGTAAGAGGACCTGTGACTTAGTAGGATGGCACCCGATGGGCGTCACAATGTATTCCCGACATGAAACAGTATCGAGGTCAGGGCAGTAGGGGTGCCGTAGGCACCATTGGGCTGGGGAAGTTGAGTGGTCGGGTGCCGCGGGCCCTGATGTGACTGGAGTAGCTGACAGTCGGGTGCCGGGGGCACCGTTGTGACTGGAGTTGTTGAGTGGTCGGGTGCCGCGGGCCCCGATGTGACTGGAGTAGCTGGCAGTCGGGTGACGGGGGCACCGTTGTGACTGAGTGGCTAAGTGGTCGGGTGTCGCGGGCCCCGATATGACTAGAGTAGCTGGCAGTCGGGTGCTGGGGGCACCGTTGTGACTGAAGTAGCTGGGTAGTCGGGTGCCGGCGGCACCGTTGTGACTAAGGTAGCTGGCAGTCGGGTGCCAGGGGCACCGTTGTGATTGAGGTAGCTGGCAGTCCGGTGCCGGGGGCACCGTTGTGACTGAAGTAGGTAGTTAGGTGTCGGGGGCACCGTTGTGACTGGTGTAGCTGGCAGTCGGGTGCCGGGGGCACCGTTGTGACTGGAGTTGTTGATAGTCGGGTGACCTCGATGGTCGTGCTTCTGGCCCGATGTGACTGGCAGTGGTTGAGTGATCGGGTGCCGCGGTCCCCGATGTGACTGGAGTAGTTGGCAGTCGGGTGCCGGGGGCACCGTTGTGACTGGAGTTGTCGACAGTCGGGTGTCGGGGGCACCGTTGTGATTGGAGTTGTTGAGTGATCGAGTGCCGCGGGCCACGATGTGACTGGAGTAGTTGGCAGTCGGGTGCCGGGGGCACCGTTGTGACTGGAGGAGGCGGGTGTCGGGAGACCTTGATGGTCATGCTCAGGGCCCGATATGACTGGCAGTCGGGTGCTGGAGGCACCGTTGTGACTGAAGGAGGCGGGCGTCGGGAGACCTCGATGGTCGTGCTCTGGGCCCGGTGTGACTAGCAGTGGGTTGACAATTCATCTTGTGCCAGGACTTGTAAATTGTGCCCATTATCCGAGTAACGGCACTGAGGTCACGCTCATCGAGATGATGCCAAGGTGGCAAACGATCATCGAGGTGAGGATGAACATGGTGCTTTTGTCAAGCGGCATCAGGGTCGTGCATGACTATCGAGGCAGGACCTGGGCAGAGTGATTTCACCAAGCGGCATCAGGGTCGTGCATGACTATCGAGGCAGGACCCAGGTAGAGTACTTTCACCAAGCAAGATCTGGGGTCGTGCATGATTATCGAGATGACATATCACAACAGGGGGCCGGAGGTGAGTGTTTGGGCTAGACGCCGTGTGAGGGATGCTCATGCGGCATGCCCTCGGCGTGAGCCTAGCAAACACACACACAAATCTGCCAGAGACGGTTGTTTGGGCTAGACGCCGTATGAGGGATGAACATGCGGCATGCCCTCGGCGTGAGCTTAGCAAACACACATAATTCTCCTTAGCGCACCCTTGTAGTCCGGGGTTGAGCTCCTTGCGTTGATGCTTGATGCATTTGGTGCTTCATCCATGCATTTGGGCTCCCAAAGGGGGGGCTTTTATAGTGGAAGGTGAAGGGTCAGGGGGTTTACGCGGACCAGCCAAGGGGGGTGACCTGGCCCGCGTAAACCCAATTGAATAGTGGGTTACAGAATGAGAGAGAGAGAGGGGGAAAGAGGTTTACGTGGACCAGCCAGTGGGGCCTGAGCTGGTCCATGTAAACCCCCCTCGGATGGGGGTTTACGCGAACCAGCCAGGGGGGCCTGGCTGGTCCGCCTAAACCCCCAGGGGTTTAGGCGCTCCGGTCTTTTTTCTTTTTTGAAATAATATATTTTTTTGAATTGAATGGGGGGTTTACGTGGACCAGCCAGGGGGGGTGAGCTGGTCCGCCTAAACCCCCCCCCCCCCCGCAAGGGGGTTTAGGCGGTGTAGACACGCCAACATTGATACTGTATTGACTAAATTTCATGTCACCATATTAACGCCCCAAAGTGAACTTCAATGTTTTCATAATATGAAGCTTTTTCTATTTTCGTGTGTTTTTACGGTTTTCTTTGCATTTTTGTAATTAACGACGTTATCTAAGGCGTGTTTTAATTAACGACCTAGCCATAGGCGCGTTTTAAAGAAAGGACGACTGTTGTTAAGGGCGTCAATTTCTGGTATTTTACGAGTCCCACCCGAATTGAAATCAAAAGAATTAACATCCTTCCTTAGGGCGTGTTTTTGATTAACGCCTTTCTCTCAGGCGTTATTTTACAATTTTCAAATGAGGAAGGTTTTTATTACTAAAATTGAATCCAGGAATTGACGCCTTTGTCCCAGTCGTGTTTTGAATTAACGCCTTGAATCGGGTCGTCAATTTTAATTAACGCCCTTCTGGGGGTCGTCTCTCACCCTTCCGTATCCGGTTTGAACACAGCTTTCCTGGAGAGTTCCCTACCTTGATTAATCACCTTGCTCGATTGGGGAACTAGAGTCCTTGCCATTAATGATCATTGCTTGTTCTTATCCCATTAGAATACGGTTTTGCACCCTATAATTAGCCCCCTGGGTTGAGCTCGCAAAAGGTTGGATGCAGGAAGGAGGAGTTAGAGAGAAAAAAAAGAGAAGCAGAGCAAGCAGAGCAGAGAGTTAGAATTAGCAGAAACTATTGGTTCGTTAGCGTTACTTGTGTAGAGAGGAGAAAACCATAGTTTCTCTCCTTCCTTGTGAGGTCTTCTGCTCTTCCAGCGGTCATCCTCTTCCTCCTGCTGCCAACATCCGTGTGGTTCCCTTTACTGTTGTCAGGAACAGCAGGGAGTTCGTCTTATTGTCATCTCATCACATATTTTTACTTGCATTAGCTTTGCATCTTCTCCCTTCCCTAATTCTATTAGGGGTTTTAAAATAACTAAAAGGTGCACACTTTATGCTTCACTTTCATCATCCTATTGTTCTTTTGGATTGATACTACACTCACGTTTGGCTAATCCCTCTTCTTTTTGTTTGTTCTTTGTTTAAGGGTAATCAAGAGGAAAACCCCCTTCATCGGCCGGCCGGTAGAAGGAGGAGGAAGGAATCTACATCCATCCCGCATCTTCATCTTCACCAGGTATTCGCGATCATCTTCTTTCTTCTTGAGGTAACCCCTCTGGCGATCACACTCCTTATTAGCACCACGTGCTTCCTCACACTCCCTTTTTATCATTCTCTCCATTCTTCTTCTTCTTATTATTTTTGTCTTAAAAGTGGATTTTCCATAATCTACAAATTGGCGATCACGGTGGGACGACCACTATTTTTCTGTTGATTACCCCTTTCCTATTGGCACCCACGTGTGCCCTTTCCCATTGGCACCCACGTGTGCCCTTTCCCCTTTGGCACCCACGTGTGCCCTTTCCCTTTGGTACCCACGGTACCCCTCCCTTGTGCCCTACGGGCACCCTCCACTGTGCACACTGCACACTTCGGGATCAGCCAGTCCAGTGATTTTCCTAAATTAACGCCTTCTATAAAGGCGCTTTTTGAGTTAACGCCTTGATCCAGGGCGTCTTTTTTCTGTTTAACGCCTTCTGCCAAGGCGTCTTTCATCGCGTCTCTTGGTTTTTTACTCTGTCTGTGAATTCGCGCCCTTCTTTCCGGGCGTCCTTTTATTGATTAGCGCCTTACATCAAGGCGTGTTTTTATTTTGATCGTGTGCACCACTCACATTTGACGCCCTCTGTCAGAGGCGTCCTTTTCACATATAGCGCCTCACACTAAGGCGCGGTTTTGCACTGTCTGTGAGCGCCTCACAGTGATTCACGACAGCCGCGCTGTCGTCTCTTCCATTAGTAGCGACTGCTTCAGAGTCGTCTCTTTCCTCTGCGTTCACAGAGACTTGCTTCCTGTGTTTATTCATGCTGGATTGATTCTTACATTCATCATTTGATTATATTGGTGTGATCTGCTTATATTATTCTGCATTTTGTGGCATTGGGTTGAGAGACCTCCTCTCTCTACACTAGGATTCCACACACCTCTCTTGGAATCGGGATAACCCTCCATTGAGCATTCCGTCTCTTTGGACCGGAAATCCCTTTTCCAAGACCTCCGTAAGTCCCTGCACCCGTGGATTCCCTCACGGACGCCGGGCTGGTTGTACCCTTGAAGTACCCGGAGTTTAGAGAGCCTATCGTTGGTGAGAAGAGAGAGGGAACCTAGTTGACCCGGAGGCTACATATGGATCTAAACTAGGCTTCACTTTTGCAAAGAGGAGTGAATTATTCTGCAATTAATCCACTCTAATCTCAAACATAACACTAAAATCTTGCGTTCATCTCAACTTGACTGCATAAACTTGGTTGGGTTAAGTTGCTTACACTGGTTTCGATTGAGTGATTGTTGTGTGATAATTCCTTCATAAAGCTTTCTCTCTTCTTAAGCATGCAACTCCGTTCAGGTAAAATCATCAACATGGCGAGCTACGGGTACTCTTATGATGATGTGGATGAGAATATTTTTGGTCAATCTTATGAGGTCCCTCTCCAAGATTCCATCTATCATGAGGGAAATTACCCTCCTCCTCATTCTCATTATCCTCAAGTTCATGTGGTCGACACCACGACTCAAGAGGTTGAACCCTCATCTCAAGCTTTACCCTCCAATCAGAACACATCGGGGAACACCTCCCCATCCTTCAATGTCAATGATTTGATTCACGCTCTATCTCAGTTGGACGATTCCCAGCGGCAGGCAGTTCAGGCCGCTTTGAAAGGGAAATATGTTCCCTCTTCATCTTCCAATCCCCCTCCGGCCGCGAGTGGCCATCACATTGTTAATGACCAGGCGGTCTTGCACAAACCCCCCTCTTGTCCACCGACGCCCGGTGCGGCCATGCCGGCCCAACAGGCGAGCTATTCTGCGGCTAGGCCTCCATTCCTTCAACCTCCCCAAATTCTAAGGACGCCTATGCCAAATTCCTTCATTCAAAACCCGGCCCCAGTTGAGTTAGATACTAGTGCTTTACTCCTTCAGAAATTGGCTAGCATGGAAGAACAACTCAACAAGGTTACTGCTGCCAAGAATGCTCCAGAGATCTCTTTGCCTACATTGCCAGTTTTTCACTTACCACCTTCTGAGATGCCGAATTTTCGGCGATACAATGGAACTGGCAATCCATTTATTCACTTGAAGGATTTTATGTATGAAACATCCTTTTGGCAGGGCAACAAAGCCTCATTGGCTTATTTGTTTAGAAGATCTTTAGAGGGACCAGCCCTCGAGTGGTTCTATTCCCTGGATCCGGCAGATGCTAGCAATTTTGATGTGGTTCAAAGGAAATTCTTGCAGAAGTATAGGGACCGGGTTGGACCCTCCCTATCTGTTACAGACTTGGTTGCAGAGAAAATGAAGCCCGAGGAGGACTTCATCATATTTGCTGATAGATGGCGATCAATGGCCGAGAAATTGAAAGATACTTTGTCAGAACCAGAGCAGGTTAAGATGATTATTTCAAATGCAACCCCTCAGTTCCGGCATATATTAGCCATGAACAGATTGACCACCATGGAGGAGCTCTATGAAAGAGCTCGATATATTCAAACTCAGATGAAGGATTCGCCCATCATGGGCATGTTCGAACCGAAACTACGGTTGGTCAAGAAGAATACAAATGTCAATAATAGCGGGCCCACGACTGAGGGCACCGTCATCAATGAGCAAGTTGGCGCGGTCGGCAATCCCACACCTTTTCGCCAATCTAACCCACGACCTCCGCCACCTCCACAACAAAACACCCTCTTCAACTCACCCCCACAACACCAATTTGCCCCTCAACCTTCCCTTGCTCCTCCACAAAACCAAACGCCACACGCGGATCCCTCAGCTCCGCAACAGTACCACCAAGTACCGCCACCCGTTAACTATGGCCAACAACAGCAACAAAGGAGACCACTTGGCCCCAAAAGGGCCCACTATCCTCCACTGCCAGAAAGTCTCCCGGATATTTTCAATGCCTTAATGGCCGCCAACTTGCTCATGCTACCAAAGGAAAGAGCAGCGTGGCCCGCTAACGTTGACACGTCCCGTTATTGTGTTTTTCACCGCTCTCCTGGTCATAATATTGACCATTGCTTCCATTTCAAGGACTATATTTATGATTTGAATGACCAGGGCGGTATTAATTGGGACGAGATGAGACAGTTTATTGCCACTATGAAAGTAAGAAGGCCTCCTCGGCAACAACAGGCCCAGCAGCCGCAGCAACCAGCCCCACAGCCGCAACAGCAAGCTCCAGCACCTCAGCAGGATATGGGGATTGTCCACAATCCACTGCCGGAGCACCCGCCAAATCAGCACGTAAACCCTGTTACGTCTCTCCGTGAGGTGGAGAGAGGACAGGGATGGCATGAAGAGAACGCCTCTGTCGGGGCATTTAATCATAATCCAAATCAACCTCCGTGCCTCTTGCGCACCCTTCCTTCTTCTTCTACTCCCCAATTAAGCCGATCCCTTCTGCGTCCCGCCAATTCTCCATCCTTGCCAACACGATCTCTCCTTACCCGCTTACCGCCCCCGCAGCCTACCACGCAGCAGACTTCGCCATCCACCACCAACCCTTCACTTTCGCCGTCTAGACCACTCCTTATCCGCCCATCACCAACACCCGCCACCACTACTCCTCCACCGACAAGGATCCCTCCACCATCAGTTCCCCCATCTTCGTACCCAGATCTCTCCTCATTCCACCTACTAACTCTCCCCACACTCGGGCACCCCTTCCTACTCCTACGCCTCCTGCAGGGGCCTCTTTGTTGAACTCCTCTCCAGCACCCCCTACGGGAGCTCCCTCTTCAAACACCCCTCCATCACTTTTTAACGCCAATACACCCTCTTCTTCTTCCAACCCTCCTCCCTTACTCGCCCCGACAGAGGCACGGCAGAACGTGGCACCGCTCCGCAGTGGACGGATGTTCCACCGTATTTTCCCTCAAAGAGAGCCCGTGCAGGGGCCTAACGAACAAGAGCAAGAGCAAGAGTCCGTACCGGGCACTGAATATGATTTATTGAAACATTTGGACCGGACGCCAGCAAGGATTTCCATTTTAGAACTGATTAAAAGGTCAACCACTCATCAGGTGGCCCTGAAAGAATATCTGCAGAAAGTTATGGTCAACGAGGACATTCCGGTCGAGCAGATAACCACGGTGTTAACGCCCGCTAGCAGCCAGCCGGCGATTACTTTTCATGAGCATGAACTGGCACCACTCTCAGCAAGGAAATATGCTCTATGTATCACGGTTGATATTAATAAGGTGGCAGTAAAGCAATGTTTGGTGGACACCGGGGCATCCATCAATGTATTGCCGCCAAGTACTTTGAAGATGTGCGGCATTCCTGAAAACCTGATTCGGCCATCCACCATAACAGTCACTGCATATGACAACACTAAGAAGCCTCCTCTAGGCATGATCACATTAAAAGTCAGTTTGGGTCCAGCCACAATCACAGCAGATTTTCATATCTTAGACATGGATCCAACATTCAATGGCATTCTGGGCCGCCCCTACATCCAACAGCTCGATGCAGTGCCCTCAACAAATCATCAGTGCCTTAAATTTCCACACAAGGGACGCATTATCAAAGTTACCAGTATGCCGATCTGCCAGAGGAAGATATACACTTGGCTTCATCAGTTCCTTCTATTTGGCCTGCCAACAAGCCGTTGCTCTCGGTGTTGGATATCCCTCACCCACGGCCGATGCCACCCGAGACAGTTATAACAGTTGCTATGACACCCCTAATGGCAAAGGGGAAGAAGAAGAAAAGTATGATAAACACCCTTGGTTGGAATATTCTAATGAAAATGGGGTATCAAGTTGGCAAAGGTCTGGGTGCCGATTGTCAAGGCAGAATTAGGCCTGTTAAGCCTCAGAAATTGATTGCACGAGGCGGCTTAGGCTACAAAGGGCCGCGCAAAAATGAAGATGAACCATGGGCAATCATGACTTCCACTCTGAAGACAGACCGCCAGCCGCTTACTTGGACATTGCAGACACATTTTGTTAAAGGTGGCGTCCAGAATAATGAGCAGACTACAATAATCACTTCCATGTTAGACTGTCAAGATGTTCATGCTAGACAATTTGTTCGACATATTGCTCCACTGGTCACATACAAGGCCCTGGAATCTCTAAGGCCTGATAAGAGGAGGAAACTGGATGACCCAGAATGTGACTGGTACAGGTGGTTCGATATGCATGATATTACTATTGCTTTGAGCCGTCTCTTTATGCCGACTGATCCAGAATGGCCGCCACTAATACACGAATTGATTGAAAAGCCGGCTGTGATTACAAATAAGAGGCAGTTGCTGAGTGACTACACTGACACTGGAGAGCCAGATGTTCCATATGAAGAAGGTTTTACAATAGACAGGCTGTGGGCCGGCCTCTTCTCTTTCACTTCTATGCATCCGTCTATTCTTTCCTCTCTACATTCTCAATTGTTCTCTCGCGTGCCGAGACCGCCGCCAATTATGATCAGCTTTTCTCCATATTCATTACAAGTTTCTCTCCCGATTCCTCCCTTGCTCCTCGAGCAATTCTCCAAACTCTCCATCACACCCCCGCGTGGGTCATCTCTGATTCAATCTTTCTCCAAACTTTCAATCTCCACTCCTCCTGCTATTCTCCCTTCACATTGCTTTCTTCTAGAAAAGGAAAATAAAAATGAAGATAAAGATAAAAATGAAAAAAAAATGCCAAAATTCCAACTCTTCAATCCTCCATCTCCGTTGAGGAGACTTCTTATCTCTCTTCTGAGTGTGTCCCGACCCAGGGGCCACTCTTCCATGATTCATTGGTAAATCTTTTCTCCCCCTCTGGTGAGGGGTCTTCATCTGTATCACCTCTTGTATCCACTTTTTCACCTCCTTCCTTCAATCAAGCTAGTTGCTCCAATAATAAAATTCATGGGGTAGTTCCGCATAAGAAATCCAGGGGTAAGCAGATTCCCCGCAGATTTTTGTTGGAGTTAGCCAGAAGGTGCCAGGCTTGTTCAGCCCTTCCCGAATTTGTGGAGAATCCGATTATCCTGCCAGAGTTGGAATACGAGGATACTGATGTTTCTTATGAGGGTTTGGGTGTCTATGAAATTATGAATGATGAAGACCCTATTGAAGAGGGGGATGAAAGTTATGAAGAATATGAGGACGAGGCTGATGCCTTTGCCAGTGGCATGAGAAGATTTGATGAACCATCAGCCTCAGTAGAGGAGCCTACCAAAGAAATAAATTTGGGTACGGAAGAAGACCCTAGGATTGTCCTCATCAGCAAGAATTTGCCGCCCTCCGAAGAGGAGGCGCTTATTTTGGTACTTCAAGAATACAAGGACACGTTTGCATGGAGTTATGAAGATATGCCTGGATTAGACCCTGCGCTCGTTGAACATCGCCTTACACTTAAGCCAGGGTCTGTCCGGTCAAGCAACGGTTGAGGCGTTTCCACCCTAACATGGCTTTAAAGATGAAAGAAGAGGTCGACAAGCTTCATAAGGCTAGATTTGTTAGAGTTGTCCTCTATCCTAACTGGGTGGCTAACATCGTCCCGGTCATGAAGAAAGATGGAAAGGTTCGATTTGTATAGACTTTCGGGACCTCAACCGTGCGTGTCCTAAGATGACTTCCCCCTCCCTCATATTGATGTTCTGATTGATAATACGGCAGGATTTGAGACTCTCTCCTTTATGGATGGCTTTTCGGGTTATAATCAGATTCGCCTGGCTGAAGAAGATCAAGAGAAAACATCGTTCACTACACCTTGGGGTACATATTGCTATGTGGTCATGCCTTTTGGACTCAAGAATGCTGGAGCCACTTATCAGAGGGCTATGATGGCGATTTTTCATGATATGATTCACATTTATATTGAGGTGTATGTGGATGACCTGGTTATAAAATCAAGGACAAGGATTGAGCATCCTGGGGTTTTAGCTAAAGTTTTGCAAAGATCACGAGAGTATCAATTGAAAATGAACCCCAGAAAGTGCGTATTTGGTGTTTCATCAGGGAAGTTGCTTGGATTCATTGTTAGTAAAAGGGGAATTGAAGTTGATCCCAACAAGGCGAGGGCCATCAGAGATATGCCTCCTCCCAAGAATTTGAAGGAAGTTCGAGGATTAATCGGGAGGTTGCAATTTATTCGCCGCTTCGTCTCCCAGCACTCACAAAGATGCAGGCCGTTTTACGAGCTTACTAAGCCAGGGGCCAAGTTTAATTGGGATGACAAGTGTCAGGCAGCCTTTGACGGATTGAAGGATTATTTGGCCAATCCTCCTGTCCTGAGGCCGCCAATTCCAGGCAAACCACTTATCCTCTATGTTTCTGTCCTGGATGACTCTGTGGGTGCCGTCCTAGCTCAAGTGGATGAAGAAGGGAAGGAGAGGGCAGCATACTACTTGTCTAAACTTCTCAACCCTTGTGAGCAGAGGTACTCAGCTATGGAGAAGACTTGCGCTGCTTTGGTCTGGGTAGTTCAGAAATTAAAACACTATTTCTTAGCTCACGAGGTTCACCTCATTGCTCGCATGAATCCGATTAAATTCCTTCTTGAAAAATCTGTCCTCACTGATCGATTAGCACGCTGGCAAAGCTTCCTCTCCCAGTTTGACATCACTTACATTCAGCAAAAAGCTATCAAAGGCTACGCCATTGCCGAACATCTTGCTCACCACCCTCTACCCCGATTTGATCCTGTCAATTCAGAGTTTCCAGATGAAGAACTAATGTCCATTAATCAACCCCACGATCCTATGTGGACATTACATTTTGATGGAGCTCTAAATTCCCAAGGAAGAGGGATCGGCATGGTTCTTTTAACACCAGAAGGGGTCACCATCCCATTTGCTGCTCAGCTCACTTTCCCTGTCACGAACAACATAGCTGAGTATGAGGCCCTTTTGGCCGGCCTTCAAACCGCTCATAAATATGGTGTTACCCGACTGCGAATCGTTGGTGATAGTCAGCTTATTCTACGCCAAGTGCTTGTCAAATGCCGCACTATCAATCCTAAGCTCAAGCCCTACCAGGAACTTGCTTCAGCTTACGCCAAACTCTTCACCAAGTTGATCTTCGTCCATGTCCCTCGCAGCCAGAACATCTTAGCCGACGCTCTTGCTTCTTTGGCCTCGGCTCTAGTCTTCCCTCCCGAACGAGATTTTCATGTTCCTCTCATTCATCAGCGTGACACTCCAGCTATTAAAGATCGTGCATTCCTCGACATTAGGGATATGGTGCTCGAGAAGGTCAAGCGGAAGGAAACTCTTAAAGGCAAAGAGGTCATGTTGTTAGATTGGCAAGAAGAGTTGGCTGATGAAGAGAAACCTTGGTATTATGAGATTGCCAGATATTGCAATGATCAGTCCTATCCCGAGGAAGCCACTACAGAAGAGAAGAAAGCAATTAGAAGAGTGGCTCAGCGTTATGTTTTGGTTGGAGGTGTGCTCTATAGAAGAGGGCTCACGGGTGTTTTATTAAGATGCCTCGACGATGATGAATCTTGGAAGGTCGTGGAAGAGGCGCATTCAGGAGTGTGTGGTGGTCATGTGAATAGCCAGATGCTAGCTAAGAAGATCCTTAGACTAGGCTTCTATTGGCCAACTCTAGAAGAGGATTGCTCCATCTATGTTCGAAGGTGTGTTAAGTGCCAACTGCACGCCGACAAGATTCATTCTCCTGCTTCTTCACTCCATCCTATGTCCTCCCCATGGCCTTTCTCCATGTGGGCCTTTGACATCATTGGACCTCTTGGTGACTCAAACCTCCTCACAAAGCAAAAATCATTCATCCTCACGGCAACGGAGTACTTCACCAAGTGGGCGGAAGCGGAAGCTTACGTGGAGATTAAAGCGTCAACCGTCTGCAGGTTTATAATGAAGAACATCATCGCAAGATTCGGCATCCCGAGTACCATCATCACCGACAATGGACCTCAATTCATCTCTCAAGAGCTCAAGGATCTCTGCAACAGGTATAACATTGCATTGCATCATTCTTCTCCCTATTATCCGCAAGGCAATGGCCAAGCAGAGGCAACTAATAAAACCTTGATCAAAATTGTTAAAAAGACATGTGAGGCTAATAAATTTTCGGATTGGCCAGACAAGCTGGTTGAAGCTCTCTGGGCCTATCGCACTTCCATTCGTACCCCACTGGGCAAACCCCTTTCGCCCTTACTTATGGAATGGAGGCAGTAGTCCCTTATGAGATTCTCATTCCATCTCTGCGAGTACAATTGGACAAGGAACTCTCTATTGACGAGCGTCGCGATTCACTCCTTGCCCAGTTGGAACTCCTAGATGAGAAGCGTCTGGTCGCCGCTGAGCATGCGCGCGTTTATCAAAATAGGCTTTCACGTTTTTATCAAAAGAAAGTAATTGAGAGGAAATTCAAAATCGGTGAGATGGTAATTAAGAGGGTTTTTGTAAAACCTGGTGGGCCTCGTTCAAAACTCCAACCAAGCTGGGAAGGACCATTTGTTATAAAAGATGTTTATCCTGGCAATGCTTACAAATTGATTAATGCTGAAGGAGAAGAGCTAGCTCACCCTTGGAATGGTCTGTACCTTAAGAAATACTACCTCTAATCCAAAATCCAAAAAAAATAAAATTTTTCAAAATCTAAAAAAATAGAAATTTTCAAAAACTCAAACAAAATAGAAATTTCCCAAAATTCAAAAAAAAAATTCTTGTTGCCATGGCGTACCAGGACGCAAAGTCTGAAAGGGCAAAGTTCAGTATTCATTCATCAGTCTTGTTAACTTAAAATGGGGTCGACACCCGCACACACTACACGCTTAAACCTTGAGCTCAAGCGGTGCAAAATCCGATGGAAAGTCAAAACCTGACTAAAGGTGAAGACAAAACCCATTCTTTTCCTCGTCGGCCCATAAGGGAGGAAGGAAGGTCTCGGGGTAGACCCGCCAAGCCTATCCGTCGCCTTAGTAGGTGGAAGTCAGGGCCCAAAAGGGAACAAAAATGCCGCGAAAGCCCAAGTACAATTAGGTTTTTCATCAATACAAATCAGTTTCAAAGTGAAAGTGAAAATCGTGAAAAGAAAAGCATGTCAAGAGGGCAAAGTCCCCGCAAGGAAAACCTTGGGCGTATGCATGCAGTATAAAAGAGGCAAAAGGCAACTAAAATTTCCCTATGCCAAAGACCGAATCCCAACAGGCACAGGGTAGAGGAGGTAGTTTTACCTCGAGCTTTTCAGAATCCCTTATGGGCTTCCTTATATCTGCTTCCATCTCTTTCTTTGTGGTAAGTCATAAGCCAGCACGATGGTCAAGACTGACCTAGGAGATTGCACCGTGCGAAATCTTGCGTATAAGTTTAATCACTAGCACGTCGACCCCCTTTTGATTAATCAAGAAAGGTCAATGAATCCTCAATGATGGCCGTGTAGGACCCAGTGCCTTGGTAGCTTTGGCAACCTAAATTTTGAAAGACAAAAAAAAAATTAGTAAGGCGCCTTTTAATTCAATACGCCTGAGTGAAAGTCATCTTTTTCAATTAACGCCTTTAGATAGGTCGTCTTTCAACAAAATTCAAACTCTTTTCCAGAATTAACGACCGTCACCGGGGGCGTCTTTTACATGAATAACGACTTTATCTAAGTCATCTTTTATGGAAAATAAAAAAAAGAAAAAATATGAAAAAATATGAAAAAAAGAATTGGTGGTTTATCCTTTCATGATGTATGCTTGCATTTCTGCATGGACATCTCTGATTATTGTTTGCATATGCGTGCTTGCGTGTTGCATCTCCCTTCATTGGTTATTTGATTTGCCTTATTGATTAAGGGCTTGGCCCCTTGACCCGCTATCAAGGTCAAAAGTAAAGACATCCCTTGCTTATTGAGTAAGGGGCCAAGTCGAACAGATGAATTAACCTGTTTGTTCAAGTGTGAACCACAGTTACAGGTACAGGGCAAAGCGAAGCAAAAGCAAAGAACGACAAAACTACACAACTACACAAGTGCTCAGGTAACAAAAATTTCAATCTCATATATATATGTGCATCATAAATATCTGAGTACAGGTGTGAGGGTGGAGGAGTACAAGTAAGTCTCTCTCAGCTCTCGCCTCCACCCTCCTCTCTCCTACTCTCTACCTCGTCCTCACCATCCCGAGGAGGTGCTGCTGGAGGGGGCATGGGCCCCCGTGAAGAAGCTGGAACCCGAACCTGGCCCCCTACCTCGCTCCTCTCTCGAAGAGAAGAACCCGCCACGAAGGTAGAGCTGGTGAAGCTGTACCCTGCAGCTCACGCCCGCTCCCGCCCTCGCTGAAGACGCTCCTCTGACGCTCGTAGCCGCTCCTGGGTAACGGCTAGCTGGGTCCTCAAGTCTGCCAGCTCACGCTCACGCGCTGCCACCTGCTCCTGGTACCCGGCACGCTCTGACTGCTGTAGCTCGTGGTGACGCGCACGGTCTGCTAGGTGCTCCTCACGCTCCCGAGCACGCTCCTCGTGCTCTCGCGCACGCTCTCTCCGCTCCAGCTCAAGAGCGACCCGCAGCTACGCTACGTCCTGAGGCAGCTCCTCACGCCGCCTCAAAGCCCTCTCCAGCTCCGCGACCCACTGCTCACGGATCGCCAACTCTGCCCAGGCTAGGGCAGCCTAGGTACGTGCCGCTTATAACTGAGGGGTCTGCAAACAGGTAAACAAATCATCAGTTCCACATTTTAATGCAATAATTCAAAAATTCATGAAGTAAGCAACATATGACTGAAAAGAAGTAAAACTCACCTGCGCGGCCATCACCTGCTGTCCCTCGCAGACGCAAGTAAGAGCGGCTCGAAGCTCCTCAGTCTGCAAAACATAGTTTTCATCAGCATAATGATAATAATCAATATTTGAATAAGGTCTGAGTTTTGGTTTTACCCGTGAGGCAAGGTCGCGCTCTGCTACCTCGACCCGTGTCACTGCCCCTGCTAGCTGCTCCGCTAGTGCAGTCGCCTCTGTACTAGGCCCTCTCGAGTTGGAGGCCTCTCTCGTATCTCTCCCTACTGCTCCCTGCTGGGCATGCTGCATTTATTGAGATTGTTAGTGGCTAATCATCAATAATTCAAGAACAAAAATTCATTTACATATAGGAATAATTCAAACACTCACAAGGGTCTCCAGGTCTACCCGCGTGGTGGCCAGGTGTGCCTCCAGGCTGTATAGGTGGACCTGTGCATCCATCGCTGTTATATCCCGTGCATCCTACATCTATTACATATTATTCACATGATAGATACATAAGCATTTGCATTCAATTTAGAAATAAGTGCATTCATACATACCCCTAGGACCCTCATCTGGGGTCGGCCGGTGTAAACCTCTCAGTAGCGCAAGAGGTACTCAGAGCTGTCAGTCGCCTGGGAGGTGACTCGGGTCCCGCCTCGCCGCCAGTCGGCGTACTGGTCCTCGAACCGCACCCTCCAGTCAATCGCCTTCGTGCGACCGCGCGGCTTCTTCCCGATCCCTCGTGGCTCTCCAACTTCTACCCACTCCTGGTGTAGGCCCAGGGTCCTCATCACCAGCCTAAGCCGTAACGGCTCGATCTCGCTCAGGCAATGAACCCAAAGCTCATGCCCAAAACGAGGTCGGCCCGCTACGACCCACGGCTGGCCCTCGTCGGTCATCCCCTCATAGGGCCTCCACCTCACCTGCATGCATATACACGCATATCATCATCATCATCCCATCATAATCATAATAAATTCAAATAAACAAGAAAAAAAATGCATAACATTCATCATGCATACCAGCGAAGGAGGGAAGTCTCGAAACTCTCTCCGTAACACCCACAGCTCGTAAGAGAGTGGGGCCCCGAACACCACCGACAGCTAGCGTCGCGCCAGAGGGAAAGCTCCCTCACCTCCAGGCCGTGGGTCGACGCGCCCCATGGGCATGTATAAGTGGCTCCAAACCTGCATCCATGCATCATATTAGCAAAACATTCAAACGCATATACATTCAAACATTCAAATAACAGAAAAGGTGCATACCTGAAGAAAAGGTGAGAAGCTGCTGACAGTCGTCTCTCGTCCTGTCCCCGTGGATAGGTCGGCTAGTAGGTGCGCCAGTAGTGCCGCTCCCCAGGCATATCTGTCGACTCCCTCCAGGTCCTCGAGTATCCCTAGGAACCGGTAGTTGATGACGTCGCCCTTCGTGCCGAGCAATAGCCTCCCGAGAAGCAAGAATAGAAACCTCCTCAGGTCTCTGTCCACCCTCTCCCTGTCGGCTGGGTCCTGGCAATAGGCTGCCCTAGCCCTGTCGGTCAACCTCTGAGAAAACTGCTCTAAGGTCTCCCAAGACCTATGTCTAGCATCCCCTAAGCCCATCACTGTGGTCAGGTCGGTGCGGAAGATAGTCCTGCACTCGCTGGGTGTCTCATAGACCATCTCTAACCCTAGCAGTCTCTGGGTAAGCTCAGTGTAGTCCGGGTAGGTGAACCCGCTCACAGCCTCACCATCTACCCTCAACCCTGTGATCCTAGCTACATCCTCTAGGGTAGGAATCATATGCCCCCATGGCATGAGGAAAGCCCGGCTGGTCCTATCCCATCTCTCCCTCAAAACATGGATAAGTGGTAGGTCTGGCCTGACTGGCTCAATGCTAAGGAAGGCCCTGAACCCCATAGCATCTACCCTAGCTCTCTGAAACTCGGGGAGGCCGTGGTACGCTGCCCGGACCTGGTCCCAGGAGATGCGTGTCCTCATCAAACCCTGCATGCATAAAAGAAAGAATTTCTGTGTTAATTTTCATGTGTAAATTCATTTAATTGCCTTGGTTGAGATTTTGCTGTTTGATTTAATTAATGACCAATCTTGGGTCGTGGTTCGCTTGATTAACGCCCCTGAGGGTGGCGTTATTTCTAAATGGGTTTTTGAGGAATCTGTGTGCCTGTTGAATTAACGACCCAGCCTGGGTCGTTGTTTATCTAAGAGACGCCCCGATGGGAGGCGTGGTTTTGAAATTAATTTCTAAATTCTCAAAAGGTTTTTTTAATTGACGCCCGTCCCCTGGGTCGTCATTTGCTTAAGTAACGCCTCTGAGTGGGACGTTTTTCTTAATAAGAGTTTTTGGGGCCTAGAAATATATTCTGGAATTATTTAAACTGACGACCACCCATGTGGTCGTTATCTGTTGAATTGACGCCCCGATGGGGGGCGCTGTTTTTCAGGGTTTCTTTGAAAATAAAATAAAAACAGCATGCGAGATAAATCGAGGCAAAAAAAATAAATAATTGAAAAAAGCATGAAAGATAATAGCATGGCGATTAAAACATGGTAAAATCAAATTAACGACATGCTGCAGGGCGTGTTATCATGGAGATCAGTTATTTTTCAGAAAATAAAATGAATTGGCGACCCAGGGTTGGGCGTCTTCTTCTTAAATCACGACATCCCTGGGGGCGTCTTCTTTCTGGGTCACTGGTTCTCTCGCCCGAGAGCTATGGAAAATAACAAAAATGGAAATAAAAAATAAAAAATGGAAAAGGGAGTCGGGGGGCTTACCTTCTGTTGTTTGGGTCCGGCCAATTCTCCCCGGAGTTCGGGCCGTGGCTGTCGTGGCCGTCGGAGTTGGCCACGGCGAGGCACGACCACCGCCGGGGTTTCTTCTTCTCCACCTTCTTCTTCATCTCCTTCCTCTTCATCTTCTCCTTCTTCGTCCTCACCACCTTCATCGCCTTCTTCTTCTCCTTCATTCTATTCTTCTCCTTCGATCTGTTCTTCCTCGTTGCCGGCCTCCGCCACCGAAGCCTCCTCGGCCGCCGCCGGCGGAGCTTCCTCCACGGCGTGCTCCTCCTCCACGGCATGCTCGCCTTCCAGGTCCACTGCCTCCGGGGCCGAAACCCTTTGACGTTTGAGACCACCGGCCATGGCTAGGGTGTAGAGGAGAGAGAGATAGAGAAAGAAAATGAGAGAGATGGGAGAGGGTTTTCGCGATTAGGGTTGCAGTGGGAGAGAAGAGAGAAAGAGGGAAAGAGGACGAAGGAAGAAGAAGAAAGGAGGGAAAGCTAAGTTGAACGGTCAAAAAGAATTAACGACTCCAGTAAAGTCGTGTCTTGTTGAAAGGACGACTGGAGCCGAGGGCGTCTCTTCCATGGTTAACGACGTGCTCTGGGGCGTGACTTCTTTTTGCATGGGGAACGGCAGACGTCGTAAGAGGCATTTAATGGGAATTGATTGACATGATGGGAATAATGATTACTATTTTTGATTAACGACGTTGTTGAAGGCATGGTTTACATGAAACGTGGCTTACCTGAAGGCGTTACTTTTGGGTCTTTAATGAATACTTTTTGGAATTTGAATCAAATCAACGCCTTGTCCTGAGTCGTGGTTCAGTTAACGCCTATGGGTGAAGGCGTCAATTTTCAGAACTGGTTAATGAGAAACGACATATGCTGAGGCGTCAGTTATGGAGTTGACGTCATTATCTGAGTCGTTATTTGCAACAGAATCACAGATTATTGGAAGAATTGATCAGAAATACTACGTTATGGCTCAATCAGAATATTATCATTGATTTATCGAAAAGGAAGATTACATTGCATCTAATGAGCCATTTTGGGCCTCAGGTTCCTCAAGGCTATTACATAAGATTTCCATTGATCTCTCTCTTCTTCCAAGTTCTCTACAGGTTGATGGGTCTTGCAGATTTTCCACAGAGCTTGGATTGTTGTGCACTCTTCCCCATCTTCATTGCTGCCAATATCCCTTGCCTTGATAGGAGGGAGATGAGATAGATCCTCGAATATTCACCGTGGGAGCCCAAGTTGAGGAAGGCATCGGTATGAGTTGTATAGCACGAATTCTAAAGCACCTATGAGTCTAAGGTCCGTCCCGGGGGAGAATCATGTGCGGAGTTCTTGAGCTTTGAGTAATCCCGGGGCGCATGTGAAGAAGTTCTTTGGCATCACTTTGAGGTGTTCTCTCCATTCCACTCTTTTCTTGACTTGAGGAATCCGGTTCACCACTCTATTGCTTATTCCCAATGAGCCGGTCATGTAAGAAAGTGGGCCTTTTGAGAAGATTCTTGAGGGTTGTTGGGCCTTCTCACATGAATCAAACTTGAAGTGGAGATCTATCCAACTGGATAGTGCTAGCATGCACCCATAGATTGGTCTTCCCATTGCCGTCGATGTGAGTCCGCTATAGAGATAGGCAAGAATTGCTGGTCCCGCTCTCTCTCCTTCCCATAAGCTCATTATTGCACTTAATTGGGACTCTTCCAAGAAGTCCTCCATGGATGGAAATAAGATCGCTCCCGCCAAGCACACTACAAAAGCCTTTGCTACTCGCTCCACTTCATCATCTTCTTTGGCTTGGTCGGATCTTTTGTAGACCCATGAAGCAAGTTTTAGGAGATTGATTCCCTTGGTAGCTTTGATTTGGTTCACTAAGTTTGGGCTGGGAATTAGATTCGTTAATAGCTCATGTGAAGAAATTTGTCTTGGCATGATGGTCATCTTTTCCTCCTCTCCTTGTTTCATCTTCTTTAAGCCCAAGATCATCTCTAATTCCTCTAATAGAATTGTGGCTTCAAAGGTTGAGAATAAGAATGTATGGGTGGAAGGATGCCATATCTTAGCTAAAGCTCCTTTTAACGACCCGAGAATCTGATTACCGGGAAGGCCCGATAACCCGAGACTCGCACCGCCACCCACGAGCCCGAAGACTCGGAAGGGTTAAAAGGATGGTGTGGAGACTACACAAGTATCACAAATAATTGCAGAAATAAACCAGTTATAATATTAAGCAGGAAATAAATTAACATTTTACATGGTCCACAATAGAAATTAACAACAATAACAATAGTCCACGACTAGTACAGTGACAAGGAAGAAATGTACAGCTACACGGGGCATACCCCGGCTCTGACCTCTGGCACTACCTCTGGGCACCCACACCACGCTGCACCCCAGACGCGCTCCCCCGGGGAGGCGCCCCACCTGAAACACGGTGAAAACACGCAGGGAATGAGTCTCGGAACAAGACTCAGTAGGGATCACTCGAACCCTACCTCGTAAAATGAGAAACCACTACACTAGCGGTAGGAGAGTACCTCGGAAAAGAAACCCTGGACTCTACAGAACAAAGGTCCCATGGCACGCAAACCGACACCCGTGCCACGGTAAGAAGACCGAAGCTCAACGGCCAACCCGATAAAACCCGAAGGTCAGAAACACACGACTGACAGACTGCCACTCCGTACTCGACAGGAGTACCACCCACTAGAAGCACAGCCGGTAGCGTCCCCTGACGTCTTACGCCGCGCCGCAGGTGAACCGCCTAACGTGGTAGCTCCTACCAGAGGCGCGAACACCGTACAAGTAACCACAACAAGTGACTAGCTGGGGTCACGCCCGTCGACGTGCGTCCACTGTCCCCAACCACGTGTGCACACACAGACCACGCGTCCTAGGTCTGGCCCTCTGACCGGTTTTCCCCTAGCACTGGACTCTGATGTGACGAGGGGCCCGACAGTAACCAGTCTAAAACTGTCCTCAGGGTAAGCCCGTACACCACTCCCTGGTGCGACCATCACACGCGTACTGATAGGCTACGACTAGTGGAGGGTCACAAAGGAGTAGACTCTCGAGTCAACGGAAAATAACGTCCGAATCCGACAACGTGTGGGAATTACCCCACGCACCAGCCCCGTCGCACAGCGGTCACAGTCGGGGTAAAAACGGGGTTGCCACCCTCATGGGGAAACCAGGCATGTGACAGAGTTGCCTTCGAGTGACTTTATGATCACTCCGTATTGCTTCGATCAGGTTCCGGTTTGGATCGATGGGCGGGGTATGCCAGGCAGATTGTATGTGTTGCAGCTTCGGGATTACGATGTGATTCTAGGCATGGACTGGCTCGAGACTCATGGAGCGGTGGTGGATTATGGAATG
This sequence comes from Amorphophallus konjac, assembly GCA_022559845.1. NCBI lineage: Eukaryota > Viridiplantae > Streptophyta > Magnoliopsida > Alismatales > Araceae > Amorphophallus > Amorphophallus konjac. The sequence continues at coordinate 402,492,957 of CM040122.1, forward strand.
AAGAGGGTCTACTTCCAGCATCCGAGCAAGCGGACCTTCTATTTCCAAGGTATCCGTTCCACCTCTTCTCGATTCCTCATCTCTGCTATTCGAGCCCGTCGGTTGCTTGATTCTGGTTGTCAGGGTTTTCTCGCGTCCGTGGTTACGTCTGACCGGATGGAGCCGAATGTCGAGGACATTTCGATGGTGTGCGAGTTTCCTGACGTTTTTCCCGAGGAGTTGCCCGGATTACCTCCCCATCAGGAGATCGATTTGGTGATCGAGGTCGTGCCTGGTACGGGACCTTTGGCGAAGGCTCCCTACCGTATGGCCCCCGCTGAGTTGAGGGAGTTGAGGGCGCAGTTGCTGGAACTGTTGGCCAAGGGGTATATTCGTCCTAGTTTTTTCCCTTGGGATGCGCCCGTGTTGTTTGTGAAGAAGAAGGATGGTAGTCTGCGCTTGTGCATTGACTATCGGTAGCTGAATGAAGTGACCATTAAGAACAAGTATCCATTACCGCGGATTGATGATTTGTTCGACCAGCTGCAGTCTGCGCGAGTGTTCTCGCAGATTGATTTGCGGACCGGTTACTATCAGCTGAGAATTCGCGAGCCCGATGTGGAGAAGACTGCATTCAGTACGAGGTACGGGCATTATGAGTTTTTGGTGATGCCGTTCGGGCTCACCAATGCCCCTGCAGCCTTCATGGACTTGATGCAGAGGGTGTTTCATCCGTATTTGGACCAGTTCGTGGTCATCTTTGTGGATGACATCCTTGTTTATTCGCGGTCTGCCGAGGAGCACGCGTACCATTTGGGTGTGGTGCTGCAGACGTTGCGAGATCACCAGTTGTATGCGAAGCTCAGCAAGTGCGAGTTTTGGCTCAGCGAGGTGCACTTTCTGGGGCACGTGATTTCTGGTGATGGCATTTCCGTGGACCCCGCCAAGGTCGAGGCAGTGATGCAGTGGCCGAGGCCGAGGTCGGTAACGGAGATCCAGAGTTTCTTAGGGCTTGCGGGTTATTATCGTCAGTTTATCCAGGATTTTTCTCGCATTGCGGCCCCGATGACTAGGCTCACGCGGAAGGATGTGCCTTTCGTTTGGTCTGAGGAGTGTGAGCAGAGCTTCAGGGAACTGAAGAGATTGCTCACCTCGGCTCCGGTGTTAGTTTTGCCTTCTGGATCGGGAGGTTTCGTGGTGTGTACAGATGCTTCCGACGTTGGGTTGGGTGCTGTGTTGATGCAGCATGGTAGAGTGGTGGCTTATGCATCTCGGCAGCTAAAGCCCCACGAGGAGAACTACCCTACCCATGACCTTGAGTTGGCGGCGGTGATCTTCGCACTGAAGATCTGGAGGCATTATCTGTACGGCGAGAAGTTCGAGGTGTTTACTGACCATCAGAGTTTGAGGTATGTGTTCTCGCAGAGAGATCTGAACCTCAGGCAAAGGCGTTGGATGGAGTTCATGAAAGATTATGACTTCACCCTGTCTTATCAGCCGGGCAGGATGAATGTCGTTGCTGATGCCTTGAGTCAGAAGGTGGCGGTCAGTACCTTGATGTTGAGGAAGTGGAGGCTCTGGGAACAAGTGCCCGAGGTATCTTTCAGGCTCAAGATTCCCCAGGAGCCAGGGTTGGCAGTGCTTGCGAGTCTGACTGTCACTCCTGCTATCCGTCGTCAGGTGACAGAGGCTCAGCATGCAGACCCTGAGTTGCCACGGATTATAGCTATGACTGATGTGGAGCTGGGTGAGGATAGTGCTGCTAGGTTTCGCGGCAGGCTGTACGTCCCAGCGGAGGAGCAGGTTCGTCGTACGGTGTTACGCGAGGCTCATGGGAGCAGGTACACTGTGCACTCGGGTGCGACGAAGATGTATCGGAACTTGCGGAGGCAGTTCTGGTGGCCTGGCATGAAGAGAGATGTCGCAGAGTTTGTGGCCAGGTGCCTGATCTGTCAGCAGGTGAAGGCGGAGCATCAGCGACCAGGAGGTACTCTCCAACCCTTGGATGTTCCTGCTTAGAAGTGGGACCAAGTGACCACGGATTTCGTGGTGGGATTGCCGAGGACCCCGAGTGGGCAGGACAGTATTTGGTTGCTGGTGGATCGGCTGACGAAGGTGACGCGGTTGTTACCGGTCAAAGTCAGCTGGAGCGTGTCTAAGTTGGCTCGTCTTTATGTGGAGCGGATCGTGCCGTTGCATGGGGTTCCCATTTCGATCGTGTCGGATCGGGATCCGCGCTTCACTTCTGGATTCTAGAGGAGTTTCCAGCGAGCTCTTGGCACGGAGTTGGCATTTAGCTCGGCGTATCATCCTCAGTCAGATGGTCAGTCTGAGAGGACCATTCAGACTTTGGGGGACATGCTGAGATCCTACTGCCTGGAGTGGCAGGGGAGTTGGATTCATCACCTACCGTTGGTGGAGTTTGCCTATAACAACAGCTATCATTCGAGCATCGGCATGGCTCCGTATGAGGCATTGTATGGGCGTCCTTGTCGGACTCCACTTGATTGGTTTGAGGTGGGTGAGCGTATTTTGACGGGACCGGAATTGGTGCAGCAATGTGTGGATGTTGTGCACCTGGTTCGTCAGAACATGTTGGCGGCCCAGAGTCGGCAGAAGAGCTATGCTGACCGTAGGAGGCGACCTCTCGAGTTCGCCATGGGCGATCATGTGTTCTTGAGAGTTTCTCCGATGAAGGGGGTGATGCGTTTTGGACGGCGTGGAAAGCTGAGTCCCCACTATATTGGTCCTTTCACGATTGTGGAGTGCATCGGTGAGGTTGCTTACCAGTTGCAGTTACCTCCTGAGTTGGCATCGGTGCATGACGTGTTCCACGTCTCGATGTTGCGGAAGTATATGCCCGATGACTCTCATGTGCTCGAGTTTTCCGTTTGGCCTGAGGTGACTCCAGATCTTTCTCTCCCAGAGTTTCCGATCCGCGTGGAGGATAGGCGAGAGCGGCGCCTGCGAAACAAGGTTATTCCCTTGGTAAAGGTCGTGTGGCAACGACACTCTGGTGGTGAGGCTTCGTGGGAACGTGAGGACGAGATGCGTCAGCAGTTCCCGTATCTGTTTGAGTGAGTCTTCCTCTTCTTTCCCCTTTGGTTGTTCTCAATTTCGAGGATGAAATTCCTTAAGGGGGGAGGGCTGTAATATCCCGGACCTTTCGGATCCTTTCTTCGTGGGTCCCGAATTTGGTTTTCGGAGTGTCCGGCTCTGTTATGTGTGAAATTTCATTTCGGACATCTTTCGTGTTCGGATCGGTGCGATCCGGAGTTGTTTCAGAGGCCCGGAGGCGTTCCGCGGTTTTTCCGTGTGTGTTTTCCGATTTCCGGTGTGTGTTTCGGCTTTTACTTCGGAAGCTCGCTGCGGGTGAACCGGGCCGTTCACCTGGGCACGAGTGGTACCGTTGCGATCGGTGCGTTCCGAGGATCGCGGGGGTGTAATTGTCTATTTTTCAGAATTTTCTAGAATTTCTGGATTTTCTATAAAACCCCCCTATTTTCTCTCTCTCCCCTACCCTCTTCTTCTTCTTCTTCCTCCTTCCTCCTCCACCGTAACCCTCTCCCTCTCTTCCTCCCAGTTGACCGCGGCGGACCCCTCTCCGGCTGCAGACGGCGGCGGGGCGACGGCGCGGTGACGTGGGCGGCGGCGAGGCGATCGTGGGGGGCGTGCGGTGCTTGTGGGAGCTTAAGGAAGAACGAGGGTTTTCAAGCTTTCTTCGCGATTCATGGACGATCCGGCGGAGCATTCGCTCCATTGAGGTAGGGTGACGTTCCTTAGCCTCTTGCCGTTCATTTCCGTGGTTTGTGGGCCGCAGGGAGGCCGAGAGGGGCTTGATTGAGCGGGTTTGGGGTTTTCCATAATTTGGGGAGAGCTCGCCCGATCTATGGTTTTATCCCGCGATTTCATGTTTGGATGGCTTAGATGCATGCTAGGGGTCCCCAGGGGTCTTCCCCTTTGTTTTACCCCTCTCCGGTGGAGGCACGGGGGCGTGGTCGAAGTTTTTGGGGTTTTCCCGCCGTAGCGTGCTCGGGAGTGGGTAACGGTCACTCCAGTGACAATCACATGCTTGTGACGCCCCTAGAGGGGTGCGTTACATTCCTGAGTAGTGTTCTTGGGGGTCGGGGGCTGTAACGGCCTCACGATAGACCGCCATTTGCCTATGACGCGCTTGGGTAGGGCCGTTAGGGGCTTTCGACCGTTGGTTTGCGACCGTTGGGGGTCAGGCCATGTAACGCACCGGGCTAGGCGCGTTACATGCGTGTAACGCACTGGGGCAGGCGCGTTACTTTCTGTTTTCACCCCAAGTGTGAGGGCCATGTAACGTGCTGGGCCAAGCGCGTTACATGCGTGTGATGCGCCGGGGCTGGGCCGTCACATCCCTTTTGGCTTTGGGAGTGTGGGGGTGTGTAACGCATGGGGCCAAGCGCGTTACATTCATGTAACGCGCCTGGACCAGGCCGTTACATTCCTTTCCCCTCTGACCATGTGACGGTCTGTTTTGAACCGTTAGGCGCATGTAACGGTCTTGCCTAGACCATTACTTGCTTGTGACGGCCCTAGGCTGGACCGTCACATGCCTGGTTGCCCCATGAGGGTGTCAACCACGTTTTTACTCCGACTGTGGCCGCTGTGCGATGGGGCTGGTGCATGGGGTGATTCCCACACGTTGTCGGATTCGGACGTTATTTTCCGTTGACTCGAGAGTCTACTCCTTTGTGACCCTCCACTAGTCGTAGCCTATCAGTACACGTGTGCTGGTCGCACCAGGGAGTGGTGTATGGGCTTACCTTGAGGACGGTTTTAGACTGGTTACCGTCGGACCCCTCGTCACATTAGAGTCTAGTGCCAGGGGAAAGCCGGTCAGAGGGCCAGACCTAGGACGTGTGGTCTGTGTGTGCACACGTGGTTGGGGACAGTTGATGCACGTCGACGGGCGTGACCCCAGCTAGTCACTTGTTGTGGTTACTTGTACGGTGTTCGCGCCTCTGGTAGGAGCTACCACGTCAGGCGGTTCACCTGCGGCGCGGCGTAAGACGTCAGGGGACGCTACCTGCTGTGCTTCTAGTGGGTGGTACTCCTGTTGAGTACGGAGTGGCAGTCTGTCAGTCGTGTGTTTCCGACCTTCGGGTTTTGTCGGGTTGGCCGTTGAGCTTCGATCTTCTTACCGTGGCACGGGTGTCGGTTTACGTGCCATGGGACCTTTGTTCTGTAGAGTCCAGGGCTTTCTTTTTCGAGGTGCTCTCCTACCGCTAGTGTAGTGATTTCTCGTTTTACGAGGTAGGGTTCGAGTGATCCCTACTGAGTCTTGTTCCGAGACTCATTCCCTGCGTGTTTTCACCGTGTTTCAGGTGAGGCGCCGCCCCGGGGGAGCGCGTCTGGGGTGCAGCGTGGTGCGGGTGCCCAGAGGTAGTACCAGAGGTCAGAGCCTGGGTATGCCCCGTGTAGCTGTACTTTTCTTCCTTGTCACTGTACTAGTCGTGGACTATTGTTATTGTTGTTAATTTCTATTGTGGACCATGTAAAATGTTAATTTATTTCCTGCTTAATATTATAACTGGTTTATTTCTACAATTATTTGTGATACTTGTGTAGTCTCCACACCATCCTTTTAACCCTTCCGAGTCTTCGGGCTCGTGGGTGGCGGTGCGAGTCTCGGGTTATCGGGCCTTCCCGGTAATCGGATTCTCGGGTCGTTAAACTCCTATAGCTGCCCAATCAAGATAAATTTGATCATAGTGTTTGGCATGGGTGACTAGGCCTAAGAGGTGCCATCTAGATAAGTAGACCCTCATGTCTGAAGAAAATTTGGAGAGTAAGAGAGGCAGCCACTTGATTTTTGTGAACCTCCTTGCACCAGGAACATTGGGATAATCCTGTGGAAAAAGGAAAAGAACAGAGAAAAGGATAAATGTAGAGCAGAAGGATGGTGATGGTATGAGAACAGGAGAACAGATTAATTCGCATACCTGGTTCAATGCGATTCTACTGCTAATATGCCCGTTGATTTCAGACAGCATGGGAGTAGAGATCTTTGATCTCTTGATTGCCCTCTCCATCTTCTAAGGTTATTTCAATGGCCGTCTGCAGGCAGAAAGGCAGCTGTAGCAGTACCTATGAAAAGAAACAGAGGTTGGACGAGTTGTTTGATTAATCTAAGGAAGTTTCATCCTTTTTATAGAAGTCTGGAGGGTTTTGAGATCGTTCGAAGCTGCAGGGTTGATTACGATTACAATTAGAACTAGAACTGGGGTTAGCTTTTGACTCAGAGTCGAAGCATGGTTTTCGGAATTCCGGATAATTGACGACAGTGTTCAGGGCGTCAATTGTTGAATTGACGACTTGACCAAAGTCGTTGTTTATTTAACGCCTCCCGAAGGGTCGTCTTCTTCTTGAGCTCCCAAACGAATTAACGCCTTGATGATAGACGTTTTTTATATTTTGACGCCCTGATGTCAGTCGTCTCTTATAATTTTGACGCCCCTACCCCCAGTCGTTATTTGTTTGGCTTGCATGTCTGGTTGCTCTGTGCATTTTTGATGAACTTAAGTGCTATCTTTTAATTGGAGTTATTTGTGATTAAGCACTTATGATCATGTCTTGCTTTGAATTGAGGATTATTTCTGATCACTTCATGCTTTGAGAGGCCTAATGAATTTTCAAGTGCAGAGGAGTGCAGGTTTCGAGGCGTTTGGAGCACTCATGGGAGCATCATCATCCCATTCTTGTATTTATTTTCTGTAAGCATTGTTACTATATGGTATCTATGCTATTATAGCATATCAAGGACCTTGTGATTCTGATGAACCTGGAATTTGAGTTCCCCTTCATCAAAAACGGTGATAATTCCAGGAAAGTCTTGATCACACGGATAGGCCGTTGAGTCGTTAAAGGCTTGGGACGATGGTTCCACTTTCTGAGTTGATGCGCGGACAAACGGGCTTCGGCTTAGTGTTAGCTCAGAAATTTAGATTCTTGACCAAATCTAGATGGCTTAACAATATTATCATTGATTATTTTCTATATTTTTAGTTTGTTTTATTTTTTTCTTTTAGCCCAGCATGCATCATGTAGGACTTTGAGCTTCGTGCTGAAAATCTTCATATTATGGCAATAATGAAGGTCACTCACTCTCGATTGAGTTGACATGAGATATTCCACTCCAAATTGAGTACTTTATTCTCTCTGAAGCCTCTCAGGCTAGTTCTTCGAAAAATGTCCCTTTGCTGGGTCTTCATCTCAATTCTCTTTATTTTCTGCAAATCCACCTTGGTTGTAGCACGTCCACATTGGCTGGTAACCGCTCTCCAATGGTGCCTCCCTGTCGTGCCCACGCGCACATTTTATTTTCTTAGTATAGTCTCCTTCATCCAGCAAATCGATGTTTTCTTGGAATCACCCGGAGTTGTCTCACTCAAAATCTCGGAAAAATTTCTAATGCTTAGTGTCTGAGGCGTGTCAAATCACACCTTGGCATCTACTTATCAGTTCATTCCACGTCATTCCACTTCATTGCACTTTCGCTTCATTTCGTCTCACTCCCTTGCAAAGCAGACGCCAAGGCGGGGCAGCTGTAGACACGCCAAATTTGATACTGTATTGACTAAATTTCATGTCACCATATTAACGCCCCAAAGTGAACTTCAATATTTTCATAATATGAAGCTTTTTCTATTTTTGTGTGTTTTTACGGTTTTCTTTGTATTTTTGTAATTAACGACGTTATCTAAGGCGTGTTTTAATTAACGACCTAGCCATAGGCGCGTTTTAAAGAAAGGACGACTGTTGTTAAGGGCGTCAATTTCTGGTATTTTACGAGTCCCACCCGAATTGAAATCAAAAGAATTAACATCCTTCCTTAGGGCGTGTTTTTGATTAACGCCTTTCTCTCAGGCGTTATTTTACAATTTTCAAATGAGGAAGGTTTTTATTACTAAAATTGAATCCAGGAATTGACGCCTTTGTCCCAGTCGTGTTTTGAATTAACGCCTTGAATCGGGTCGTCAATTTTAATTAACGCCCTTCTGGGGGTCGTCTCTCACCCTTCCGTATCCGGTTTGAACACAGCTTTCCTGGAGAGTTCCCTACCTTGATTAATCACCTTGCTCGATTGGGGAACTAGAGTCCTTGCCATTAATGATCATTGCTTGTTCTTATCCCATTAGAATACGGTTTTGCACCCTATAATTAGCCCCCTGGGTTGAGCTCGCGCAAAAAAGTTGGATGCAGGAAGGAGGAGTTAGAGAGAAAAAAAAAAGAGAAGCAGAGCAAGCAGAGCAGAGAGTTAGAATTAGCAGAAACTATTGGTTCGTTAGCGTTACTTGTGTAGAGAGGAGAAAACCATAGTTTCTCTCCTTCCTTGTGAGGTCTTCTGCTCTTCCAGCGGTCATCCTCTTCCTCATGCTGCCAACATCCGTGTGGTTCCCTTTATTGTTGTCAGGAACAGCAGGGAGTTCGTCTTATTGTCATCTCATCACATATTTTTACTTGCATTAGCTTTGCATCTTCTCCCTTCCCTAATTCTATTAGGGGTTTTAAAATAACTAAAAGGTGCACACTTTATGCTTCACTTTCATCATCCTATTGTTCTTTTGGATTGATACTACACTCACGTTTGGCTAATCCCTTCTTCTTTTTGTTTTTTCTTTGTTTAAGGGTAATCAAGAGGAAAACCCCCTTCATCGGCCGGCCGGTAGAAGGAGGAGGAAGGAATCTACATCCATCCCGCATCTTCATCTTCACCAGGTATTCGCGATCATCTTCTTTCTTCTTGAGGTAACCCCTCTGGCGATCACACTCCTTATTAGCACCACGTGCTCCCTCACACCCCCTTTTTATCATTCTCTCCATTCTTCTTCTTCTTATTATTTTTGTCTTAAAAGTGGATTTTCCATAATCTACAAATTGGCGATCACGGTGGGACGACCACTGTTTTTCTGTTGATTACCCCTTTCCTATTGGCACCCACGTGTGCCCTTTCCCCTTTGGCACCCACGTGTGCCCTTTCCCTTTGGTACCCACGGTACCCCTCCCTTGTGCCCTACAGGCACCCTCCACTGTGCACACTGCACACTTCGGGATCAGCCAGTCCAATGATTTTCCTAAATTAACACCTTCTATAAAGGCACTTTTTGAGTTAACGCCTTGATCCAGGGCATCTTTTTTCTGTTTAACGCCTTCTGCCAAGGCGTCTTTCATCGCGTCTCTTGGTTTTTTACTCTGTCTGTGAATTCGCGCCCTTCTTTCCGGGCATCCTTTTATTGATTATTGCCTTACATCAAGGCGTGTTTTTATTTTGATCGTGTGCACCACTCACATTTGACGCCCCCTGTCAGAGGCGTCCTTTTCACATATAGCGCCTCACACTAAGGCACGGTTTTGCACTGTCTGTGAGCGCCTCACAGTGATTCACGACAGCCGCGCTGTCGTCTCTTCGATTAGTAGCGATTGCTTCAGAGTCGTCTCTTTCCTCTGCGTTCACAGAGACTTGCTTCCTGTGTTTATTCATGCTGGATTGATTCTTACATTCATCATTTGATTATATTGGTGTGATCTGCTTATATTATTCTGCATTTTGTGGCATTGGGTTGAGAGACCTCCTCTCTCTACACTAGGATTCCACACACCTCTCTTGGAATCGGGATAACCCTCCATTGAGCATTCCGTCTCTTTGGACCGAAAATCCCTTTTCCAAGACCTCCGTAAGTCCCTGCACCCGTGGATTCCCTCACGGACGCCAGGCTGGTTGTACCCTTGAAGTACCTGGAGTTTAGAGAGCCTATCGTTGGTGAGAAGAGAGAGGGAACCTAGTTGACCCGGAGGCTACATATGGATCTAAACTAGGCTTCACTATTGCAAAGAGGAGTGAATTATTCTACAATTAATCCACTCTAATCTCAAACATAACACTAAAATCTTGCGTTCATCTCAACTTGACTGCATAAACGTGGTTGGGTTAAGTTGCTTACACTGGTTTCGATTGAGTGATTCTTGTGTGATAATTCCTTCATAAAGCTTTCTCTCTTCTTAAGCATGCAACTCCGTTCAGGTAAAATCATCGACATGGCGAGCTACGGGTACTCTTATGATGATGTGGATGAGAATATTTTTGGTCAATCTTATGAGGTCCCTCTCCAAGATTCCATCTATCATGAGGGAAATTACCCTCCTCCTCATTCTCATTATCCTCAAGTTCATGTGGTCGACACCACGACTCAAGAGGTTGAACCCTCATCTCAAGCTTTACCCTCCAATCAGAACACACCGGGGAACACCTCCCCATCCTTCAATGTCAATGATTTGATTCACGCTCTATCTCAGTTGGACGATTCCCAGCGGCAGGTAGTTCAGGCCGCTTTGAAAGGGAAATCTGTTCCCTCTTCATCTTCCAATCCCCCTCTGGCCGCGAGTGGCCATCACATTGTTAATGACCAGGCGGTCTTGCACAAACCCCCCTCTTGTCCACCGACGCCCGGTGCGGCCATGCCGGCCCAACAGGCGAGCTATTCTGCGGCTAGGCCTCCATTCCTTCAACCTCCCCAAATTCTAAGGACGCCTATGTCAAATTCCTTCATTCAAAACCCGGCTCCAGTTGAGTTAGATACTAGTGCTTTACTCCTTCAGAAATTGGCTAGCATGGAAGAACAACTCAACAAGGTTACTGCTGCCAAGAATGTTCTAGAGATCTCTTTGCCTACATTGCCAGTTTTTCACTTACCACCTTCTGAGATGCCGAATTTTCGGCGATACAATGGAACTGGCAATCCATTTATTCACTTGAAAGATTTTATGTATGAAACATCCTTTTGGCAGGGCAACAAAGCCTCATTGGCTTATTTGTTTAGAAGATCTTTAGAGGGACCAGCCCTCGAGTGGTTCTATTCCCTGGATCCGGCAGATGCTAGCAATTTTGATGTGGTTCAAAGGAAATTCTTGCAGAAGTATAGGGACCGGGTTGGACCCTCCCTATCTATTACAGACTTGGTTGCAGAGAAAATGAAGCCCGAGGAGGACTTCATCATATTTGCTGATAGATGGCGATCAATGGCCGAGAAATTGAGAGATACTTTGTCGGAACCAGAGCAGGTAAAGATGATTTTTTCAAATGCAACCCTCAGTTCCGGCATATATTAGCCATGAACAGATTGACCACCATGGAGGAGCTCTATGAAAGAGCTCGATATATTCAAACTCAGATGAAGGATTCGCCCATCATGGGCATGTTCGAACCGAAACTACGGTTGGTCAAGAAGAATACAAATGTCAATAATAGCGGGCCCACGACTGAGGGCACCGTCATCAATGAACAAGTTGGCACGGTCGGCAACCCCACACCTTTTCGCCAATCTAACCCACGACCTCCGCCACCTCCACAACAAAACACCCTCTTCAACTCACCCCCACTACACCAATTTGCCCCTCAACCTTCCCTTGCTCCTCCACAAAACCAAACGCCACACGTGGATCCCTCAGCTCCGCAACAGTACCACCAAGTACCGCCACCCGTTAACTATGGCCAACAACTGCTACAAAGGAGACCACTTGGCCCCAAAAGGGCCCACTATCCTCCACTGCCAGAAAGTCTCCCGGATATTTTCAATGCCTTAATGGCCGCCAACTTGCTCATGCTACCAAAGGAAAGAGCAACGTGGCTGGCTAACGTTGATACGTCCCGTTATTGTGTTTTTCACCACTCTCCTGGTCATAATATTGACCATTGCTTCCATTTCAAGCACTATATTTCTAAACAGCACAGCACATCGGAAAAATACGAATAGCTCACAAACGGGGCAGAACTGGCCAACAACGTAGAAGAAGAAATTGTAGATCGTTGAAATAGGAACAACTTTGGTGAAGACAACTTTTTGAATAGAGGGACAGAAGAAGATAGAATCGATCACTTTCAGGACTGCGCAGTGGGAGAGAGCCGATTACTTGAGAGAAGCCGGCCTAAATGGGTCGAAAGTCGACTTAGAAGCCAGAAGTTGATAAAATAAGCTTCAGGGCTCTAGGAAATCATGATCTCTAGGGCTCAAAGGGAATGGAACAATAAAAATTGACCCGAAATCCATCCAAGGAAGGCTCCAAAATAATGGATAATTCGGGACATCAAAAATGATGAATAAGAGAAATGACGCAACTTGTGGGCTAAAAATGGGTGTCAACAATACCACTTGTTGAGTAGCGGATCTAGAGGGGAGGGGTGAATAGATCTGTCCCTCTTTTCGCAAAACACCTCTCTTTAAAACTAGATAAAGAGAATCGCAACGGAATATAACTAGCTTAGCGAAGGATAAAATGATTTGCTTAGCAAGATGATTACGCAATATGGGAATTGAACCTAAGCATGCATCTAACACAAAATAATCGCACAAGCAAACCACAACACACGAGATTTTAAGGTGGTTCGGACTGAATCCCCAGTCCTACGTTCACCCCTCACCAAACTCGGTGAGGCTCCACTAGTGCAGCACACCAAACCGCAGATGGGGAAGACCTCCGATTGCCTTCCTACTAACCACAGGTAGGGACGTCAACACCGCAGATCGGACAACTTCCGATTGCCTTCCTACTAACCACCGGTAGGGACGATTCTCAGTTTCAATAGTTTGAATAAATAGAAAATAGAACAAATATGAAAAAGCTTGGACAAGAAATGGAAATATGATTAAGGCTAGGAGCAAATGAAATCATGTCTGAAGTGCGATGTTGATCAGCAACAAAGACTTCTTCTCTCTTGCAAAGACATTTCTTGATTCAGCAACAAAGGTTCCTTCTTCCTTGCAAATCGATCTTCCTTGAATCTCCTTCTTTGAATCCCCTTTGAGTTTATGGAGGAGATAATAGATGCAACCTTGAACCTTGATTGCTTCTACACCTTCTTGGAGGTTGATGGCTTCAGAAATAAGCTTGAATCACCTTGGATGGATGAACAACTCTAGCCCGAAGCACTGTTCACGGAGGTGCTACAGTACCCGTGAATCACCTCCTCTAGTCTCCCTTGATATCCCTTTTATGTATTTTGGTTTCTAACCCATCATAAGGTTATTTTATACCTCTTGAATGGTCCTTGGACATCCTCCAGACCAGATCCATGATTTATGGCTGATTGGGTGACTTTAGGATTAAACAATTCCATGGAGAATGGCACTTCTCGAAGAGAAAAACAAGTCAACAATTGCTGGCTCGGGGCTGGCGGTCGATCGAAAATAGGTGGCAGTCGACCGTTATGAGAAAACCCTGTAGACATTTTGATTCTGTTATTTTTGATCGACCGCCCTGGGCTGGCGGTCGACCGAAATTTGGGCAAGTTCCAGATTTTGATCTTTTAGTCACTTAACCCATTTATCTCAGTCACTTAACTCCTTTAGCAACCCGTTCTCATCTGTGGCATCAACCTTGACAGTCTTGAAGGTGTCAACTGAGTCTTTGACCTTGGGTTCTCTTGGTTATGCTACTTTGTGCATCGACCTTGGCTATGTGAAATGCCGACTCATTTCGTGCTAAGTGTTGACTCTTCTTGAAGCTAGATTGATCTTCTGTTAGCTGTCCAGCCTACCTATTGCTTCTTGAAGGGATTTTCATACTTGGAGTTTCATTCGTGCTTGGGCGCGAACATTGATCTTTCACTTTTGCCATCTCCACTCAATTCCTTGTCCATTCATTGGCTTATCTATCATGAGCAAAACATCACGTATGTCAGTCATATGAGAGTGGAAAATAACAATGACTTATAGTGTTTAGCCATTATCAAAATCATAAGATGCAAATGACCACAGTGGCACAACAACGACTTCCCCAACAAATAAATAGAGAAGGTGGTACGCGGCATACGAACCATTTTCCTGCCTCTACACTTCTTGGCGCCGTCTGTGAAAACCCGAGCGAAAAGCTATGGCACCTCGTGGAAGCCTTCGCAACGCCAGCAATCGGGGGCGCGGTTCCCATCAAGGACCCAACTCTCGTGGGGGGTCGCAGGAAGCCTCCTCTGCCCATCCCCGACAAGAGGTCACGCTAGGTGACTGTTTGCGACCGCGGGGGAGTCCCTTGTCATTTTTTCCTCGCGGCGGGGATGTAGACTCACCTTTTACGGAAGGTCGAGATTGGTTGACTGGGCACGCAAAAATTCTGGGGGTATTGAGAAGAAGACAGAGAGAACGATAGGAATGCACTGGAAGGGATGGCGTATGGTTCATCATTCTGGGAGACTGGGATGGGGATGGCTGGGAGGCATGCGGGCGTGCCAGTCGATTTCTCGACAATCACCTATGGAACCGAGGATTGACCAGGGAAGCGTCGCCAGGATGCGGCACGTGGCTTGAGGGATCGGGCGACACGTGGATAGAAGGGGTTCCACGGGTGCATGTACGCAGGTGATTATGGGGATCCGTGTACTGGACGTCTTTCCCCACCAGTCGTAAGCAACCAGTGTTTATTTTACATTGGATTGAATCCGTATACCTTTGTTTCTACTGCCGAAGAGAGAGTCAGGGACCCTGGGAGTCACGACGTCGGGAGGGCTTAGTCCGTGCAACAGCGACAGGGTAACATCAACACAACAGGGATAACTGGGGGTAGAGAGACTGGTTCCGACGAGGAGGGGGATCCGCTCCCTGCCTAGATTACATGACTTATATGCCTTGAAAGGCATTTATATGGGGGCATGAGAGCCTGTGACGACCCAGAGTTCAGGATACCGATGTACCGATAACATCGATGCACCGATACCAAGAACTGGGGAAGCCACCCAAGAGGCTGATGAGGCCCCTGAAGGGTTAGTGAAGTTTGTCGAGGGGATGCATAGCGAATTGCAATTTGGAACGCGTATATTACAATTAAGCAATAAAATTAACACAAGTGCGGAAGCAATTCAAAAATAACCAGAGTGATATCTATATAACTAGTCCAGAGGCACAAGAGTACTAGTCCAAAAAGTACAACTACGAGGGGCATACCCCGGTGAAAGTGCAACAGAGCCTCACAAAGGCGACCCGTCAACTGCTGGCAACTAAGCACGGTCTCCGAGCAACCTCATAAAACACCGGGAGACGGCGGGCGCGGCTCACCTGAAAGGAGAAGGGTGAGTCACAGCCAGACTCAGTAGGGGTCACGCGGATCCATACCTCACACTAAACAAACATGCATGCGAAGATAAAGGCAATAGGGCATGCATTTAAATAAAGTAACATGCATTGGCATGAATAACTAATCACAAGAAAGCTGTAAACTCTATCTAAGCAGGTATAATAGCCAAGACATGCCAATAATAATTAAATGCAAGCGACTGAAACTAAATCTACCAAACAGGATAAGCCTTAACCAATCCAAGCAGTAGGGAGTAGGACAACCACTGGAGCAGAAACCAGATGCGTCCACTGACGACTTACACTGTGTCTCAAGCACTCGCAGTCGGTAAAATGACAAGCTGAGCGCACAAACAGTACCAAACCAAGTGACCAGTCAGAGTGACACTCGTCAGTGTCAGTCCACAGCCTCTGACCACGTGTGCACACACTGACTCTCGCTTGAGCCAGGCCCTCTAGCTAGTTTTCTCCCTTGGTAGGACGCTACCATTGGCCGGGAGCCCACAGAACTAGCTTACAAACCGCGTACGGGAAACACCCCTTTGCTATCCCCAAGCGGGTCGGCACTCAACAGACCTTAGGGAAACAACAGTGGCACCATTGCAAGGAAAGAAAAGCTACTCTATTGGGATATAGAAACATGCCATTATATAATACAATAGCTAAACATGGCATATTAAATAGCTCGGGAAGCATTAAAGCATAAGTCGGCATTCTTTAAAACCAACAGGCATGTGACGGTCTACCGCCCACGCGCCACAGGTAAGTAACGGTCGTGGGTAGGCGCGCTAGATGGGAAGTGACGCGCCTAGACCTGGCCGTTACCACCGCTGTCGAGCCCAATAAATCCAAACAAACGGGAATGTAACGCGCTAGCCTACGCGCGTTACATGGCTCTGACGGCCGGCCGACTGGCCGTCAGATCCACCCGAGGCTGATTTACAACTAACAGATAAAACTGCATGAAATAGGATGTAACGCGCTAGCCTAGGCGCGTTACAGCGATCTGGCGGTCGGCCGATAGGCCGCCAGAAGAACCGCCTCAACTTGTCAACGATAGTCATCGAGTAAATAACAGTCGAAACCTGGCCGTTACACTCAATGTAACACCCCTTCATTAGGCCGTTACATTTAAGTAACGCGTCCATCTAGGACTTCCAGACGTGTGACGGTTCCTGGAAGGACCGTCACACCGCCTGGGCCACGGACGGGTTCGGTTTGAAAATCGGTTCCCTCTCGGACGATAGAAATCGTCGGGTAACGACGTAAAAACCTGTTTCCTGTCAAACCATACATCCCAAACAACAATATAACAGCTAAAAACATCACATGCAAAGTCCATAATGCATTAAACTCAAGAATTAAGCTAAAACCCCAAATATGGAAAAATGAACATTATGCATGCTACGGGCTTCTAATCAAACGAACTAGCTACAGGAATTGATCCTAGCAAGTTCAGAAGTCCATCCCCCTACCTCTTGCAAGCCAAAACGGCTGATAACGCCGCATGCACCGAGGTAGGTCCACGGAGCCTTCACACTCCGTCCCGCTCCCACGATCACCGAACCGTGCCGAAATGGGAACCCTCGCGTTCCTCTCGACGCAAAGAATCCAACGGCGCCAACCACGCTTCAATCCAACAACGTTTCGCCCGAAATCCCTAGGAAGGGGAGAGAGGCGATCGCGTGAGGAGAGAGAGAGAGCGTGAGGGTGAGAAGAGATCGACGAGGGGAGAGAGAGGGTGTGAGGGTGAGGGATTAAAAGAAAATAAAATAAAATTAAAAAATATATAATATAATTATTATATATATTAAAATCTTATTAGTTTCTAATAACCCTCAATTAACTCCAAATAAATTTGAAAAAATACCAGAAAAATTCCTAAAAATACAGGAAAATAGTCGAAAATTCCAGAACAAAAATTAGATCCAAACCACTAAGGATCCACTAAGGCACGGGCCTTACAGAGCCCGATTACAATTGCTTGCAAGCCACGTGACAATTCTGTCATTCATGACGGTCCCCGGGTCATTGCATTATTGTGCGTGTATTTTCGCATTTGTACGTGGCATCCGTAAGAGGACCTGTGACTTAGTAGGATGGCACTCGATGGGCGTCACAATGTATTCCCGACATGAAACAGTATCGAGGTCAGGGCAGTAGGGGTGCCGTAGGCACCATTGGGCTGGGGAAGTTGAGTGGTCGGGTGCCGCGGGCCCCGATGTGACTGGAGTAGCTGACAGTCGGGTGCCGGGGGCACCGTTGTGACTGGAGTTGTTGAGTGGTCAGGTGCCGCGGGCCCCGATGTGACTGGAGTAGCTGGCAGTCGGGTGACGGGGGCACCGTTGTGACTGAGTGGCTGAGTGGTTGGGTGTCGCGGGCCCCGATATGACTAGAGTAGCTGGCAGTCGGGTGCTGGGGGCACCGTTGTGACTGAAGTAGCTGGGTAGTCGGGTGCCGGCGGCACCGTTGTGACTGAGGTAGCTGGCAGTCGGGTGCCAGGGGCACCGTTGTGATTGAGGTAGCTGGCAGTCCGGTGCCGGGGGCACCGTTGTGACTGAAGTAGGTGGGTAGTTAGGTGTCGGGGGCACCGTTGTGACTGGTGTAGCTGGCAGTCGGGTGCCGGGGGCACCGTTGTGACTGGAGTTGTTGACAGTCGGGTGACCTCGATGGTCGTGCTTCTGGCCCGATGTGACTGGCAGTGGTTGAGTGATCGGGTGTCGCAGTCCCCGATGTGACTGGAGTAGTTGGCAGTCGGGTGCCGGGGGCACCGTTGTGACTGGAGTTGTTGAGTGATCGGGTGCCATGGGCCCCGATGTGACTGGAGTTGCTGGCAGTCGGGTGCCGAGGGCACCGTTTTGACTGAAGTTGTCGACAGTCGGGTGCCGGGGGCACCGTTGTGACTGGAGTTGTCGACAGTCGGGTGTCGGGGGCACCGTTGTGATTGGAGTTGTTGAGTGATCGAGTGCCGCGGGCCACGATGTGACTGGAGTAGTTGGCAGTCGGGTGCCGGGGGCACCGTTGTGACTGGAGGAGGCGGGTGTCGAGAGACCTTGATGGTCATGCTCAGGGCCCGATATGACTGGCAGTCGGGTGTTGGAGGCACCGTTGTGACTGAAGGAGGCGGGCGTCGGGAGAACTCGATGGTCGTGCTCTGGGCCCGGTGTGACTAGCAGTGGGTTGACAATTCATCTTGTGCCAGGACTTGTAAATTGTGCCCATTATCCGAGTAACGGCACTGAGGTCACGCTCATCGAGATGATGCCAAGGTGGCACATGATCATCGAGGCGAGGATGAACATGGTGCTTTTGTCAAGCGGCATCAGGGTCGTGCATGACTATCGAGGCAGGACCTGGGCAGAGTGATTTCACCAAGCGGCATCAGGGTCGTGCATGACTATCGAGGCAGGACCCAGGTAGAGTACTTTCACCAAGCAAGATCTGGGGTCGTGCATGATTATCGAGATGACATATCACAACAGGGGGCCGGAGGTGAGTGTTTGGGCTAGACGCCATGTGAGGGATGCTCATGCGGCATGCCCTCGGCGTGAGCCTAGCAAACACACACACAAATCTGCCAGAGACGGTTGTTTGGGCTAGACGCCGTATGAGGGATGCACATGCGGCATGCCCTCGGCGTGAGCCTAGCAAACACACATGATTCTCCTTAGCGCACCCTTGTAGTCCGGGGTTGAGCTCCTTGCGTTGATGCTTGATGCATTTGGTGCTTCATCCATGCATTTGGGCTCCCAAAGGGGGGGCTTTTATAGTGGAAGGTGAAGGGTCAGGGGGTTTACGCGGACCAGCCAAGGGGGGTGACCTGGCCCGCGTAAACCCAATTGAATAGTGGGTTACAGAATGAGAGAGAGAGGGGGAAAGAGGTTTACGTGGACCAGCCAGTGGGGCCTGAGCTGGTCCATGTAAACCCCCCTCGGATGGGGGTTTACGCGGACCAGCCAGGGGGGCCTGGCTGGTCCGCCTAAACCCCCAGGGGTTTAGGCGCTCCGGTCTTTTTTCTTTTTTGAAATAATATATTTTTTTGAATTGAATGGGGGTTTACGTGGACCAGCCAAGGGGGGTGAGCTGGTCCGCCTAAACCCCCCCCCCCAAGGGGGTTTAGGCGGTGTATACACGCCAAAATTGATACTGTATTGACTAAATTTCATGTCACCATATTAACGCCCCAAAGTGAACTTCAATATTTTCATAATATGAAGCTTTTTCTATTTTTGTGTGTTTTTACGATTTTCTTTGCATTTTTGTAATTAACAACGTTATCTAAGGCGTGTTTTAATTAACGACCTAGCCTTAGGCGTGTTTTAAAGAAAGGACGACTGTTGTTAAGGGCATCAATTTCTGGTATTTTACGAGTCCCACCCGAATTGAAATCAAAAGAATTAACATCCTTCCTTAGGGCGTGTTTTTGATTAACGCCTTTCTCTCAGGCGTTATTTTACAATTTTCAAATGAGGAAGGTTTTTATTACTAAAATTGAATCCAGGAATTGACGCCTTTGTCCCAGTCGTGTTTTGAATTAACGCCTTGAATCGGGTTGTCAATTTTAATTAACGCCCTTCTGGGGGTCGTCTCTCACCCTTCCGTATCCGGTTTGAACACAGCTTTCCTGGAGAGTTCCCTACCTTGATTAATCACCTTGCTCGATTGGGGAACTAGAGTCCTTGCCATTAATGATCATTGCTTGTTCTTATCCCATTAGAATACGGTTTTGCACCCTATAATTAGCCCCCTGGGTTGAGCTCGCGCAAAAACGTTGGATGCAGGAAGGAGGAGTTAGAGAGAAAAAAAAAGAGAAGCAGAGCAAGCAGAGCAGAGAGTTAGAATTAGCAGAAACTATTGGTTCGTTAGCGTTACTTGTGTAGAGAGGAGAAAACCATAGTTTCTCTCCTTCCTTGTGAGGTCTTCTGCTCTTCCAGCGGTCATCCTCTTCCTCATGCTGCCAACATCCGTGTTGTTCCCTTTATTGTTGTCAGGAACAGCAGGGAGTTCGTCTTATTGTCATCTCATCACATATTTTTACTTGCATTAGCTTTGCATCTTCTCCCTTCCCTAATTCTATTAGGGGTTTTAAAATAACTAAAAGGTGCACACTTTATGCTTTACTTTCATCATCCTATTGTTCTTTTGGATTGATACTACACTCACGTTTGGCTAATCCCTTCTTCTTTTTGTTTGTTCTTTGTTTAAGGGTAATCAAGAGGAAAACCCCCTTCATCGGCCGGCCGGTAGAAGGAGGAGGAAGGAATCTACATCCATCCCGCATCTTCATCTTCACCAGGTATTCGCGATCATCTTCTTTCTTCTTGAGGTAACCCCTCTGGCGATCACACTCTTTATTAGCACCATGTGCTCCCTCACACTCCCTTTTTATCATTCTCTCCATTCTTCTTCTTCTTATTATTTTTGTCTTAAAAGTGGATTTTCCATAATCTATAGGCGGGCCAGTCCGCTTAAACCCCACCCTAGGGGGGTTTAGGCGGGTTTACCGCAGGTTTGACCGTGGGTTTGACTGGGGTTTGACTGAGGGTTAGATTGGGATTTGACTGAGGGTTAGACTGGGATTTGACTGGTTTTGATTGAGGGTTGACTTAGAGTTTGACTAGGGTTTGACTGAGAGTTGACTGAGGGTTTGATTGAGGGTTGATTGAGGGTTTGACTGGGGATTTGACTGGGGGTTAAACTGATATTTGACTGAGGGTTAGACCTGTTACAAAATAAATATTTTCTTCTGAGGGCTCCACCCCCAGAGACCCCCGCAAGGGGCGCTGCCCCCAACCCTTCGACCTGACCGCGCAGGTCGATCTGCGTGTGAGGGCGCACGATGGTGGTGCATGACGCGATGGGTTGCTGGGAGTCCCTAGTCGGGCTCTAACTTGCTGTAGAGTGGCTGGATCATACGTGCCCACCAGGTGCTCGGGGAAATTCCCGACGCACGTGTGGTGGCCGTATACGGGTGCTGTGAGCTCCTGAAGCTTGTGGTTGGTCCCAGGTGAGTCTTCCTTTGACTTCAGAGGGCTAGATGGAGGCGACTCGGGGGCAGACCCTGGCCTCATTGCTGGGTGCCACATGGCGTGGCTTGTAGTCAGGACGCCCCCGGGTCGGCTCTGGTAGCTATGTTGAACGCGGGTAAATCCGCAAACTGAGTGATCGGGGGTGGACCCGATCGATCGTTGATGTTGCCGTGGGTCACGGCTAGCTGGTTAGGACCCTCGGTTGGGCCCGGTGACTGGAGCGTCGACATGATGATGCCGTTTGTTTGGTGGTTGGGGTGACCCTTGCTCCTTAGCGAAGAGTTGTATGAAGCGGCAGGCTGTTCTGAGTCCCGAGTTAACTTGGTTGTTGAAGCGTTGGCGGTGTGATACCATATGCAGGGTGTCCGCGGGTGATCCCAGAATCGTCACAGAGTGCCGTAAGGTACGACAGGTTGTCCTAACTCCCGAAACTGACCCGGTCGTTGGGAAACTGGCTGGCATAGTGCCGTTTGCTCGGGGCCGATCTCCGATTGTTATGTTGCACCGCTTGACCCGGTGACACATCTCGATTTTTGAGCACAACTCGACTGGTAGAGAAACTTTGGCGATGTGCCATTTTGCTCTATTTAGGGAGTATTTCCCTATGCTTAATCCTTGATTAATTCGAGAAAATAAGCCGGTGCCAACAAATGCCCCCCACGGGACGTGCTTCGGAGGCGAAGACGACGGCGTGCGGCCCGTGCGCCTTTCAAGCTTGATTTCTCCCTGCCCTGTTGGCGTGTGGGAGTTACTTGTTCTGAGGGTTGATGCTCCCGTTGCAATCTTTCATGCGGTAGTGGTACGTTTGCAGAAGACCGTTGAACCTGGGAGGCTATAGAACTGGGTTCTAGAGGGATCTGAGTGGCTGGATACATGCATGGTGCTTGAAGTTGTAGCATGCTATCCGCGACTTAGAAATTCTGTTCCCGTTTGTCTCGCGTGTTGGGCTTGTGGCAGAGGTGTGCAGGGCCCGCATCGCGGGAGTAATCTGGTCTGGACGCCGAACTCACCATACAGGTGGCCACTTCAGCGATTGATGATATGATTGGGATGGATGCCAATGCCGATGGCATAAAGAGACCAGGGGAGCCCGGCATAACAATGCTTCTGGCTTTGTTCCCTATGTTTGGGGCCTGCCTTGCGCAGCGGGCTTTGTGAATTTTTTGAGGAGTGGCGGCTCATTGGACAGACCCTCCCCCATTACAAATCTGAGACATGGGTAGGCCAGGACTGCCGAATCCATCCCGCCTCGTAGGGTGGCTGGCAAGCAATGGGAGACCATTTGTGGCTCTCTTTTCATTATCTGAGGCTGCACTGGCGGGAGCCATGTCTTGCCCCCGGAGGTGGACTTGTGGACTGAGATTTGTGTTTTCTCAGGTTTTCCACCTTGTCTAAGTCAAGGAGTGCTTTGAGCATTTTTCACTCCCTGGCCTGTTCCCCTTTGGTCGTGAGCATAGCTGACGATGTTGTGTAAGGGGGTTCGAGACTTCCCTGTCGTGGGGATTGGAGGGCCACCTATCCCTCAGCCCCTGAGATTGTTGGCTGGCGACAAGATGACCGCCGCTCTGACCGGGGATTTGCGGCAAAGCCTGTGGTCGATCGTTAGCAGCCTACCACTACTGTGGTGGTTGATTCTTCTTGTGGGATGCTATCATCGTCTGTTGACTGCCCATGGGGGCGCATTTGCCAAGCTTGGCACCCACCGTCCTATGGGACGGGCTGGTCATAGCTCTGAAGCATTGTAGCTGGAGTTGTGTTGTAGGACACTTGCAAATCGTCAAGTTATGATACTGGAGGCCACTTTGTCATGGCTGGATGTGACTGGGATTATAGCTGGTGGGTCAGGGGTTACAGGGGAACTGGGATTATACTAGGGCTTCAAAGTTAAGAGATTCCAGCTCCTGCCCGGGCCGCCATTGCACAGTCGAAGTGGTAGGGGCCGGTCAGTTGGCTGGTGGTGCCAGGGAATCAGGAAAGGCCAGAGTAATAGGGGGATGAATGATGTTAACTGAGGGGTGGGCAGCTGTGGAGCAACCACAGGGACCACACCCAAGGAGTAGGGTGATCCGACAACTGGGGTGAAGCTGCCGAAGACAATCTGTGTCGTAGGTGTGTTGGTCTGAGGCAGCTGGAGGCAAGATTCGGTGAGACATGTTGACCTGGTGTTGCTGGGGGTCGGTCTTGACAAGGGCCGTTGACCCGGTGTTGTTGAGGGCCTGTCTCAGGGAAGCATGCCGGCCTAGGGTTGCTGTAGACCCGCCTCGGCAAGGCACTTTGGTCTAGAGTTGTTGAAGACCTGCCTGGGCAAGGCATCTCGGTCTGAAGTCATTGGAGACCTCCCTCGGTGAGGCGTCTTGGCCTAGAGTTGCTGGAGACCTGCCTCGGTGAGGCGTCTCGGCCTAGAGTTGCTAGAGACCTGTCTCGATGAGGCGTCTTGGTCTGGTGTTGTTGAAGACCTGCCTCGACGAGGCGTCTTGGTATGAGGTTGCTGGAGACCTGCCTTGGCGAGGCGTCTTGGTCTGAGGTTGCTGGATTTTCCCCCGGAGAGGGGTGATGGCTTGGAATCGTATTCAGCCGATCCTCATGGGGTATGGCCGAATGTTGATGTTGTCGGCTGACCTTCATGGTGAAGTAGCCGAAGTTGAGGTCGTCTGACCCTTTAAATAGTACAATGACCACAAATGATGTTAGACACATAATTATCATAATATGGTGGATGGTACCTGTTAATGTGCTGGTTGACCGCCGAGGTGTATCGACTAGGAAGTCCACTTGGCTGATTGCTGAGGTATATTGACTGGGAGCCACGATCAGCTGATCACTGAGGTGCCGCCGAAGGCGTGGTTGCTGGCTGACCATTGAAGTGTGATGGTCGGAGCGTGGTAGACTGACCCCTGGGGGTATGTTGGTCTGGAGCTGCTGTAGACTGGTTTTCAAGGCGTGCTAGTCTGTAAGGTGTCTGGATTTGTTCATGTGGTTGTTGTTGTTGATCAGCCTATGAGGTGTAGTGGCCTGATGCCAAAGACTGGGAACTGCGTACTAGAGGTTTGCCTGAGTAAGGCGTATTGGCCTATTGTCGGCCGTTAGGAGTTAGAGGCTAAAAACCTGGATACTTAGACTGGAGACCCGCCTGGCTAAGGCATGCTGGTCTACTGATGGAAACTGGAGGTCAGAGGCTGGAGACTGCAAGGCAAGGATTGGATCCTGGGACTGGAGATTGTGACTCAGATACGGGAGACAAAGTACTGGGGCTGGAGACTGGGAACCGGGAACTGGACATCGGGACTGGGTATTGGGACTGGAGACTAGAATCTGGCCATTGGGTGTTGGGATGGAAGGCTGGAACTGGGAACTAGATGTTGGATATGGCAACTGGTAATTGGATATTGGGTGCTGGAACTGGAGGCCTGCCCCTATGAGGCGTGCTAGCCCATTGCTGGAAACTGGAATTGGAAATGGGAAGTGGGAAATTAGATGCTAGGAACTGGGCATTGGAATCGGAGGCTGGAACTGGAAGCCAGAAGCGGAGTCCTGGTGCTGGATACTGGGAATCGGGGTATTTGAACTGGATGTTGGAGGCAGAGTACTGGAACTAGGCATTGGAAACTGAATACTGGAAGCTGGATTTTACAGCTGGGTATTAGACATTGGATACTGGAGGCTGGATATTGGAAGCCGGGTATGGGAAGCTGGATATCGAAGGCTGGGTGCTGGAGGCCTACCTGAATGAGGCATGTTGGCCTGGATGGCTAGAGACTAGAAGCTGGAGGACAATCCATAAGGTGGTGCTGACCCAGAGGACTGGGGACTGAAAGCTGGAGGCTAACCCGTAAGGGTGTGTTGGCCTGTATTGCTGGTGACTGGAGGCTAGAGGCCGACCCGCGAGGGTATTTTGGCCCACGTTGCTGGGGACTAGAGGTCGACCCGTAAGGGTGTGTTGACCTATATCACTGGGGGCTGGGAGCTGGAGGCCGACCCGTGAGGGTGGTTCGGCCTATGTTGCTGGAGACTGGAAGCTGGAGGCCGACCCGAAAGGGTGTGTTGGCCTATGTTGCTGGTATTGTTTAACCTGCGGAGTTGGGGTTGAGG
Source organism: Amorphophallus konjac (assembly GCA_022559845.1). Taxonomy (NCBI): domain Eukaryota; kingdom Viridiplantae; phylum Streptophyta; class Magnoliopsida; order Alismatales; family Araceae; genus Amorphophallus; species Amorphophallus konjac. The sequence continues at coordinate 402,518,140 of CM040122.1, forward strand.
TTGGGGTTGGCTGGCACGCTGCCATGGTAACGTGGCCAGAGACCGGGACTGGAGCTGGTCGGCTGACGGTTGAGGTGTTGTAGCCGGATACTAGGACTGGTGACTGGAACTGAAACTGGGCGGCTGGCATGTGGAGGCGTTGTAGCCTGAATACTGGGACTGGTGACTGGAATTGGAACTGGGCGGCTGGCCTGTGAAGGCGTTGTAGCCGGAATGTTGGGACCGGAAACTGGAACTGGAACTGGGAGGCCCTGGCTGGTCCGCCTAAACCCCCAGGGGTTTAGGCGCTCCGGTCTTTTTTCTTTTTTGAAATAATAATTTTTTTGAGTTGAATAGGGGTTTACGTGGAACAGCCAGGGGGGGTGAGCTGGTCCGCGTAAACCCCACCCCCCCCATGGGGGGGTTTAGGCGGACCAGCCTGGGCAGGGGGGTTTTAGGCGGACCAGCCTGGGCCCCCAGGCTGGTCCTCCTAAACCCCACACGAGGGGGGTTTAGGCGGGTTTGACCGGGGGTTTACCGTGGATTTGACCGTGGGTTTGACTGGGGTTTGACTGAGGGTTAGATTGGGATTTGACTGAGGGTTAGACTGCGATTTGACTGGGTTTGACTGAGGGTTGACTGGGGGTTTGACTGATGGTTGACTAGGGTTTGACTAAGAGTTTGACTAGGGTTTGACTGAGAGTTGACTGAGGGTTTGACTGAGGGTTGATTGAGGGTTTGACTCAGGGTTAAACTGGGATTTGACTGAGGGTTAGACCTATTACAAAATGTCGAACCCCGCGACCTGACCGCGTAGGTCGATCCGCGTGCGAGGGCGCACGATGGTGGTGAATGATGCGATGGGTTGCTTGGAGTCCCGAGTCGGGCTCGGACTTGCTGTAGAGTGGCTGAATCATACGCGCCCACCAGGTGCTTGGGGAAATTCCCGACGCACGTGTGTGGACCGTGTACGGGTGCTGTGTGCTCCTGAAACTTGTGGTTGGTCCTAAGTTGGTCTTCCTTTGACTTCATAGGGCTAGATGGAGGTGACTCAGAGGTAGACCCTGGTCTCGTTGCTGGGTGCCACATGGCATGTCTTGTAGTTAGGACGCCCCCGGGTCGGCTCGGGTAGCTATGTTGAACGCTGGCAAATCCACAAATTGAGTCATTGGGGGTGGACCCGATCGATCGTTGATGTTGCCGTGGGTCACGGCTAGCTGGTTAGGACCCTCGGTTGGGCCCGGTGACTGGGGCGTCGACATGACGATGCCGTTGGTCTGGCGGTTGGGGTGACCCTTGCTCCTTAGCGAAGAGTCGTATGAAGCGGCATGCTGTTCTGAGTCCCGAGTTAACTCAGTTGTTGAAGCGTCGACGGTGTGATACCATATGCAGGGTGTCCAGAGGTGATCCCCGAATCTTCACAGAGTGCCGTAAGGTACGGCAGCTTGTCCAAACTCCCAAAACTAACCCGGTCGTCGAGAAACTGGCTAGCATAGTTGTTGAAGTTAGATGGAAGGCTCTATCACCATAGGATGTGGATCTAGAGGGGGGGTGAATAGATTAATTGGCTATTTAAAAATTAGGCCTAGAATCAAATGCGGAATTAGAAGAACACTAAACGAACACAGCCAATGCACCGAATGAAACACACAAGATCTGCTGAACAAGCAATCAAACACACGAAAGGCACAAAGACTTTTAGGTGGTTCGGTCAATCCGACCTACGTCCACCCCACATTCAACTCGAATGTGGATTACTACTGATACACAGCTTCAATTTGCTGGGCTCTACAGCTTGCCAACAACTGCTGGGGCTTACAACTTATCCCGACCAGAGGAACACCCTCTGCAACAGCTGAGCTTCACAGCTTGCTCTGCTGGGCACTACAGCTTAGCCGACCAGAGGAACACCTCTACAACCCGCTGCCTCACAGCTTGAAACCGCTGACTAACAGCTTGATAGAACAAGAGTTTTCAAAGAGAAAATAGCAAGACTGAAAACAAACAAAACACACAATCGAATGAAGAAAACCAAAACGACTGTAGCTCAAAGTTGAGCAATATCAGCTCTGGTAACTGGACCAAGAGACTGATTCACAAGCTCTCACAATAACTCTCTCAACTCATCTCTCTCTTTCTTCTTCTCTCCTTTTCTTCTTCTCTGCTTTTCTTCCTCTCATAGTGATCTCGGTGGCTGCTGCTTCAGACTGGATGTATAGACTTCGCCAACTTCGATCAGCTCTTTTACAGAAGATGAATACTGCTATATATAACAGCAGCAGGTGGATAAGGGCGCGTGGCTTCCACGTTTTCCCGCCCAAGGAATTCTCCAGATTCGAGGTGCTTCCATCCACGTGGCAGCATCTGGTTACCTCGTCCTCCTGGGATCACGAGCCATGTCAGCAATCTCAGTAGAGAATCCCTGTCAGATAGAGTATCGAATGATCAGATTAAATAACAACTCTGTATAGACTTATCAGAAGAACTACATTGTATAGACTTCATATAAGTGAAAGCGATGTACAGACTTGCTGTATGAAGCAACCGCTGTACAGACTTAGGTGATATGAAGATTGTCAATGTATAGACTAAGTGAAGATCAATGCAATGTACAGACTTCGCAAATGAAGATGCATTGTGTAGACTTCATGAATGAAGATGCAATGTGTAGACTTCAGTGAGACTCAATTGAAGACAGACGATGTATATACTTCAGAACTGATGCACGATGTACATACTTCATGAGACTCGAATGAAGACAATCGATGTATAGACTTCACGACTGATGGATGCAATGTATAGACTTTGCAAGATGTGAAGGAGTTGAGTGTATAGACTTCACGATGTGAAGACTTGTCAACAAAGGACTGTACAGGCTTGAGGTGAAGACAGATGTATAGACTTTCTAAACGAACGGATGTATAGACTTGAAGCAATGGAAAACATCGACTGTATAGACTTTGAACTGCAACGTAGGTAAAGACATCGATGTATAGACTTCGAAGCTGAACATAGGTAAATAACCCAATGTGCAGACTTTGAATCGCAAGAAAGGAACAGATGCCAATGTACAGACTTTGGCAAACAGTGATGTACAGACTTGGCCAAACAGTCCAATGTATAGACTTGAGGCATGGAGGCCAATGTACAGACTTTACCTCGTGCAAGCTACAGTGAATGAATGTATAGACTTCGAACTCTTGAGCTCTGCATAGACTTTGCAGTCAACAGGCGATGTATAGACTTTGGAGTCTGATACCAATGTACAGGCTTTGTAGAACAGAAGCCTGTATAGACTTGGAGGATCAAGACGCTAAGGAAGACGCTCATTGTACAGACTTAGATGCCATTGACAAGTGCATGCTACAGTCCAATGTGTGGACTTACATGAGACGCTCATTGAGACGCTCAATGTACATACTTCGCCTGACACCGTCCAATGTACAGACTTTGCCTTAGACTCTAAATGAGACGGACAGTGTATAGACTTAGCCAATGCAATGAGTTGACGCAGTCCAATGTACAAACTTTCAAGCCAGAAGGCCAATGTGTGGACTTACATGAGACGCTCAATGTACATACTTTGCCTGACACCGTCCAATGTACAGACTTTGCAAGCCTAAGACGCTGAATGAGACGATGGGTGAGACGGTGCAGCTACAGTGGTGTACAAACTTCATGAGACGCTCACTGTATATACTTAGCACCGACAAATGTATAGACTTGCCAATGAGACGCTCACTGAACAGACTTTACGAATGAACAATGCAAGAGACGGCTGTAAAGACTTGGTGTAATGCAGTGTGTTAACCTGTGAGATGCATAGAATACACAGACAATCTGATAAAATCAATTTCATCAAAACATAAAAAGTGTTGCCAATCAATCAAAACAGTGTGTTGCTATATGAAATAAAGTACATGTCAACACCATCAACACATAGGAGTCACAACAATCTCCCCCTTTTTGATGATGGCAACCCCCTATCATATAGAGTAGCAACATCCTGTCATACAGATGCATTTTTTTGATGAAGGACATGATTTGTTATTCAGATTGTTATGCAGTTGCATGTAAATGCTATGAATGACATGCTGCATGCTTCAAAATGTAAGCAACTCCCTGCTAACAAAATTTCCCCCTTTTACCTGCCATAATGCAGATGCATACACTCCCCCTGAATGCAGAATTCTATTCTCCCCCTGAACAGAAGGAATGAATTCAGACAATATTCTCCCCCTTTGCCATCAACAAATAGGAGGGAAAGTGAGTGCAAGGGAAGGAAAAGAAAGTTTCAGCTGACTGGCATTCTTAGCAAGTAGTTCAAAAATTAAGCAACTAAAGCATAGAACCTTCAGTCATATGAACTTTGAAACGGCTTAGAAATTGAATTCTTGTTTAAAGGTTATAAAAATGAGAGTTCATGCACTACATTCATTGGATAAGGTAGATGTGCATGATAAAACAATAAACTAGAGTCATATTTACATGAGAGATTCAGTTTCAGAATATCTTACTTTCATAGACTCAGTAAATGTGTTAAGAGAAACCAGGTCATGTATTGAAATTAAACAATTGACATCCATGAAATTTCTTTGAAGGAACAGCATTTTAATATTATTTCATTTAGGGCATTCAGGTACCAAAAGTCTTTTTGCGTAAGGGTATACGTTTATCAGACGCCAATACCCCTAGATACTCAACATGATGGACCATCTTGCCTATGATCAAACTCAATAGAATTGATTGACACCTTTTTGTGTGAGGGTACACGTTTATTAGACGCCAGTTACCCCCAGGTACTCAGTGAAAATAACCTACTGTTTTGATCATTTTATATAGAGATAGCTGATACACCTCATGACATGAGTGGTGTCTACTTCTTTGATGGATCACTCAGTTTCTCAGTGATTTACCAGTCATTGCTCTGTCAATGCTATTTTTTTTCAAATAATTTTTAATGTTTTTCACTATCTTTCTTAGCTGCCCTTTATTTGTTTCAGAATGACTTGTTTAAGGACAATACACATACTAGCTTCTCTAACATGATTTCAGATGAGTTTTCAGATTTCAGATATAATTAGCTTTGTCTGACATGAAATAAGATAAGGTTGAGAGGTTTATCAATATTCAGCATCCTTATTTACTGATTGTAGTCTTTCAACTCTAAAGATTATAAATTTAAACCATTAAGTCAGTCTTTAAGCAATTAAAGTTCTTATGAAGAAGAAGTCTGTTTTCTATTGCTTAATATTAGAACTGACTAAAGATTGCCATACTGTCAGACTCAACTCTGAATCATATGCAATACTCCCCCTGTCTATGTGCATGTGGTTTTGCGAATAGTGACTGAACAAATGATTTTGAAATTCATGCTTATTCAGACCTATTATGCTATATTATGCAGAGAAATGCAGTGCAATACAATCATGCAGAAATATAGACATATCATGCATCTAGACATATATATGCAATGATGATCATGAGTGCAATAAAAAATATGAGAGTCATGCATTATCATAAGTCTGTTGCACCATTCAACCTTCACAAAGTTTTATTCAATCTATCAACAGCAAGTCCAAATCAGATGTTTATTCAAAGCAGCTCAAAAGTTTTATTCAAGTCAACAAAGAGTTCATTCATTATGCTGAAATTTACACAAGCCAAGTTCTCTTCTAAAAAATTAAAATTTTCATTTCCAAGTGGCTTAGTAAAGATATCAGCAACTTGTTTGTCTATTTCAATGAAGTCCAGTTCAATTTCCTTTTTGTTACAGCATCTCTTAGAAAATGATGTTTTATTTCTATGTGCTTAGTCCTAGAATGATGAACAGATTTTTAGCAAGGCATATGGCACTAGTATTATCACATAGAATTGGAATACATTCCAGTTTTATCTGATAATCATCTAGTTGGTGCTTAATCCAAAGTACTTGGGCAGCACAATTACCTGCTGCAACATATTCAGCCTCAGCTGTAGACAAGGCTACAGTGTGTTGCTTCTTAGATGCCCAAGATACTAGACAACCACCAAGGAATTGACAATAGCCACTAGTGCTTTTTCTATCTACTCGACACCCAGCATAATCAGCATCAGTGTAAGCTAGAAGCTCTAACTCACACCTAGCAGGATACCATAATCCTAGCTCTTGGGTGCCTAGCAGATATCTAAAAATCCTTTTCACTGCTTTAAAATGATTTTCTTTAGGACTGGCCTGAAACCTAGCACATAATCCTACAGCGAATTGAATATCAGGCCTAGATGCTGTTAAGTAGAGAAGGGATCCGATCATACCTCTGTATAACTTCTAGTCAAATGGGTTACCTTTAGTGTCTTCATCAAAGCTTGTAGAGGTACCCATTGGAGAAGCTATCTCTTAAAGGTTATCCATCTTGTATTTCTTGAGAAGATCCCTTGTGTACTTGGACTGAGTGATAAACATTCCATCCTTTGTTTGTGTAACCTGCAGTCCAAGAAACAATTTGAGCTCACCCATTGAACTCATTTCAAACTCATTAGTCATTGTTTTAGAAAATTCCTCACACAATTTGGGGTTAGTTGACCCAAAAATGATATCATCCACATCAATCTGTACAATAAGAATTTCAGAATGACTCACCTTTGTAAACAAGGTCTGATCAACTACTCCTCTAGTGAAATTTTGATCAGTGAGAACTTGCTCAACCTGTCGTACCAAGCTCTGGGAGCTTGCTTAAGACCATAGAGAGCTTTATTTAATTTGTAAACATGATTAGGGAAATCTAGACATTCAAACCCAGGGGGCTGTCTAACATAGACATCCTCATTAATTTTCCCATTCAAGAATGCAGATTTTACATCCATCTGCTGAGGATTATACCTAGGGAACATGCATAAGCTAATAAAATTCTAACAACTTCTAATCTGGCTACAGGGGCAAATGACTCTTCAAAGTCAATACCAAACTCCTGGTTGTACCCCTGAGCAACAAGTCTGGCTTTATTTTTAATAATATTCCCTGATTCATCAGATTTATTCCTGAAAACCCACCTAGTCCCTATGACTGTTCCATGATCAGGAGGTGGGACCAAGTGCCACACCTTGTTCCTGTCGAACTGATTAAGCTCCTCATGCATGGCATTAATCCAATGCATATCCTTGAGGGCACAGTCAATGGACTTGGGTTCAATTTGAGAGACAAGAGCATATGCATTTAATTCATCCTGAATTCTAAAGTGACCTCTAGTTCTAGGGGGATCATTCAGATTGCCAATGACATTATTCACATGGTGATCTTTAAGATATCTAATATTAACAATCTGAGTTTCAGGAATTTCACTTACCTCCCCCTGAACTTCAGGTTCTTCTTCATTTTGCTCTTCTTTATCTTCCTCACCATCAGACTGGTCTGCAGAGTTTTCATCTTTCAAAATGTTCCCATCTTTGTTCCTGCAATAACCATGGTTGGTTTCCATCAAGGTTTCATCAAAGATAATGTGTGGAGATTCTTCAATAATTTTTGAGTTTAAATTGAACACTCTATAAGCCCGGGTGTTTTCAGAATAACCGAGGAAGATTCTTGGTTCACCTTTTGGCTCAAATTTATCAAGGTCCCTCTTGTCATTTATATGTATAAAATATTTACAACCAAAGACCTTGAAGTGGGCGATTGAAGGTTTCTTACCTCTCAAAATCTCATAAGGGGTTTTCTGGGTGGAAGGTCTTACCATTGCCCTGTTAATTACATAACAGGCTGTGTTGACTGCTTCAGCCCAGAATTTTCTTGGCAGTTGACCTTCAACTAAGAGAGTTCGGCCCATTTCTACTAGAGTTCTGTTCCTCCTTTTGACAACACCATTCTGCTCAGGTGTCCTGGGTGAGGAGAACTTATGATGAATCCCACTTGACCTGCAAAATTCTTCAAAGTGTGAGTTTTCAAACTCACCTCCATGATCAGTCAAAATATTTTCAATTTTCTGATTTATTCTTATACAGAACTCCAGAAATTCTAAAATGCATCACTCTTATTAGATAAGAAATAAACCCAAGTATACCTAGAAAAGTCATCTACCATAACAAACCCATACCTCCTCCCTGATAAGCTGACAGATCTGGTTGGCCCAAAAAGGTCCATGTGTATCAGCTCATAAGGTTTGGAAGACAGATTTTCAGTTCTAGACTTAAATGACTTTCTAGTTATCTTTGATTGAGTGCATGCATCACAGATTTTATTTTCTTTCTTGAAGGAAACTTCAGGAAGTCCTCTAACCATGCTATACTTGTTTAGTTTATGCAAAATGGTATAACTAGCATGGCCTAACCTACGATGCCATAAAAATGCTAAATCTTCTCTATTGGCAGTAAGACATAGGTTAGAATGCTGAATATCATCTAGATCTATCATGTATATGTTATTTATTCTTTTTCCAGAGAATTTTATAATTTCTGAATCAGGTTCAAAAACCTTGCAGCATTGAGAATCAAATAAAACCTTATGACCCTTATCACACAACTGGCTGATACTAAGTAAATTGTAAGCTAACCCTTCAACCAGCATAACATCATCAATGCAGCAGGTAGAACACTTACCTACCTTACCTGATCCAATGATCCTACCCTTTGTGTTGCTTCCAAAGGTGACAAGGCCTCTTAGCTTTTCAGTTAGCATGCAAAACTTCGCCTTATCTCCTGTCATATGCCTGGAGCAGCCACTGTCCAAGTACCACAAGTTGCTCTTGGCTGCCAGGCATACCTGCACACACAATTAGGGTAAAGAGTTTGGAACCCAAGTCTGGTTGGGCTCCAATGCAGATGAAGTGCAAGTAAAGAAAGAGAGCATGGTTTTGGGAATCCACATTTGTTTGAAGCAGTTCTGTTCAGTGGATTTTCCAGATTTCTTTTTGTTTTACTTTTTCTTGTTGACTTTCTTCTTATTTGCACCAATAGAGTTATTCACAGAATTGTTGTTATTGTGCCAATGCTTCGGCCAGGTTGCATTCATAAAGTTTTGGCCATAGTAGTTCCTGGGCTGGCTGTGAAATGTTGGTAATTCCTAGGCATCCGACTACCATACCCATTTTCCCAATTTCTGACATATGGTCTGTAAAAGTGTGTAGGTTGATGAACATACCCTGTATACATGCCTTGAGTTCTAGTCCACCCACACCCATTAGGATAGATTGACTGTGTGGGGTAGTAGGACTGAACTCTAGGTGGATTGAATTTGTTGGGCTGACTTCTGAAAATATTTTGTCTTCCCTTCACCCTTGACCCTGCTGACCTATTCATAGGTTTTGGTTGGGTCCTTTTCTGTGATGATGGTGGTGAAGACTTTTTGGCATTGACATGCGGTTTGTTTACCAGAGCAGGCTGACCCTGTTTGCGACCTTTTCTTTCGTTCCCCTTTTCGTTCGCCTATCGATCAACCATTTGGCTAACTGGTAGTCAACTGACTGATTGACGACGCGGGCGTGCCAGTCACATGAGTGATAATTTTATTGTGCGCTCATTCTGACCCATGTCGGGTGAATGTGAGGTTCGGTCGGGACCAGCAGTCCGCCATACCGTAAAGGTTATGGCGTTAATTACAGCCCCCACGAGGAGGGAACACCTTTGATTAATTGCCGAGATATCGGGCTGTCGAAGCCGGATTAAAAAGAGCTACATGATGATCATGAGGAAGACATGCAGGATGTACATATTTATCATATAGCAGATGTATAGTTCATGGAAAATGGATCCTAGGTACGTGGCGGAGGACGCAGGTCCGAAGACCACCATCGCGCGTGACGAGGCTTCCGGCCAGACATGATCCGGCTTTTAGCCGACGCCATTTGATATACCAGGAGATCTATGCATGCATGCACACAAGACATTCATGATTATATTGAACATGAAGATAGCGTTATGAAGACGGTGACGATCACCCATATTTATTACCCCTCGTCGAGAAGAGGGAGAGCAACACAAGTATGCTAGCGAAAGCGAAATGCTAACGGATTATGATGGTGAGTATGATGACGGCATGACTCGGGCTCGCTTGACCCTCCTTTATTCAATTCAATGCCTGCTACGGCTTGTCGACATTGCCCCCGAGAGGCGAGGCTTGCCCCGGGGTAAATAGACCATTAGAGCGGCACAAGGTTTCAAAACCGGCGTGACTATGTAAGAAAACTTATACGGCGCGATAAAGCGTAGGCATAGCGGCTAATACGGCGCGGTCTTCATGCAGTTGAAACGGCGCGCAAGAGGGTTGGGGCGCACCGGTTTAGGGCGCGTCGGAAAGGCGCAAGGAAGATTTTTAAGAAATGAGTGTGGGGTTAATCCGGCGCGGGGGGGTACCGCGCCGGTTTAGGGCGCGCCGGTTAAGACCGCGCCGTATTAAACCTGTTTTGTTGAATTATAACCTTTTTAAGTTTATTAGACTTCATGGGACCCTTTCTTGAGTTGTTGGGCCAGATGATTGTTCGATTGGAGTCCATGGCCTTCTGGAAATGAGGGGGAGGTCAGTCCGAGGTTCATACTCGAGCACTAAGTTGATTCGATTCGGAGCGATCATTTTATTGACATAATTATCTGGAGTCTGTCAAAAATTTGACAGCATCTCCCCTGAACAAACAGAGTTGCAGGAGAGAATCGGGGTCATACTCACTGATGGAGCAAGCCCCTAAATCACCGGTCTGCCCAAAGGCGGCCAGCATACCCCACTGGATAGGATACCCCGAGGACAAGCCTGCTAGGGGCACCAAAGCTCCATGGGGGAAGAGATAGAAGGGCGAAGTCACTGATGATGAGGATGACACCCCGAGGGCTAGCCTACGAGGGGTGAAGGACTCGTAGTCAGTGATTCGCCCCATGGAGGGACTGACCATTGGGAGAGTGGGACTCTGAGGACTAGCCTACAAGGAGCACACACACCCTGGTCTCGATCGGGCCCTGGTCTATCGGGGTTGAGTTCGTTGACCCAGGCTCCCCTTCATTATTAGCCATGGCTTCGAGAAGACGCCCACCATGGAGAGGTAGGGCCCTCGGTCGCCCGGCAACTGTAGGAACTAACAGGGGAATGTCCCCCTCCCCGGGTGATCGAAGTGACAGGGAAACCTCAGAACGATGCAGATGGCCACGAAGAACAAGTGATAAAGGCCTAAGTTAGACAGCCCCTCGGCAGGGACATATGCTTGAACAGTTAGAAAACAATACTCAAGGGGATAGACCCTGTACGTGGCAGACAAAGGCGCTCGCAGAGGCACGGCTTCATCCGAGAGGAGAAAGGGATGCAATGTCCTTGAACTAAACATAAAAGAAATGAAACTAAAGAAAGCCCCCGGGGAGGGGTGTTTCTGTAGCCCGCGATGATTCGGGGCATGATATGAATCTCGAGGAAACCGGGATCGGTCCTACGCAGAAAAGAACCTTGACGCGCATGTCAGCATAGATAAAGATAGAGAAAGGGAAGATCGTTCATCCAATTTATTGAGTCAAGCATCCACAGGCATGCATACATATCACCATCCCTAAGACGGGGAGGATTTAACATTTGCACGGTGAGATTACAATTCCGGCACCATTATTTGGTCGCCGTTTAACGATATTAGAAGCAGAGGACGCCCAGATCACAATAACAGAGAAGAGATGGCGGAAGAAATCGCGAAGAGGGGGGGAGGGGAATCGACTCATATCATCATCGCCCCTCCCCTCCATCGCTTACATTCGATGGGTAGAAGCTTAGAGTAAAATAAAACAAAAAAAAATGCGGAAAGCAGGAAGAGAAACGACCCCTGCCCACCTGTTCCTCACAAACAGAGTATCGTAGCTGCATGCCGGCGATCGCCCCTTCAGAGAAGAAAACCCTCGCTCTCTGTATCTCCCTAGAAAAGAAGAAACTCTCCCTTGTTTTTCAGTTGCCCTCTTCTTCTCAACTGCCTCCCTCTCTTTTCTTTTCTCTCTGCACTGAGAGCCGCCTCTCCTTTTTTCAATCGAACCTCGCCCATATATATAACAGGTTGGAGGCTCTTCATCCGGCGTGAGCTTTTGGCGCGCCGAGAGAGTCTTCATCAACTTATCACGCCGGTTTAAGGCGCCATCTGATAGGGTAGATGGCGCGCCGGGACGAGGGCGGAAGGTAAAGGGGGCGCGCCGGGATAAGGGTATTGAGTGAGGGGCGCGCCGGTTTAAGGCGCGCTGGGCTAATGCCCCTTGTACGCTTCAAGCCAGGCAATGAACTCGGGATAATTCCGGGGGCCATCGTGAACATGTACTCTGCCACTGCTTACTAAGGCTTCGACGATATGATCTGTCGAAGCTCCTAGATTGGCGTACGGCCATTCTCGAGGTGCATAGATTGCTTTAGACTGCTCGCACGGGTTTTCTGCGAGCACACGGCCTTTAAGCTCTCTGATCCATGCCGTTAGCTTGGCCTGGCTTGTTTCCGAGGCTTCTCGAAAGACGTGACAACACCAGGGATAGCTCCGCTTGAGCTGGGTGATCATTCGGCTGCTAATGGGCCCATCTTGGCAGGAAGCCGCACCCATGTCGGGTGATCGAGATCTCCCGCCGCCAGAGCTTTCGGTCCTCCGTGCTGGAGAGCCGGGGGAACTCCTTCGTCCTCAGGAGAACCTCTTCATTTGGTGGGGGATCACCGGATAGACCGTCATCCTTGATCGGACAACGGATGTGGTGTATGCGGCATGATAGAGTCGATGCCGGTTCATTAGGCAAGCTTGGTCGCACTGTCGGTTGGTTGTGAGCTTGTCTCGGCTCCCCTGAGGTGAAGTCCCCGTGTCTGTACGGAATGACCCGAGGCTCTGGCGGCTTGAGAAATCTTCAATATGTTGATCTTTATCAGCTTCCGTACTTCGGTGGGCCGGGTCATTCGTCCTTATGGTTTGGTCGCCGACGATCATATTTTAGGTGCCAACAAATGCCCCCCAGACGTGGGTGTTGCGAGCAAGGCACGAGTGTAGCAGGGCCGACGGATGTATTTCACCCGGACTGACCTCCCCTTTGATTGGCGGGCACCTGGGATGGCCTTTAATTCGGCACGGGCGTTGACCCGGCACCGTTCAGACGTTAATACGGCGCGCCCTTACCCTTTGTGGTTTTAATCCGGCGCGGTCTCAGGCATTTTGCTTTGACCCGGCGCGCCTTTTACCGGCGCGCCTTTTGCTTAGAGGGCCGTTAATCCGGCGCGCTAAATAGCGCGCCGGTTTAGCGGACGGGGGCTTCCCTTATAAGCTTTCCTCTCTTTGTTTTTGTTTTTTCATCCCTCTCATTCGCACCGACTCTTTCTCTCTCTTCCCTTTTCTTCTCTCCTTCTGGCGCCGAGAGCGGCGGTTTCTTCCTTCGGGTGAGTGGAGGTGCCGTCAATTTGGGTTTCAAAACCCTTTCTTTGGGCCCCGGGAGGCTTCTAGCAGGGCTTGCCCTCGGAGCTGTTTCCCCGGGTGTTCCTCTAGCCTCGGTGTAATGCGATGGCTGCTTTTTAGGGATCGTTCCTCAGTGGACGCGTTCCCGCTTTTCTTCGGCAATTCCCTGTGCTGGGGAGACTCTGCCGAAATTTTGTCAGAAGTTCGCCTTTGATTAGCCATTTCCTGACTTTGTTTTTTATTTGGTATGCTCTTTTTGCAGCTATCATGGCATCCAGTTCTTCTCTCGTGCCGCAGGTGACATGGGAGAACGTCAATTCCCTTGACTGGGGGCACGGCCAGGTGGCCATAGTTGCAGAGTCTTCGGATTCAGAGACGGACACTGTAGACACCGGTCGTCTCCTTATCTCGGGGGTGACTCTTTCATTATGATAGAGAGGCGTGACCAGAAGGATTATCCCAAGGACAAGCACCTGATGTCCCTTCTTCGGCGCTTCAACCTTCAGGGGAAGTGGGATGTGTTCGCCGTCCGGAAGGTCGAGCAGGCTCTGCTGGTGGAGAGAGACAGCTTGGCCGAATGCGTAATGCGAGGAAGACCCATCTATCTCCCTAGGGAGGTCAGGAAGTGGAGCGTTGTGCTGGGGCTGCAAGACCTGGCTCCGGCAGACGGACTGTTGACCAGAGCTCCCGAATTTGTACCTGCTCGGTGGAATGACTCCGCGGGCAGAGTAGATCGGGAGAAGCCGATCTTTGGTTTATTCCTTGCCCCGTTGAGATGGGGATATAGAGATGAGTCATTCTTGCTGGATTGCTTGGCGATTCGCTTCAAGCACCAGATCTCCGTGGGGTGGTTTGCTGAGTTGAAAGTTACAGACGCCCACGCATTCAGGCCTGGAGCAGTGGAATTCATAGACTATGTGCTGCATCATTATGCTCCTCTTTTGACCAGAGCTGGTGTTTATCACAGCGTGTACGCTTCAAGGTATCGGTACCCGATTTCCCGAGGCTTGTGCTGTGGCATGATCGAGGTGTTTTGCCCTGAATACAACACCTTCTATACTTCAGAGGGGGAGACCTCCTTAGACTTGTGGAGTCTATCTCAGCTCAGCGGCCTGCCCATTGATGGAGAGCCGTATGAAGAAGTTTGTTGGCCTGACTGGTTGAAGGACCAGACCGACGGTGACGGCCGGTATTTGGCGGGCTACGCCTATCGATATCTAATGAAGGCGTATCGCACCCTCTTCCATTCGTCGCACGACACGAGAGAAGCTCGAAAGCCGGGCGAGAAGCGAAGAGTGCGGATGGGCGCTTGGCTTCAATATTTCTTCTAGGGGAAGAACAAGTATGAAGATTTTCCTCCGATAGCACCGGTGGCCCAGAAGCGGAAGAAGACGGTACGATGCCAGGCCTGCTTCGTCATCTTTCTTCGAGAGGAGGGCAGGGGGAAAACCCAAACCCTACTGGTGTTGATGCAGTGACTCACTGTGCTGCATATTTGGTTTATTGGCTTTGTTCCTTTGCTCTCCCTCAAGGTGACGAGAGCGTGATCAGGGCTGAAGCCATATATCCAGCCTGTCTTATGGCTTGGGGTACCAAGCTGTCTCTTTGCCCAGTGGCCCTGTGCCTACTTACAAGATGTTGGGAGACTTGCACAAGACGCGCCTCCCCAGAAGCCTTCGGACGGTTGGTCCGTTACATTTCTTTAATGCTTGGGTCTGCACCCTGTTCCCGGAGGCAGCTCCTCGGGCGTTACAAGCAGTTCCTCTGGTCCCGCGCATGATAGAGTTCGCAAGTGCCGAGCCATCATTGCTAGCGGAGCAACTCTATGCCATTCGGGGTAAATTGACCCGTCTTCCCGTGGACTCGCCTGGGGTTCTTCATTTCTGGAGCTTAGCTGCTCACTCGAGCCCGTTGACGAACAGGACGAGGCAATGCAAGCTCTTTGAAACTGAGGAGTACATCCATCCGATTTCCCAGGCCAATTATACCAGGCCTATTCTGGAGCCGGAGTTGGTTGATTGGGCACTGGCCATCAGGCCTAGTGTCCTCGTATTTCGCAAGAGCGGCATTCTGTGGCTGGAGCCGTATTACCCGTTCCGTTTCAGTCGGAACTTTGGCTACGACCAGCAGATTCCACATTCCTCTTCGCAATTTGCATTGCCCAACAGGCACAGGGCCGGGCAAACGTCCAATGATGACGCCCGGATATGGTGGGACTTTTTCCATCGTCGCGAAGACGTTTCTTTCCGGGTGCCCGCCCCCGCACGGTTCCCTCGCGTCACGCCTGAATACGTCAAGTGGTGGAACGCGCGGACGGGATTTTACAGGACCTCCCGGAGAGAGTGCTGGGCCGTGGCGGAGCACAGGTTCTTAGCTTCCCAGCCGAAGCCAGTTCTTGATATTGACGCTTCTTATTTGAAGAAGTTGAAATCTTGGACTAATACGGACGTGAAGGCCTATCTAGAGGCCCGCAAGCTCGTAAAAGGCCGCAAGATGAAAGTTGAGATGAAGTTGCCCCCGATCAACAAGGATGATTATGTGAAGACCCTTCGGGGTTTATGCCGGGTAAGCAGTGAGAGGGTGATTCTCCAGCAACTCCCTTTGCCAGTAGAGGAGCCCATCGCGGCGTGGCCGACTGGCGTCCCGAGGTGGACAGGTTGTATCCCTACCGGGCTTTCATTCGCAAAGAGGACAGGCGGGCTGACTTATATGCCAACACCCCCTGGCTGTTCGCACTTCTTCGGTCTCACAGCATCTCGGTGGGTAGCCCCAGCGAAGCCATACTGGACCATCCTCTTCAGATCTCCTTGAAATATGTAGACAGGTGGGGGCTGGACCATCTGAGCCTGTATTATCTGCTGTCCTCCCGTGGCCATGAGGACCTGGCACTGCTGGCTGAGCAGAGCGAAAAGATCGGGGATCTATGCTGGCTTATTCGCGAGGCGGCTTCGAGGGACAAGACGCCATCGCTATTTTATTGGCCTCTCTTCCCCTTTTATACGGGGCCGTCAAGTAAGTTCTATCTTTTCCTTCAGGCCCTTCGGCCAGCTTCTTCCTTTCATTGTGGTTGCGTCATTCTAACCCTTGTGCGTATACAGTCCGACCGACTTCGGAGGAGACCCGGCACTTCAGGGAGCTGATCATAAAGGCCCAAAAGCTGACATATTTTGAAGTTCCTGAGCCGGCGCCGACCACGATGCCACTGCCTCCTGGGGATTCGAGGAAGAGGACTAGGTCCCAACTGCGAGAGGCCGTCGGGAAGGCGAAAGCGGCGGTGACCCGAGTGACACGGGCACGCCGGAAGAAAGCTACCGAGAAGGAACCAGCCATCGTCCTTCCCTCTGTTGTATCCTTTGAAGAGTTTGAGGCTTCTCGTGCACAAGGGCTAGAGGCCGAAGGTAGGCTTTTCTTTTCTTCAGAGTGCATTAGCTTGTTTTGACCGCTTGGGGTGGCCCGTGCTGACAGTTGCCAATACAGCTGCCGCGGTCGTCAGACCGGAGGCGACGGTGGATGTAGCGGCCAGCGACGAGGCAGAGGGAGTCCTTGCTGCTTCCACAGAAAGGGATCTGCCTTCCCCAACACCTCGGCGGGAGATGGAAGGTAATTTATAGTTTAGTTGCGATAGCAACGTAAATCTTCGTATCTTCAGCCGTCTTGACTCCCTTTTTGCTGTGAATTGTAGTCGATACACAACCATCATTGTTTCCGGGCTCGGAGAGCGCAGAGGAGGTGATCCCCTCGGGGCAAGGAGAACCCGCCCCTGAGGTATCGTCTAAGCTGCCCTTGGTGTGGAGAGCACCGGGAAAGCTTCCGCCGAGGGTGATGCTCCTGCTGGCGAGGCTCCTACTTCGACAGCGGAGCGTCCTGAGAGAGCAGAGGGGTCTTCCTCCTCTGAGCATGTAGATTATGGTGGCGGCTCAGTGACGAGGAGCCATCACCGCTTGATTTTGAGACCGACGATGCTGGGGTGTCCTCGGCCTATGAGAGTGACTATCCGACTTTCAGCCCGGCCCGGTTATCATGGGGCGGTCCTGTGCCGTCATTATCGCTTACGAGTGAGGAGGCTGGCGCTGGGGGAGCTGCTCTTAAAGACTTGAGCTTAGTCCCGGCCGAGGTAAGGACCTATCCAGGGTCGATGCTTACCATGCTTCTTTTCTCCTCCTTCTAGCCAGTTTTAAGTGTATATATCTCCGATGCAGACTGAGGTGGCGCTGCCAACTATGACGGTGCAGATACCACTCCCGGCCCTGGGAACAGGCCAGGTGACTTTCCCGTCCGTCCTGCGGCCCATCGCATTGCGGTACCCAAAGGATCATGCAGCAGCGATGGTTCCAGTTGGTCCCGGAGCGCTCGTGGAAGTTGATAGTTCGGAGATAGCTGGAGACTCTCCGTCAAGGGAGGCTGCACAGCAGTTAGTTCTGGAGAAGGGAGGCTCTGCTGAGGTAGAAGCTGGGGAGATTATTGAGGGACGGACGTCCTCGGTGCTCGAGGTTCTTGTCGGACTCCCATCCCAGGGGGTCGGCAAGGAGATTGTTGTTGTTGAGGCTCTAGCCATCCGCATCTGCCGGTGCGGTTGTTCCCAGTGGTAGTGGGCTGCAGCTTATGCCGTCGTCATCCTCCGGGACGGCTGATGATATATGGGCTGCCGTGGATAGCAGAGTAGAGTTCGAACTGCCCGAGACGTCGCCACTTGGTCTTCAATCCTCGAGTGATGTCGTGTGGCAGTTCCTGGGGACCCTCCAGCAGACCGTAACAGCCAGTAGGGATTTAACTTATATTCAGCTGAGGGGCTTGATAGAGCATCTGTCCCGCTCGCTGCTGGCCCTCGGTTGTCCCATGGACGACTGGACTCCGCGGGTGATCTGCTCCTGAAGTATGTGAACCGGAGGGAGTTCTTGGGCCGGGAGGCAGCTGACCAGCTGACGGCCATATCATTGGAGCGGGCTGAAAACAAGACGGCCCTTATTTCTCTGCAAGAGACCGCGGCGAGGGCGAGGGACGAGGCCAACGCCTCTTTACAACGCCGGAGCTCCCTGACGGCCCGGATGACGGCATTGCGGGCCGAACTTTCCAGGATAGAGGCTGAACTTGAAGAAGTAGATCGCCTGGGGGTCCAAAAGGTTGAGGATGCTGAGATGGCTGAAGGACAAGCTGCTTCCCTGGAGGTGAAGCTATCCGAGCTGGAGGCCACCTGAGTTCAGATTGCAAGAACTGATCCGTCATCCCTCCCTGGGTATTCCTGTGCTGGAGGACATCTTCCGACGCCCTTTGCCGTAGTCTCTTCTCTTTATGTGCTCCCTTTTGATGCACCTTATGTATTCCAGGGCATGACCCATGTAATCATGTGCTTTTTACTTCAAAGTAATGAAAAATCTCCGTCCTGATTTTGAATGAAGACTCTATCTTGTCATTTTTTTCCTTTCATTTGCCCGTTGATTCTAGTCCGAGTGTATGAGTCACTAGGGCAGGAGAGCGCTCACGCCTTCAGGGAAGGGGTGAGGTGTTCACTCCACCGCACCGCGACTTTTCTCGAGACTAGAAACGGCCTATGCCGGCCGAGGGTTCGGGGGACTCAGGAGGGCATAGTGAAACTGATGGATACACGGTCCTGCCGAGAACGGCCAGAACCGAGAACGGGTAGCGACCGGTCTTGCCGATGGTGACAAGGGTCGAAAAAGGGTAGACGGTCTTGCCTATGATGACAGAAACCGGATAGGGTAGCGACCGATCCTGTCGATGGTGACAAGGGTCGAAAGGGGTAGACGGTATTGCCGATGGTGACAAAAACCGGATAGGGTAGCGACCGATCTTGCCGATGGTGACAAGGGTCGAAAGAGGTAGACGGTATTGCCGATGGTGACAAAAATTGGATAGGGTAGCGACCGATCCTGCCGATGGTGACAAGGGTCGAAAGGGGTAGACGGTATTGCCGATGGTGACAAAAACCGGATAGGGTAGCGACCGATCTTGCTGATGGTGACAAGGGTCGAAAGGGGTAGACGGTATTGCCGATGGTGACAAAAATCGGATAGGTAGCGACCGATCTTGCCGATGGTGACAAGGGTCGAAAGGGGTAGACGGTATTGCCGATGGTGATAAAAACCGGATAGGTAGCGACCGATCTTGCCGATGGTGACAAGGGTCGAAAGGGGTAGACGGTATTACCGATGGTGACAAAAACCGGATAGGTAGCGACCGATCTTGCCGATGGTGACAAGGGTCGAAAGGGGTAGATGGTATTGCCGATGGCGAAAAAAACCGGATAGGGTAGCGACCGATCTTGCCGATGGTGACAAGGGTCGAAAGGGGTAGACGGTATTGCCGATGGTGACAAAAACCAGATAGGTAGCGACAGATCTTGCCGATGGTGACAAGGGTCGAAAAAGGGTAGACGGTATTGCCGATGGTGACAAAAACCGGATAGGGTAGCGACCGATCTTGCCGATGGTGACAAGGGTCGAAAGGGGTAGACGGTATTGCCGATGGTGACAAAAACCGGATAGGGTAGCGACCGATCTTGCTGATGGTGACAAGGGTCGAAAGGGGTAGACGGTATTGTCGATGGCGACAAAAATCGGATAGGTAGCGACCGATCTTGCCGATGGTGACAAGGGTCGAAAGGAGTAGACGGTATTACCGATGGTGACAAAAATCGGATAGGGTAGCGACCGATCTTGCCGATGGTGACAAGGGTCGAAAGGGGTAGACGGTATTGCCGATGGTGACAAAAATCAGATAGGTAGCGACCGATCTTGCCGATGGTGACAAGGGTCGAAAGGGGTGACAATAGATGTATATTGCCGGGATATCGGATGAAGACTCCGCCACGACCTCGAAAAGGGGTCTTCCGGACAGAGAATGAATCATCACTATTCAGCATTCATTTTTATTCACATTACTGACCTAAGCACCCTTTCGGGTTTTCACCGAAGCCAGCCCCCTCTTGCTTTTACCCACGCGCCCTTTCAGGTTTTCACGCGGCGGGGTACCCGATTTTGCCTGCGACGCCCTTTCGGGTTTTCGCCACAGCTGGGTTATAGCCATTTTTGCACTTAACCTGACATAGGAGCAAGTCTGGCGGGGTATCTCTATTTTTAACCCCATTTTCTTTTCTTCTTTTTTTTCTCTTTTTTTTGTTTTTTGAATTCGAGATTCAGAAGAACTGGACCGCGGGAACACTGACCGTCCTTGTCGATGAGGACAAGGGTTGGTCTTAGGTTTATCTCGTCGACACTGGTTAAATGTCGAAGCAAGGACGTGGCTTATTAACAAGGATGTAGGATCCAAGTTCAAGAGTAGAGGTCGACCGTTCTCGCCGATGATGGCGAGAGTCGAAAAGGGTTTATTCGTCGGCGCATGCTACTGCCGAAACAAGGATGGGGTTGTCAACAGGGACGTAAGGTCCAAGTTGAGGGTAGAGATCGACCGATCTCGTCGAGGATGACGGGGGTCGAAAAGGATTTGTTCGTCGGCATATATTACTGCCGAAACAAGGATGGGGTTTGTCAACAGGGACGTAGGGTCCAAGTTGAGGGTAGAGATCGACCGATCTCGCCGATGATGACGAGGGTCGAAAAGGATTTGTTAAAAGATTTCCGGCAGGACTTTGATGACTGTCCCTTTCGGAGCTTTATTGGGTGGAGAATAGGAGAGGCATTTGGAAATTACCACTTTACCGACTCAGGCGCCCTTTCGGGTTTTCACCGAAGCCAGCCCCCTCTTGCTTTTGCCCACACGCCCTTTCAGGTTTTCAAGTGGCGGGGTACCCGATTTTGCCTGCGACGCCCTTTCGGGTTTTCGCCATAGCTGGGTTATGGCCATTTTTGCACTTGTCCCGATATAGGAGCAAGTCTGGCGGGGTATCTCTATTCTTAACCCTATTTTTATTTTGACTTCTTTCTTTTCTTCCTCTTTCTTTATTCGGAATGCGAACCGAGAGAGGGTAGCTTGATCGGGGCGAAATGCCGTTAACCAAGGAAAGGTAGCTTGATTAGGGCGGAGAGCCGCTAGCCAAGGAAAAGTAGCTTGATTAGGGCGGAATGCTGCTAACCAAGGAAAAGTAGCTTGATTAGGGCGGAATGCCGCTAACCAAGGGAGAAGGTAGCTCGGTTCAGGCGGAGTGCCATTAAACCAAGGAGAAGGTAGCTTGGTTAGGGCGGAGTGCCGCTAACCAAGGGGAAGGTAGCTTGGTTAGGGCGGAGTGCCACTAGCCAAGGAAAGGGTAGCTCGGTTAAGGCGGAGTGACGCTAACCAAGGAGAAGGTAGCTCGGTTAGGGCGGAGTGCCACTAGCCAAGGGAATGGTAGCTTGGTTAGGGCGGAGTGCCACTAGACCAAGGAAAGGGTAGCTCGATCAGGGCGGAATGCCGCTAACCAAGGAAAGGGTAGTTTGGTTAGGGCGGAGTGTCACTAGACCAAGGGAAAGGTAGCTCGGTTAGGGCGGAGTGTCGCTAACCATGGGGAAGGTAGCTCGGTTAGGGCGGAGTGCCACTAGCCAAGGAAAGGGTAGCTTGGTTAGGGCGGAGTGCCACTAGACCAAGGGAAGGGTAGCTCGGTTAAGGCGGAGTGCCGCTAACCAAGTAGAAAGTAGCTCGGTTAGGGCGGAGTGCCGCTAACCAAGAAAAGGGTAGCTCGGTTAGGGCGGAGTGCCACTAGCCAAGGAAAAGGTGTTCCGACCGATCACTCGGGGTGTGTCGACTGCGCCGCATGATACAGCTTAATGTGTTTTCTGTTGAGGGGAGAGAACTGGATGACTCCTTTGTGGTCTACAAGGACGTAGGCACCCCCTTCATATACTCGGCGGACGACATACGGTCCGACCCAGTTTTCGACCAGCTTCCCTTTGGGGTTAGAGGCCATCACTTCTCTTCTTTTAACCATCACCAGGTCTCCTTTCTTGAACTCTCGACCCTTGACCAACTTGTCAAAAGCGCGGGCCATGCGAGCTTGGTAGAGTTGGATGTTTTGTTGCGCTCGGAGGCGTTTTCCTTCGAGCTCAGCGAGCTCTTCCAATCTTCTTTCTGCATTGGTCTGCTCATCACTGACTAATCCGTGCTGGATGGCAACTCGTAATGAAGGAACTTCAAGTTCAATCGGCACTACAGCTTTCGACCCATAGACAAGGGAGAAAGGTGAACAGCCGGTTGGGGTCTTGTAGACAGTACGATAAGCCCAAAGTGCTTCGTACATCCTTTCTTCCCAATCCTTTTTGTTAGTCTTGACAGTCTTTGCCAGTAACGTGCACAAGGTCTTGTTAAAGGCCTCTGCTAGTCCATTGGCTTGCGGGTTGTAGGGGGACGATGTCCTCCAGTCAATTTTGTATTCGTCGGCCAGCCGATAAACCTTCTGATTTCTGAAATGGCTGCCGTTATCAGAGATGATTCGGCTGGGGATCCCGAACCGGAATATTACATTCTGCTGGAAGAATCTTGCAACCAGTTCTCCGGTCACATCTCTTAGTGCTACTGCCTCCGCCCATATGGAGAAGTAGTCTATAGCTGCTAAGATGTATTTGCACCCTGATGAAGATGCTGGTAGTGGCCCCACCACGTCCGTGCCCCATTGAGCAAACGGCCAACTTGGTAGAGTGGGATGCAGTGGCACTGGAGGTCTCCTTGCCACATTCGCGTGTTCTTGACATTTCTGACAAGCTTTGGCAAACTTGCAGCAATCATCAAATATAGTGGGCCAACAATAACCCAGCTTCTTTATCTCAATTTTCATTTTCGGGCCAGCCTGGTGTGCTCCAGCTGATCCTGCATGAACTTCTTGCATCACTTGTCCCGCCTCTGCTGAAGACAAGCAACGGAGTAGGACTTTCCTTCGGGCATCTGCCATAATTCGGAACAAGGTCCCGCTTCTCATCTCGTAAGAATCCTTGATCCTCAGGAGCTTCATTCTCTGTTCCTTTTCTTTTGGAATTTGCTGGTGT